>OU426989.1:112632918-112828150 GCA_911387755.1 Chrysotoxum bicinctum | reverse complement strand
GATGGATGATTTCACCAGCTTATATAACTTCTTGTTGGAATTTGAGAAAGAAAATATTATGCTTATGGGAGACTTCAATGGTAGGGTTGGAGACAACCAAATAATTATCAACGAAGGGAGACAAGCAGAAATGTTTGCAGAATTAAGGGCAGCAACTGATAAAAAAAATCGATGGAAATGGCAAAAAAATTATAGAAATGTGTGAAACTATCGGACTAACAATGCTAAACGGTCGCTCAAAAAGTGATAAAGAAGGAAATTTAACTTTTATTAGGGGTGCTGCGTGCTCAACGATAGATTACTGCTTCATTAAAGGGAAATGGCTTGAGTGTATCGATGATTTTAAGGTGAATGATTTAACTCATTCAGATCACCAACCAATATCTTCAAATATGATATATAGCTCTGATAAGGGCAACACCATCGATCGTAGTTATCTATTACCAAAACTCCAATGGAGAGAAAAAATAAAAGAGAGATACAGATCAAACCTAGATGAAGAACTTATGCTAGTAAATCAGAGATTGATCGAAACCATCAACGGAACAGACGAGCTAACAACCTGTATAGTCAAAGCCGCAAGACCACTCCAATCGAGACAAAGGGAAAAGGGAAAACAGCCTTGGTATGACTGGGAATGCGAAGCAGCCAGAAAAAAGTCGTTTGCATTCTTAAGGATGCTGAAAAAAACTGGAACCACAAAAACGAAATATCTATACCAAGAAGCAAACAAAAAGTACAAAACGCTTTGCGAACAAAAACAAAAAGCATACACTCTCACACTGGCATCGAAACTAAAGGATGTTAACGATAGCAGGTCCTTCTGGAAGATCGTGAAGACAATAAACGGCATAACACTGGGGCAGAATATAAAAGTTGATACTCCTATGTTAGCAACCCATTTCGAGAAACTCCTGAATAACAATCTCAATGAAAACCAACTTCACTTTGCGCTGCCATTTTTGGAAGTAGAAGAGCTAGATCGCCCAATAACTGCACAAGATGTAAGCAGAGTAATTTCCCGTTGCAACACTAACAAAGCTCCTGGTGAAGACCGTATTCCATATGAATTCTTCATAAATTCAACCGAAAGTTTCCTAGAAGAGCTTACAAAGGCTTACAACTCTATTTTTAATTTTGGAAAGGCACCGGAAAGCTTCAAGAAAAATATAATATTTCCTTTACTAAAGAAGGGTGACCCAAAAGATCCAAGCAATTACAGAGGAATCTCGTTCCTCAATACAGTGGCAAAAATATTTACTGGGATTATGTTGGAGAGACTGACGAACTGGATCCGAGATAACGATCTACTCAGTGAGTTCCAAGCGGGTTTCCGAAAAGACTACTCCACCGTGGACAATATTTTCTCCCTTACTGGCATTGTGCAGTCGTTCCTGGACAGAGGAAAGAAACTATACGCATTCTTCGTAGACTTCAAGGCTGCCTTCGATTCGATAGATAGGAAAGCTCTATTTTTTAAACTGAGTAACCTAGGGATGTCAACGAAAATGCTCAAGGTATTGCAGAATCTATATGAGGATAATCTTACGGCGGTATGGGATGGAAACACTTTGTCTAGTTGGTTTCAGACGAAAACAGGAGTCAAGCAGGGATGCCTTCTGAGCCCAGTACTTTTCTCCATTTTTCTTGATGACCTCAAAGATTTCCTACCTGGTGGTATAATGTTTGATGGTCTTGCAATAAAACTGCTTCTATACGCTGATGACATTGTCATACTAGCAGAGAGCCCTAACATGATGCAGTTGATGATCAATAAACTTCAGCAATATTGCTACTTATGGAATCTTCAACTCAATACGAGCAAATCGAAAATCATGATTTTTCGCAACGGACGAGGACGATTTGCTGGAAACGAAAAATGGACTTGGAACAATGAAGATCTCGAAATAGTTAAGGAGTATAAATATCTTGGTGTACTCATGACGCCACAACTGTCCTTCAAAAAACATTTGCAGGAAAAACTAAAAGAATCAAAACGCGCGATTAATAGTACCTGGAATGGAGTGTTGAGCAAGAGGAATATCCATCCGAGCTCGAAGTATAAAATTTTTGATGCAGTTATGAGATCCATAATGTGCTATGCGGCACAAGTCTGGGGGATATACCAATATGATGAGGTGGAACAACTCCTAAGATATTTTGTCAAAAAAATCTTCAGACTACCATACAACACTCCAAACTACATGGTACATCTGGAAACAGGTCTACCACCACTTTATATACACACTCTCGAACTTCATTTCAGTTACATCCAGAAAGTCATGGCACTATCGAGTAACCGTCTCCCTCACAAAGTGCTGAAGTATCTCCAAAGAGGAAATCTGCAATTTTTTAATGAATGGGCTAGGCTAAGCAGCGTCCACAGCGTCATTTTAGGATATAATAATGAAGTGCTCTCAAGGAGTAAGATACAAGATCTAATATCAAAAATAGAAGAGTCTACACGAAATGAATTTAAGAGCCAAAGCGAACAAAGCCAGTCAAGAACAACATACAGACTACTGCAGCATGACCTTGGTCCGAAGAACTATTTTGATGATAGATTTAACCTAGATATGATATCTACCATTTTTAAAACCAGGGGAGAATTACTATACTTAAATTACCTGCCATACATCAATGAAACAGATGTGGAGTGCACTTTGTGCAACTTAAGAGTAAGGGAAGATGTACAACACCTCGTGGGTTCCTGCCCCATACTTAGCCCAATAAGAAGAGCAATCTGGGACAAAAATACACTGTCATTGGACGAAATCCTGCAAATCTTAAACGGAGAAAACTGGAGTCTTCTATATAACTTCGTAAAAACTGCACTAAAATACCGGCAACAAATTATAAATGCAGCATTCTAAATAAATATCTATATATTTTCTTAATGGTAAAACTAGATGGCTAAAAACAGTCTTTAAACTTCACTTACATATACATTATTTTTTATTTAAAGAACACACTCATTCTCGGCTGACGGCAAAAGCCAATGCTCTATTGTGAATTTTGTACCAAATACTGAAATTATTGAATCAAATAAATCACTACTACTACTACTTGTATTTGTATTGTATTTGTATTGTATTTGTATTGTATTTGTATTGTATTTGTATTGTATTTGTATTGTATTTGTATTGTATTTGTATTGTATTTGTATTGTATTTGTATTGTATTTGTATTGTATTTGTATTGTATTTGTATTGTATTTGTATTGTATTTGTATTGTATTTGTATTGTATTTGTATTGTATTTGTATTGTATTTGTATTGTATTTGTATTGTATTTGTATTGTATTTGTATTGTATTTGTATTGTATTTGTATTGTATTTGTATTGTATTTGTATTGTATTTGTATTGTATTTGTATTGTATTTGTATTGTATTTGTATTGTATTTGTATTGTATTTGTATTGTATTTGTATTGTATTTGTATTGTATTTGTATTGTATTTGTATTGTATTTGTATTGTATTTGTATTGTATTTGTATTGTATTTGTATTGTATTTGTATTGTATTTGTATTGTATTTGTATTGTATTTGTATTGTATTTGTATTGTATTTGTATTGTATTTGTATTGTATTTGTATTGTATTTGTATTGTATTTGTATTGTATTTGTATTGTATTTGTATTGTATTTGTATTGTATTTGTATTGTATTTGTATTGTATTTGTATTGTATTTGTATTGTATTTGTATTGTATTTGTATTGTATTTGTATTGTATTTGTATTGTATTTGTATTGTATTTGTATTGTATTTGTATTGTATTTGTATTGTATTTGTATTGTATTTGTATTGTATTTGTATTGTATTTGTATTGTATTTGTATTGTATTTGTATTGTATTTGTATTGTATTTGTATTGTATTTGTATTGTATTTGTATTGTATTTGTATTGTATTTGTATTGTATTTGTATTGTATTTGTATTGTATTTGTATTGTATTTGTATTGTATTTGTATTGTATTTGTATTGTATTTGTATTGTATTTGTATTGTATTTGTATTGTATTTGTATTGTATTTGTATTGTATTTGTATTGTATTTGTATTGTATTTGTATTGTATTTGTATTGTATTTGTATTGTATTTGTATTGTATTTGTATTGTATTTGTATTGTATTTGTATTGTATTTGTATTGTATTTGTATTGTATTTGTATTGTATTTGTATTGTATTTGTATTGTATTTGTATTGTATTTGTATTGTATTTGTATTGTATTTGTATTGTATTTGTATTGTATTTGTATTGTATTTGTATTGTATTTGTATTGTATTTGTATTGTATTTGTATTGTATTTGTATTGTATTTGTATTGTATTTGTATTGTATTTGTATTGTATTTGTATTGTATTTGTATTGTATTTGTATTGTATTTGTATTGTATTTGTATTGTATTTGTATTGTATTTGTATTGTATTTGTATTGTATTTGTATTGTATTTGTATTGTATTTGTATTGTATTTGTATTGTATTTGTATTGTATTTGTATTGTATTTGTATTGTATTTGTATTGTATTTGTATTGTATTTGTATTGTATTTGTATTGTATTTGTATTGTATTTGTATTGTATTTGTATTGTATTTGTATTGTATTTGTATTGTATTTGTATTGTATTTGTATTGTATTTGTATTGTATTTGTATTGTATTTGTATTGTATTTGTATTGTATTTGTATTGTATTTGTATTGTATTTGTATTGTATTTGTATTGTATTTGTATTGTATTTGTATTGTATTTGTATTGTATTTGTATTGTATTTGTATTGTATTTGTATTGTATTTGTATTGTATTTGTATTGTATTTGTATTGTATTTGTATTGTATTTGTATTGTATTTGTATTGTATTTGTATTGTATTTGTATTGTATTTGTATTGTATTTGTATTGTATTTGTATTGTATTTGTATTGTATTTGTATTGTATTTGTATTGTATTTGTATTGTATTTGTATTGTATTTGTATTGTATTTGTATTGTATTTGTATTGTATTTGTATTGTATTTGTATTGTATTTGTATTGTATTTGTATTGTATTTGTATTGTATTTGTATTGTATTTGTATTGTATTTGTATTGTATTTGTATTGTATTTGTATTGTATTTGTATTGTATTTGTATTGTATTTGTATTGTATTTGTATTGTATTTGTATTG
The DNA here is from genome assembly GCA_911387755.1 of Chrysotoxum bicinctum. Taxonomy (NCBI): domain Eukaryota; kingdom Metazoa; phylum Arthropoda; class Insecta; order Diptera; family Syrphidae; genus Chrysotoxum; species Chrysotoxum bicinctum. Next base: position 112,822,991 of record OU426989.1, on the reverse strand, counting down.
TATTTGTATTGTATTTGTATTGTATTTGTATTGTATTTGTATTGTATTTGTATTGTATTTGTATTGTATTTGTATTGTATTTGTATTGTATTTGTATTGTATTTGTATTGTATTTGTATTGTATTTGTATTGTATTTGTATTGTATTTGTATTGTATTTGTATTGTATTTGTATTGTATTTGTATTGTATTTGTATTGTATTTGTATTGTATTTGTATTGTATTTGTATTGTATTTGTATTGTATTTGTATTGTATTTGTATTGTATTTGTATTGTATTTGTATTGTATTTGTATTGTATTTGTATTGTATTTGTATTGTATTTGTATTGTATTTGTATTGTATTTGTATTGTATTTGTATTGTATTTGTATTGTATTTGTATTGTATTTGTATTGTATTTGTATTGTATTTGTATTGTATTTGTATTGTATTTGTATTGTATTTGTATTGTATTTGTATTGTATTTGTATTGTATTTGTATTGTATTTGTATTGTATTTGTATTGTATTTGTATTGTATTTGTATTGTATTTGTATTGTATTTGTATTGTATTTGTATTGTATTTGTATTGTATTTGTATTGTATTTGTATTGTATTTGTATTGTATTTGTATTGTATTTGTATTGTATTGTATTTGTATTGTATTTGTATTGTATTTGTATTGTATTTGTATTGTATTTGTATTGTATTTGTATTGTATTTGTATTGTATTTGTATTGTATTTGTATTGTATTTGTATTGTATTTGTATTGTATTTGTATTGTATTTGTATTGTATTTGTATTGTATTTGTATTGTATTTGTATTGTATTTGTATTGTATTTGTATTGTATTTGTATTGTATTTGTATTGTATTTGTATTGTATTTGTATTGTATTTGTATTGTATTTGTATTGTATTTGTATTGTATTTGTATTGTATTTGTATTGTATTTGTATTGTATTTGTATTGTATTTGTATTGTATTTGTATTGTATTTGTATTGTATTTGTATTGTATTTGTATTGTATTTGTATTGTATTTGTATTGTATTTGTATTGTATTTGTATTGTATTTGTATTGTATTTGTATTGTATTTGTATTGTATTTGTATTGTATTTGTATTGTATTTGTATTGTATTTGTATTGTATTTGTATTGTATTTGTATTGTATGTGTATTTTGTTAGTATAATTAAAAAAATTACTATAATCACCTACAGCTAGCAATATATAACAACAATATTAAATTAATTAGCGCCATCTTTAGTTTTTTTTTTTTTCAAACACAGATTTAAATGTCACATCAGTAAGAAAAGTGGGCAAAATGGGCGAACTTATAAACGGTTTTGAATTAATATTAACATAAATTTCACTATGATTCTTTTTTTCTTAATATACAGTGTTGGACAAAACTAAAGCACTAAAAAATATCACATTGGAAACATACGAATAAAAAGTGAAAATACTCGTGATACTTTTATAAGTTTTATTTTTTCTTAATCACAACATATTCTATATTTTACAGCTTTTAATTTGATTTTAAATCTTTACATATTTCTTAAAATTAAAAATAGTTAAAAACTCATTAAAAAGTAGCTGGACAAAACTAAAGCACATGTACCCTATTTCTGTTTACAGTTAGCGAATTTTACCGCTTACTTCTTAAATGCTACTACCTTAACTCTTTATTTTCTTAAACATGTTCTAGGCACCTGGAAAGCCTTCAAAACGTGATGTTTCCGTATGCGGAGGAGAATATGTCGTTACGATGAATCTTCCAACATGACAACGATTCGAAAAATATTGCTAAATTGATGAAAGATTGGCTTAATGAAGGTAATATTACGCTTATGAGTGGCCACCGCAATCCCCTGATCTCAACCCCACAGAGAATCTATGGGAAATTGTAGATCAGAGGATTGGTCGAACAAAATGTAATAGTTTTGACTCGCTACTTGACAACAAGTACAAACTGCCTGGAAAAACATCCCCATACAAATAATAATTGATAATCTCATTACATCCATGCCTCATCGATGTGATGCCATCATCAAAAATAATGTTTACGCCACCAAATACTAACATTAAATTTTTTTTTTATTTCTTTTGTATATGAAATCAAAAATGTGCTTTAGTTTTGTCCACCTACTTTTTAATGAGTTTTGAACTGTTTTTATTTTTTAAAAAATATATTAAGATTTAAAATCAAATTAAATCCTGATCACCTTTTATGTATGTATATCAATATCGTTTGACGAAATAAAAAATTAACTTTTACATAAATATCCATATAGGACGGTCAAATTTCGGTTTTATTTCCAATTTAGCACTACCTACATGTTTCGGTTTTAGTGGCCCAAAATATCCTTTACGACTTCATATAAGAGGATGATTGACCAGATGATAGTTTGGACCTCAATACAATGGATTAAAAGCAATGGTCCATTTTCAAGGCAATTTTCTTTTCTAATAAATACCTACTGAAATATTGGGTCGGTGAAGACAGGTCTTTCCTAGATTAGAGTAGGAACATGTTGTTCTGCATTTGAAAGACCTGTTTCCCACACAATATACATAGAATATACGATACAAAAAAGGCTTAAATGATGTTTAGAAGTGAAGAATCCATTGGAAAATCTTATTTGTTACTTTGCATTCTTAAGCAGTCACCAATTTATTTAGCATCTCGAAAAACACTGACGCCTTTAAATCTGCAAATACGCACCAATAAAAAATATTTGCAAGTATATAATAAAATTTCTAATTATTTGTGTCATTTGTCTGATTAGTTAGGAGTAATGCAAGTCGAATTTTCAATCTTTATTAAGAGCCATACGAAAATACCCAAATTGAACTTGAAAATATAAACCAAAAGAAGGCACCTCAATTCATATTACAGAAAAACGTATGTACCTATAAGTGCTAGTGCCACCAATATTTGTGTATTTTCCACAAGCCCCCATAGATGCCCAGGGTCGAAATCCTAGTGTACAAGATATGAATTCAAGCACCAGCACAAAAGTACAATTATTACAAAAGTGTAAATCATTGGATCAATGACAAGAAGACATGCACCATCTTCATTCCATAGTATCACCAGCAGCAGCAGCATAACCAAGACACAAATCCTTAGAAGGCAGACCAAACCAAGAGCATCAGGGCAACAATTGCTGTAACCTCAATAGAAAATACCTCGGGAATGGGTAGAAGATGCGGCCCGATGTGTTGCGGCATATACAAGTTAAAGACACAAACACTTTCGAATGCACGACAACAAATCCATGCGATGATGATTTCCTTTCGGGGAATTCGATATTCCAGTCTCGTGATGCTCGAATCAAACCGATAAATCGTAAATCTTTCACTTTGCTGGGGATTTTTCACTGACGGACGGGAAGAAAACACCAGCGAAAGGAGGAGCACAGTGCAGATATGTAGTTACAGAAAAAAAAATATTCGACACGGAAATAAAAGGGAAACAAAGAGTTAAAAAAAGAAGTTGAAGACGGAAAACTTCGGCAACCTCAAGGAACCTTTATACTCAGGGCCGGATTAGGGCATGGGGAAAAAATATGTGTGAGTTTTAGCGAAACTTTTAACCAGCGAAGGAAATAAAAGTGAATAAAACGCCTATGCTCATTTTTGTATTCGCTCGATTTTTAAGTTTTATAATTTTCCAATTCGTTGAAGAAGTGTCTCCCTTGGAGCTTGTTTTTCAGATGATATAGCATAGGGCAATGACACGGGTAGTGAGGAGTATCCCCATGTATCTTCTCGTCACCGCATCCTCTGCATAAGTGGACCATACTGAGTTTCATCAAACTTGGTTGTGTTTGGTAGTGATGCTCACAAGAAGAGATAGAATCTATTTGTTCAGTTCGATGGTAATGTCAAAGGTTGACATTTTGACCATGCCTACAATAGAATACATTATTGTTTTTGACAAAATCGTTAAAGTCGTTTTTGAGATAAATACAGTTTTAATGGCTGTATGGCAGGTACCATTCGGTTTGGAGCTAAACAAATTTCAATTTCTCTTCTAGGGAATCACCGAAGATTTGTATGTACCCAAGCTTGAAGCCCGTAAGTCGAGGTACACAGATAGCCGTAATGTCAAATTTTATTACAACATCAAATTCGACTTTTTTTCCCAATTTAAAGTGTAACGGTTTTATACCTTTCTTTAATGCACATAAGATATGCTTAACCCACAGCGTCCCCAAGACCACAGGATTCCCTGAGTTCAACCGCGGATCATAAAAAAAAGTTGTTCAGTCGAGAAGGCACTGGCTCGGCATGCTTGCTCACACCATTGGCTAGCTCGTCAGTGGGGTGGGTACTTGCACCTACGCTGAACTACCGCACTTAAATCCATGCCGATCTTCACACATTCAAAAAAAAAAATCATCATAATAAAAGAAAACCCGTTGAAAATAATTTGTATGGGATCCCTAGGTGTAATTCAGGGATCCGGAGTGTATCCCTCCCTCTGTCTTAATTCACTTCGCAGGAATTAAAACTCCATGGTTATTGTACCACTCCATGCTTATCGACAACAACCCCTAATTTAAAGCTAATCGGTATATTTAAGCTTCTCTCATACTAAAAACACCTCGTTTATCGTCGATATGCCACATCACTTTAACCCTCCCCCATGTACTAGTTCAAAATTTAATTAATCCATAAATAAAAATTCTTCACTTTCCAAATAAAATACTAAGGATTTCAAACATTATTACAATCCATTTAATAATTCATAAAATTTTATCAATCGTATTTAAAAATGATAATATTCACATCAAAAAATAAAAGTGACTCTTTTTCAACGCGAATTGGAGTTCAATGTACTTTAATAGTTAAGAATGAACTCCCATTAGTTGAGGTAGGTCATTACAAAAATGCAAAATTAAGTTTGAGCTCAAACAACAATCGAGTGAAACTCAAAAGCGTTCATCGCGATCACAATTATATTGATGTAAGAAGGCAGTAGAGCAGGGAAAAAGCTCCCTTCTATAAATTCACGGTAGTTGTTGTTTTCACTCAAACCAATGTATAGGTTGAAATTCAATTATTAGACAATGATTTTGTATGCACTGGCTTTCGTTCAATTTTAAAACAAATTGATAAAAAGAATAGATTCACTTACCGATTTTTCCAGTATTTGTTGTGCACAACAGCAACGGTCACAGTAGATACCTCTAAATAGGGCTTAGAATTTTAAAGTTGAACGAAGTAGTGATTAGGTTTTTGAATATTCTTATTACAGATTATATAATTATTTAACAAACACTTAAACTATAAACATTCTTCTATTATTCCTTTTTTTAATTTTGGATTCTTTTAATCCAAATTTTCTTTAAAGGTGTACCCTTGCATATGAGTATCTTTTAAATATTTTTGTTTTTATAACTTTTTTTTTTATGAATTTTGTTTGATGTAACATAAATGTTTTATCATATTTAGTATTGTATAGTTTGTCTTATTTTGGATTGTATGTCACCATATGAATATTTTTGTTCTGATTTTGTTTTGTTTTTGTCTTTAATGTATTTTCTGTCGACACGCGCCGCCGCCGTGTCGTCGGGTCGTCGTATCTAAGGTCAAGAACAGGCAATCAAAAGGAAAGCGCTTTGCTCGATCTTGCTACAGCACGTGTCCGTGTTTGACTAAGCTCGTGGCGTTTTCCACTGCTTGGGAGATTATCTCCTCACTTCACTCTGACCACTCTCAGTATTTATTTTATGAGGCTCTTTGGCGCTCAAAAGTTTTTATTTTGGGACTCCGCTGACAAGTGAGTCCGATGTTGTTTCTTGATGGTTCTTTTAAAGGTTTTATTTTTTGTTTTTATTGGTTGACGAAGATAGCACAATTTTACTATAAGTAAGTGAGATTAGAAACTTGGTTTTTCTTTTGAGTTATCAAGTTACGCAAATATTTACCTATGTAGACTATGATATTATACATAAGTAAAATATCAAAATCGGAAACGATTGAGAATTTCCAACTATTCTCGATAAAGTTGATGCTAGGGTATTTAATAGAACACTTAGTAACAAAAATAAAGAGTGGTACATCAAAAATTACTTACTCTGTCTGATGTCTGAATCTCCTGGCAGCTCAACTTAGAAAGATCGAGTCGGAGGAAATGGAAATGGAATTTGATTTTGACTTCGAAAAAATGAAGTTCGAAAAACTAATAGGTGACGTGGAATTACGAAGTGGGTATCGTTCAGTGATCGTGGTTATTTTTCGTTCAGAATAGCATGAGGAATTCCGTACTCATGATAATATAGATTTTATTTTCGAAATAAAGTGGACCTACACACAACATTTCAATTTCTTGTCTGCACAGACATGAAGTTGGAATGGCAAGGACTGATGACTTACAAATGGCGTCGACCTACTACTACTTAGATGGGATTTAATTTCATAGCTTCAACTCTATGTTCGTAGATCTTTTGCGTGAATAATGCCAAGAGATTCACCGTTTAAGTTCTCGAGTTCGTATAGATTGTTGCCGACTATTTTCTTTATTCGCGACTGGATAAACTTTGGACAAAGCTTAGCGTTCCTACGTTTTGACTTGTCACTAAGAACGAAGTTGCGTTTGAAAACAATTTGTCCTTTTTGAAATTTGCAATTTTTGCTTCTGGTGTTGTATGTTTTTTCATAAATAGTGTGTGCTTTAGCCAATGATTCCTTAATTCGATTATGAATGATGTTCATTTTGGTGGCCTTAGGCAAAATGTCAAATTCTGAATTATTTAAGGCTTCCAACTTTTTAAGCAACTCATAGTCAGTTCCATGTTCGAGCTTGCACTGGCCAAATAATGCCTCATGAGGAGACATTCCTATGGCGGAGTGGATGCTTGTCCTTAATGAACTAAGGATGGAACTAAAGTGTTTGTCCCAATTAGTTTGGTCCAATCCAATGTAGGATCTAATGGCCGCTAAAATTGATCTGTTCGCACGTTCACTGGCGTTAGCCTGAGGTGCATGTGAAGCAGTTCGTATATGTTTAGTTCCATAAGTACTCAAAAAGTTCGAAAACTCCTTTCCAACGAACTGCTTGCCATTATCCGAGAGAAGAGATTCTGGCACACCAAAGAGTGAAAACACTTCATTCTCCAGGAACTGGATCGCTAATTCGGCTGTCGCTTTACGCATCGGCTTGGCTAAAATGAATTTTGTTAATTGATCTAGGCACACGATCACATAGCTATTTCCATTTTTTGACCTCGGATAGGGTCCGAGAAAATCAACAAACAGATGTTGAAACGGCCTTTCAACTATGAATGATTGGCCCATGGGTGGTCGAAGAATTTGGTTGGGAGCTTTAGATGACTTGCATATGATGCACTCTGAAACATACGTTTTTACTTGAGCCGCCATATTAGGCCAGTAAAAACGCATGCGAAGTCGATATAACGTTTTTGCAACCCCACCATGCGATGCCTGAGGCGGGTCATGAGCCAGTTGGATTAAGCGGCTCGTAAGCGCAGTTGGAACCCACAGTTTCCAAACAAGGTCGTCTTCAGTTGGTTCTCCTGTACAGTGCTTTACCTTCTTATACACAAAATTATCAGTAACTTGAAGGTCAGGTAGTTGAGATTTGTTACGCTCTACCGTCTTAATCAGGTCCAAGTACTCATTTGCTTTGAAAGACGGGTCAGAAAGGTCGATTTGTAAAACATCGGAACAACTTCTGGTCTTTGTATTCGCAGAATCTATCTCGTCAGCTGCATAGACACGAGACAAAGCATCCGGTGCAACGTTTTGCGACCCCTTTCGGTGTTCTATTACAAAAGAGTACTTTTGGAGCTTCAAACTCCACCGCGCCAATCTGCCACCTAAATCTTTTTGACCCATGAGCCACCTCAGGCTCGCATGGTCGGTTACGATTGTGAACTCTTGGCCTTCAATATATGGTCGAAATTTCTCTACACCCATTACGGCAGCCAGACATTCTAGTTCAGTGACGGTATAGTTGCGTTGTGCTGGGTTTAATTTGTACGAATAATAATAAATGGGTTTTTCAGCCCCATTTTCATCAACTTGGCACAAAACGCATCCTACACCGGTTGAAGAAGCGTCACACAAAATAACGAACGGCTTATTGAAATCGGGATTGGTTAAAACAGGAGATGTTGTTAAGGCAATTTTAAGATCTTCGAATGCCTTAAGAGCTTCAGGGGTGAAGATAAATTTCTTGCTTTTTCTAAGAGTGTCAGTTATCGGTGATGCTAGGGAGGAATAGTTTTGGACGAATCTTCTATACCATCCCGTCAAGCCTAAAAATCTTCTCACCTGCCGTGGAGTTTTTGGAATGGGAAATTCTTGAATAGCGCTCACTTTATCAGGGTCTGTTTTGATACATCCACCACCTACAATAAAACCTAGATATCGCAGTTCTTTAAAGCAAAACCTGGATTTTTCCAAATTGATTGTAAGACCTGCTTTACGCAATAATGAAGCTAGGGTTCGCAGTAACTGAAAGTGTTCTTCACAAGTTCGTGAGACAATCAATAAATCATCGAGATAAACGAAAATATTTTGTTTTAACTCATTGGGTACCACCTTGTCCATCAACCTACACAGTCGTTGTGCAGCATTACATAGGCCAAAAGGCATGACCTTGAAATGATACAGCGGTCTCCCGGGCACGCTAAAGGCAGTCTTTTCCCGTGCCTCTACAGCTAGAGGAATCTGCCAAAACGCGTCCTTCAGATCCACACTACTAATGAAGTGTGTTTCTGACTGTCGACTCAGCAGACTCTCTACATGAGGAAAAGGATAGGCGTCATTTTTCGTCACTTTATTCAGCTTCCTGGAGTCTAAACATAGGCGATTTTTCCCTGGCTTGCGCACTAGGACCACGGGAGAGCTCCACGCGCTTTCGCTTTCTTCAATGACATCCAAGGCCAACATCCTATCCAATTCCTCATACATCAGCTTTTGGATGGCTGGTGACACGGGATAGTTTCTCTGTCTGATGGGCTCGGAGTCACCTGTATCTATCGTATGTTGCTGTAAGGTTGTCCGTCCAAGACCTTCTTTAGCATAGGATGGAAACAATTGGATAACTTTTTCTAACTCAGACGATTGATCCACTGACAGTTCATAGGCATTTTTGTCACATATTCGAGAAGGGGGTAAACAAATTTCAGAAACTATGTGGGGTGCTAGACCAAAAAGTTTCCAAAAATTTACGCCGAGATACAAACATTGAAAGAGCGTCGGAACGAGATATATCTTCATTTCCTTGGTAACGTTTTTATATTCGATCTTTGCGATCAGCTCACCAATAATTCTTTGGGATCGACCGCAAGCTGTTTTGACATGGGAATCGAATCTTTTGTATGGGATATTTAGATTTTGTAAAAATTCTAAACATCCCGCTCCAAGACAAGTGATACTTGCGCCACTATCTAATAATCCCAACATCTTCTTCCCGAAAATGGTCACATTGGCGTAAGGTCTAGGATCATCGGAGTTATCTATCGTGGTTGAGGATATTTCACGATATGTTTCTCTTTTATTTTTGAAGCGGTTTCTTAACTTTTTTATATGTTTAGGGACCGATGCAAATATCTTCTCGCGAGTCTTATAGTACCTACATAATCTTTCATGTAAGGAAATATTTGGATTTAATGTAAGGGTTGGTTTGTCACGTTTAGGTTTGTCACTTTTCAGAATCGTGACATTAGAAAAATCAAGTACGTTTTCTATGGGAGATTTATTTGTAAAGGTTTTAGAAAAACCTGAATTTGTTGTCACGTCCGGTAAGGTTAAAATTGGTTTTGATGAGGAATCGAAATTTTTATTTATTTTGTTTCCGGGTTCTTTCTCGGTTGACAAAACGCCCCGGTCGTCGAATTGCCACGTTTCTGGTTTCCCGAGCACTGAGAACAGTTTGGAGTTGTGGTATTAGCCATACCACATTTAAAGCAAAATAGACTGCGTTGAGTTTCAGGGCACTGTTTAAACGAATGTCCTTTGACTTTGCAGTTCCAGCAAGTGAAATTAGATGTTTGATTTGTCTTAAGGCTCAAGGTATTAACATCTACAGAAGTTTCATCAGCAAAACCTTCTTCAAGTTCGCTAACCTGTTTTTTGAAACTGGTTTGCTGTGAAAACTTGGATTTGTAAGCTTCGTTTTGGTTCTGCGCATGTTTCTCAATGGACCTACAAACATATACCATTTCGGCTAAGCTTTCGGTATTGAAGGTTATGAGAAGCTCACCTGTTCTACGCTTCACGTTTTGTTTGATCAGTTCAATGAGTTCACGGCGAGATTTGGGAGATTGGAGACGAGCGTTCATAACAAGTATGTCATTATAGAAACTGTCAAAACTTTCGTTTGGACCTTGGCGACGGTCGAACATCTTCCTTGAGAGTTCTGAATCAGTCTCTATGCTTCGATACTGCTCAATTAAAGCGAATTCTAAATTCTGCCAACGGGCATTGGGATTGGTTTTGAGAAAAGTCCAAAACCAACTCTCAACTATATCTTTCACGAAGAGGTGAAAGTGTAGAAAGATTTCTTCCCAAGTTACGTTGTAGCTTTCTTTCAATCTTTTAAGTCGACACAGAAAATCATCGACTGTCATTTTGACATTGTCAAATTTAAGTCCCCACTTATGGAACTGAACAGCACTACGGCTTGAACTTGATTCCGAAGAATTAGGATTGTTATTTGTGTTGGGTGTTTGGTCATTTAAACTCAGAGCGTTAACTCGATTGAGGAAATTTTGCGCACTGGCGCTAATAGGGGCAGGATCAGCTATCTCATCTGGCCTAAGTGGGCGTACAGTGCTACTTTCTTGTGGAGGATCGAGATTCACAATCGGTGGGCTAGGAGCGCGAAGGGTGTCTCGAATGGTGCTCATAATTTCTAATCGCATCCTTGCTCTTTCTTCCTCGTATTCCGCTTGTCGTATACGCAGGTCTTCTGCTCTACTCAGCCCGATGGCTGCAGTAACAATATTCGTAATGTATCGTTGAAGGCTATCATTTAAGGAAACAGAAACTGGAACTGATTCCGAATGCTCCAAGACTTGTTCTTGTTCTGTATTATTTAAATTCTGGGATTCCAGAATAGTATGGGAATCATCAGGATGATTATCAGCCGTTATCGGTAGTTCGACATAGGCTTTAGTTTTTGAACGTGAAGTTCGAGTATCTGCAAGTGCATTGTCCTTTGATTGGCCACGTTTTGGAGGCATTGTTCATATAAATTATTATTAGAATTATTCGACAAAAAAAAATATAATATCGAAGTTCAAAGTTTTTCCAAAATTTGTTGTTTTTTTTTTTTTTTTTTTTTGAAACGTAAGTAAAAAGTTTGTTTGTATTTCTATCATAAAAGTACTGGGTTAGGTCAAGAGTGATGTGCATAAAACGACGAAAGATTATTTACCTGGTTTTCGGTTATTGTTGTTAATTATCGGCTAATTTGAAAATTTCATCGCAAATAAGAAAATGATTATCAAAACAGTTTGTTCTTATGACGTTCATTTTCAAAATATTCGAATTGGAATCGTATTTTGGAAAATTTTTTTTTTTTTTTTTTTTTTTTTTTGTGTAAAACAAAATTGGTTTTTCTTTTATTTTTCGAGGGCTTTTCCATCATGTCAAGTTATCTATAGGTTCGACGCTAAACAATTTTTAACGCAACGGGCAATAAATTTCAATGAACTGGTTTCACCCGGTCATTAACTAATGTCATAACACGATTTTACAGAACTACATTTATTCGATACAGACCCATGCTACGGACAAAGACATTGTAAATAGTACATCGAATCTTTCGGTCATTGGTCACATCGAATACATGCAATGATTATAATCTTATCAACGCATAGTTAAGTTTGTCTAATTGACTGACTTAAAGCTTAACCGACGCCGATTTAAAGTTTGATTGAGTAAATAAATGCTGGTAAAAAAAATACTTGACACAACGAAATTCAATTTAATTTATTTAGTTCTAGATGTAATGAAACTAACTACTGGTTTTGAAGCCCTACGATGGGCGCCACCTGTGTAACGGTTTTATACCTTTCTTTAATGCACATAAGATATGCTTAACCCACAGCGTCCCCAAGACCACAGGATTCCCTGAGTTCAACCGCGGATCATAAAAAAAAGTTGTTCAGTCGAGAAGGCACTGGCTCGGCATGCTTGCTCACACCATTGGCTAGCTCGTCAGTGGGGTGGGTACTTGCACCTACGCTGAACTACCGCACTTAAATCCATGCCGATCTTCACACATTCAAAAAAAAAAATCATCATAATAAAAGAAAACCCGTTGAAAATAATTTGTATGGGATCCCTAGGTGTAATTCAGGGATCCGGAGTGTATCCCTCCCTCTGTCTTAATTCACTTCGCAGGAATTAAAACTCCATGGTTATTGTACCACTCCATGCTTATCGACAACAACCCCTAATTTAAAGCTAATCGGTATATTTAAGCTTCTCTCATACTAAAAACACCTCGTTTATCGTCGATATGCCACATCACTTTAACCCTCCCCCATGTACTAGTTCAAAATTTAATTAATCCATAAATAAAAATTCTTCACTTTCCAAATAAAATACTAAGGATTTCAAACATTATTACAATCCATTTAATAATTCATAAAATTTTATCAATCGTATTTAAAAATGATAATATTCACATCAAAAAATAAAAGTGACTCTTTTTCAACGCGAATTGGAGTTCAATGTACTTTAATAGTTAAGAATGAACTCCCATTAGTTGAGGTAGGTCATTACAAAAATGCAAAATTAAGTTTGAGCTCAAACAACAATCGAGTGAAACTCAAAAGCGTTCATCGCGATCACAATTATATTGATGTAAGAAGGCAGTAGAGCAGGGAAAAAGCTCCCTTCTATAAATTCACGGTAGTTGTTGTTTTCACTCAAACCAATGTATAGGTTGAAATTCAATTATTAGACAATGATTTTGTATGCACTGGCTTTCGTTCAATTTTAAAACAAATTGATAAAAAGAATAGATTCACTTACCGATTTTTCCAGTATTTGTTGTGCACAACAGCAACGGTCACAGTAGATACCTCTAAATAGGGCTTAGAATTTTAAAGTTGAACGAAGTAGTGATTAGGTTTTTGAATATTCTTATTACAGATTATATAATTATTTAACAAACACTTAAACTATAAACATTCTTCTATTATTCCTTTTTTTAATTTTGGATTCTTTTAATCCAAATTTTCTTTAAAGGTGTACCCTTGCATATGAGTATCTTTTAAATATTTTTGTTTTTATAACTTTTTTTTTTATGAATTTTGTTTGATGTAACATAAATGTTTTATCATATTTAGTATTGTATAGTTTGTCTTATTTTGGATTGTATGTCACCATATGAATATTTTTGTTCTGATTTTGTTTTGTTTTTGTCTTTAATGTATTTTCTGTCGACACGCGCCGCCGCCGTGTCGTCGGGTCGTCGTATCTAAGGTCAAGAACAGGCAATCAAAAGGAAAGCGCTTTGCTCGATCTTGCTACAGCACGTGTCCGTGTTTGACTAAGCTCGTGGCGTTTTCCACTGCTTGGGAGATTATCTCCTCACTTCACTCTGACCACTCTCAGTATTTATTTTATGAGGCTCTTTGGCGCTCAAAAGTTTTTATTTTGGGACTCCGCTGACAAGTGAGTCCGATGTTGTTTCTTGATGGTTCTTTTAAAGGTTTTATTTTTTGTTTTTATTGGTTGACGAAGATAGCACAATTTTACTATAAGTAAGTGAGATTAGAAACTTGGTTTTTCTTTTGAGTTATCAAGTTACGCAAATATTTACCTATGTAGACTATGATATTATACATAAGTAAAATATCAAAATCGGAAACGATTGAGAATTTCCAACTATTCTCGATAAAGTTGATGCTAGGGTATTTAATAGAACACTTAGTAACAAAAATAAAGAGTGGTACATCAAAAATTACTTACTCTGTCTGATGTCTGAATCTCCTGGCAGCTCAACTTAGAAAGATCGAGTCGGAGGAAATGGAAATGGAATTTGATTTTGACTTCGAAAAAATGAAGTTCGAAAAACTAATAGGTGACGTGGAATTACGAAGTGGGTATCGTTCAGTGATCGTGGTTATTTTTCGTTCAGAATAGCATGAGGAATTCCGTACTCATGATAATATAGATTTTATTTTCGAAATAAAGTGGACCTACACAAAAGCTTGCCCTATAGTACCTTAAAAGCAAGTAAAAATTGTTTTATGGAATGTACCTACACTATTAGGTTGTCAAGCTGTGTTTTTTTAAAGTATAAAACAAAGTGGCGCAAAATTAATCTTCCAATTTTGTTTTAAATTATTTTTTTACTAAATACAAAAAATTATTTTGAATGATGGAAATATTAATTTGGAGCTTTACAATTTTGTCTTTTAAGTGGAAGAGATAATATCCGTCAACTGGCTTCCGGATTTCCGGTGATAACTGTTCGCATTCCTGTCGAATATTCTCTTTAAGGAGAGCGATAATCTAGAGCTTTTTGGCATAAGCCTGCAACTTCAAGTAGAGTCAACTAAAAGTCGGGGATGGTTGAATCGGGCGATCTTGCTCGCCGTGCCAAAGCACAAAAACGAGAGATTTTGCAACCAGAAAGCGCTTCCTTCACAAAATCCATTGTGGCTCGAGCGGTTGCACCGTTTTGGTGAAACCACATGTTTACCAAGCCCCGCTCATCCAGTAACCGTATCGCCGATGGCGTCCTCAAAAAATAAGGCCCAACTCCTCCCGCTTGAACGCCGCCGCACCAAACAGTGATCTTGAGTAGATATAATAGCTCTTAGGTGCACCACACGCGGATTTTCAGTGCGCCAGAAACAAAGATTCGGTTAATGGCGTAACCGCTTTAGGCTTCGGCCACTCACTGAGCGACGAGCGACTAAGCGATTGAGCTACGAGTCGCTGAGCGACGCAAAAAAATTAAAACACATTAAATTGTATGGAGGTGGCCACATAAACCCTGAGCGACTTCTGACATATTTTAAGCGACGTCGCTCAATCGCTCAGTAACTCGTCGCTCAGTGCGTGGCCGAAGCCTAAGTGGTTACGTCAATCATCGATCATGATGTTTTTCGATACAAAATCGTCCTCTCCGTTGTTTATATTGACGATGGCTTGACAGCAATTCACACACGACGGACGGTCAGCAGGCTTTAACTGGATGCACTGTTATCACATTGTACGGGAACATGTGTAAGTATTTCACGAAAATTCGCTGTAGGGTTCGTCTGGTTGATGTTTCTTCGTTCTCAGCGACATCGGCATCCACATCCACCATATTCTCCGTCAAACGACCAGTCCGGTGGCGTTCACGCCATTCATGGTCTTCTGTCATTCCAGTCTGTTCGAGCTGAGTAGCTAAAACCGGAATATATTTGCCCAGGTGGCGTGACATGACTAGAAAATCGACGTCAAAAGTCACGCCACCAACCCATTTTATTGGTCTAAAAAATTTGAGTATAGCGCTCCGTTGATTATCTGTTTGTATATTGCATCTGTCTAGTTCACAAATGTCAAATATGATTGACGTACGCTGCCATTTGCAAAAATGAAAGCAACTTCCGATAGGGTGATTAATTTTGCTCCACCTTGCACAAATACAAAATTTTATGAAAATCGTGTAAGTCGTTGCTGAAGAAAGTAAGATTTTCAATTAATTTAAAATAAAGCCGGGCCCGTAAAATCTTACCTTCGGTCGTTCGAATATTTCGGCACTGTCCATACTGTAACAACAAATAAGTGCTTCAAGTTCAAAGAAATAAAATTTCTGGCATGTTCCTCTTTATTTCGACGATGATGTTTGTGCAAATCCAGGTCGAGCTGAAGGGGGCGTACATCTTCTTCTTTTTGATGCATCTCTGGTCTTAACTCATCATCAGCATCACTCCTCGACTCACTCGATGTGTGCATTTCTTTGTTCCCCTTTGGATTCTGCAGACCATCGGTCATCGTCTTAGATGACCAATTCTGCTGCCGTTGGTTGGTTGGTTGAGGTCTTAAAGTGGTAACGGGATATAAATCAAATGCAGCAGTTCCAGGCATCATCATGTGCTGGAGCTGCAGCAGCAGCAGCAGCAGCAGCAGCAGCAGCAGCAGCAGCAGCAGCAAGCAGAACACGTCAGCACGAGCAACAAAATTACGTGGATGTTAAGAAATTGTTAATCGATTGGACGCAGGGCAGCGAAGGAGTCCAATCAATTTTGACATACAAAACGATCTGGGGGAGCATTAAATCCAGTTGAGGATGAAGTAAATGAAAATCATTCCCGATGTACGCATTGTTGACTGAAGCTTTTTTTTTAGCTGTCATCGTCTCGTCGTCGTCGTCCTTTCGTTTTTTTTTATTTGCTTGTGATTCTTCGTTCTGGTGGATATAAGTCTGCTAAAGGATTGAATTTTTGAATTCGGACACAAGACGTATGTAACAGGGAGCAATGCGCGTGATTCGGGATTTCAGTCGTAATTCAAGGGTAATTTTATTGGGATGATCCACCTTTAGAGTGTTTTTCAACGTTTATATCAATCCATTACAACTAAATGATTTTACCAGGAAGAAGAAGGTAAACGTGAAATTTGCCGCACTTTTGGTAAAACAAAACTGTTTATTTGATTGTGGTGACCAATAAAAAACCAGAAGGAATGCTTTTGATCCGAGGTTTTTGAACTTAAGAACAAGGCACATCTACAAACATACTATACATATACAATGCCAAGTACATTGTAAACATATACATATGTATATGTATGGTATACCTATAGTGAATGTATTAAGTTGTTCATTTATGCTTTATTGTATTTGTAATAAACATTTTAGTTAATAGATTTATGCTGGTGGAAATCTTCAAAAGGCACTTGGTTAAGTTCGGTATCAAATTCGGCACGAAAATCACTTTGCTTAAGAAGTCACATGGCATTCTGTTTTTATCTCTCACTACTAAAAGAGTTTAAAACATGAATGTTTTGCTTGTGAACAGTTTTCTCTAATAACATAGGCGCAAAAATTTTAACGGTTTAGTAAAATCTGGAGTTAAGTGGAGTTAATATCATGATATTGTCTATTAGCATGAGGAAATGCAACACCTACATACTTACAAGAGCTGCAAAAAATACAAAATCGCACTGTTAAAATTTTGAACAAATCAAAACATGGAAACTCGGAATATGATTCAAATCCCCAGAGAAGATACAAAGAAAATTAATAACTAGGACTATTAAACATAAAACATCTATTCGAGCTTAACATTCTCGAAGACTACTACAACGATCAGCACTATAAACGAAAAATCGATCACCAATTTAACACAAACACCAGGGTACAAGAACCCTTGCGGAAGGCAACAACTATCGGTTATTATTCCGGAAACATTCACTTATTAAATTAACACTATCACAAAAAAAAACAAAAAAATATGCATATAACATTGTAATTTATTACTTTGAAGAATACTCAATTATAATGAGTGAGTTTTTAAGAGCTATCGAAAAAAAAACACATAAAATTCAGAAATTGTATCCATAGTACGGTCGATATACCATAATTTAATGTTTGAAGATTATTTCATGCAAATATTGACTGCGCATCAAATGGTCCACCCGCTTAGTCCAATTTTGGCATACCCTTTCAAACATTCTAGAAATTTTGAAAACCGCAACCTTTTTCAAGGCTTGGTTTCAGAAATATCGCCACCCAAATACATTGTTAGGTAGTTAAAGCTCAAAAATCTGTGGAATCAGTGAAATCACTTTGGATGGCCATATTTCGATAACCAGGCCACGCAGGACGATTAAGTTTACATGTGTGTGTAGGTATTGAATAAACCTTTCGTTTGATGTATATCTCGGTGGCATTGGTGAACTTCGAAAAAATAATGATTTTTAAAGACAAGTGGTTATCCATGATTTTTACCAAAATTAATAAAAAAATAAATTTTTGAGTTTGGCACATCCATGAAAAGGTCTATGAATTCCCTATTCAGAATTGAAAACTGCAACTCGTTACGAGCCTTGGTTGCGGAAATATCTCCATCCGCATCCGATGACTTTTTTAGATTTGGGTCAATTTTCAGTAAAATCAATTTGGGTGGCCATATTTTAATAACCGGGCCTCACAGAACTTTCTGGTTTTCACTAATGGATAGTTCTTACAAAATTGACTAGAAATTTTGAAAACCGCAACCTTTTTCCAGGCTTGGTTTCGGAAATATCGCCACCCAAACACATTGTTAGGTAGTTAAAGCTCAAAAATCTGTGGAATCAGTGAAATCACTTTGGATGGCCATATTTCGATAACCAGACCAAGCAGGACGATTTAGCTTGTATGCGTGTGTAGGTATTGAATAGACCTTTCGTTTGATGTATATCTCGGTGGCATTGGTGAACTTCGAAAAAATAATGATTTTTAAAGACAAGTGGTTAGTTCATGATTTTTACCAAAATTAATAAAAAAATAAATTTTTGAGTTTGGCACATCCATGAAAAGGTCTATGAATTCCCTATTCAGAATTGAAAACTGCAACTCGTTACGAGCCTTGGTTGCGGAAATACGAGTATCTCCATCCGCATCCGATAACTTTTTTAGATTTGGGTCAATTTTCAGTAAAATCACTTTGGGTAACTATATTTCGATAACCAGGCCTCGCAGAACTTGCTGGTTTTCACTAGTGGACAGCTCTTACAAAATTGACTAGAAATTTTGAAAACCGCAACCTTTTTCCAGGCTTGGTTTCGGAAATATCGCCACCCAAACACATTGTTAGGTAGTTAAAGCTCAAAAATCTGTGGAATCAGTGAAATCACTTTGGATGGCCATATTTCGATAACCAGACCACGCAGGACGATTTAGCTTGTATGCGTGTGTAGGTATTGAATAGACCTTTCGTTTGATGTATATCTCGGTGGCATTGGTGAACTTCGAAAAAAATAATGATTTTTAAAGACAAGTGGTTAGTCCATGATTTTTACCAAAATTAATAAAAAAATAAATTTTTGAGTTTGGCACATCCATGAAAAGGTCTGTGAATTCCCTATTCAGAATTGAAAACTGCAACTCGTTACGAGCCTTGGTTGCGGAAATACGAGTATCTCCATCCGCATCCGATAACTTTTTTAGATTTGGGTCAATTTTCAGTAAAATCACTTTGGGTAACTATATTTCGATAACCAGGCCTCGCAGAACTTGCTGGTTTTCACTAGTGGACAGCTCTTACAAAATTGACTAGAAATTTTGAAAACCGCAACCTTTTTCCAGGCTTGGTTTCGGAAATATCGCCACCCAAACACATTGTTAGGTAGTTAAAGCTCAAAAATCTGTGGAATCAGTGAAATCACTTTGGATGGCCATATTTCGATAACCAGACCACGCAGGACGATTTAGCTTGTATGTGTGTGTAGGTATTGAATAGACCTTTCGTTTGATGTATATCTCGGTGGCATTGGTGAACTTCGAAAAAATAATGATTTTTAAAGACAAGTGGTTAGTCCATGATTTTTACCAAAATTAATAAAAAAATAAATGTTTGAGTTTGGCACATCCATGAAAAGGTCTATGAATTCCCTATTCAGAATTGAAAACTGCAACTCGTTACGAGCCTTGGTTGCGGAAATATCTCCATCCGCATCCGATGACTTTTTTAGATTTGGGTCAATTTTCAGTAAAATCAATTTGGGTGGCCATATTTTAATAACCGGGCCTCACAGAACTTTCTGGTTTTCACTAATGGATAGTTCTTACAAAATTGACTAGAAATTTTGAAAACCGCAACCTTTTTCCAGGCTTGGTTTCGGAAATATCGCCACCCAAACACATTGTTAGGTAGTTAAAGCTCAAAAATCTGTGGAATCAGTGAAATCACTTTGGATGGCCATATTTCGATAACCAGACCAAGCAGGACGATTAAGTTTACATGTGTGTGTAGGTATTGAATAGACCTTTCGTTTGATGTATATCTCGGTGGCATTGGTGAACTTCGAAAAAATAATGATTTTTAAAGACAAGTGGTTAGTCCATGATTTTTACCAAAATTAATAAAAAAATAAATTTTTGAGTTTGGCACATCCATGAAAAGGTCTGTGAATTCCCTATTCAGAATTGAAAACTGCAACTCGTTACGAGCCTTCGTTGCGGAAATATCTCCATCCGCATCCGATGACTATTTTAGATTTGGGTCAATTTTCAGTAAAATCACTTTGGGTAACTATATTTCGATAACCAGGCCTCGCAGAACTTGCTGGTTTTCACTAGTGGACAGCTCTTACAAAATTGACTAGAAATTTTGAAAACCGCAACCTTTTTCCAGGCTTGGTTTCGGAAATATCGCCACCCAAACACATTGTTAGGTAGTTAAAGCTCAAAAATCTGTGGAATCAGTGAAATCACTTTGGATGGCCATATTTCGATAACCAGACCACGCAGGACGATTTAGCTTGTATGCGTGTGTAGGTATTGAATAGACCTTTCGTTTGATGTATATCTCGGTGGCATTGGTGAACTTCGAAAAAATAATGATTTTTAAAGACAAGTGGTTAGTCCATGATTTTTACCAAAATTAATAAAAAAATAAATTTTTGAGTTTGGCACATCCATGAAAAGGTCTATGAATTCCCTATTCAGAATTGAAAACTGCAACTCGTTACGAGCCTTCATTGCGGAAATATCTCCATCCGCATCCGATGACTTTTTTAGATTTGGGTCAATTTTCAGTAAAATCACTTTGGGTAACTATATTTCGATAACCAGGCCTCGCAGAACTTGCTGGTTTTCACTAGTGGACAGCTCTTACAAAATTGACTAGAAATTTTGAAAACCGCAACCTTTTTCCAGGCTTGGTTTCGGAAATATCGCCACCCAAACACATTGTTAGGTAGTTAAAGCTCAAAAATCTGTGGAATCAGTGAAATCACTTTGGATGGCCATATTTCGATAACCAGACCACGCAGGACGATTTAGCTTGTATGCGTGTGTAGGTATTGAATAGACCTTTCGTTTGATGTATATCTCGGTGGCATTGGTGAACTTCGAAAAAATAATGATTTTTAAAGACAAGTGGTTAGTCCATGATTTTTACCAAAATTAATAAAAAAATAAATTTTTGAGTTTGGCACATCCATGAAAAGGTCTATGAATTCCCTATTCAGAATTGAAAACTGCAACTCGTTACGAGCCTTGGTTGCGGAAATATCTCCATCCGCATCCGATGACTTTTTTAGATTTGGGTCAATTTTCAGTAAAATCAATTTGGGTGGCCATATTTTAATAACCGGGCCTCACAGAACTTTCTGGTTTTCACTAATGGATAGTTCTTACAAAATTGACTAGAAATTTTGAAAACCGCAACCTTTTTCCAGGCTTGGTTTCGGAAATATCGCCACCCAAACACATTGTTAGGTAGTTAAAGCTCAAAAATCTGTGGAATCAGTGAAATCACTTTGGATGGCCATATTTCGATAACCAGACCAAGCAGGACGATTTAGCTTGTATGCGTGTGTAGGTATTGAATAGACCTTTCGTTTGATGTATATCTCGGTGGCATTGGTGAACTTCGAAAAAATAATGATTTTTAAAGACAAGTGGTTATACTTAGTCCATGATTTTTACCAAAATTAATAAAAAAATAAATTTTTGAGTTTGGCACATCCATGAAAAGGTCTATGAATTCCCTATTCAGAATTGAAAACTGCAACTCGTTACGAGCTTTGGTTGCGGAAATATCTCCATCCGCATCCGATACCTTTTTTAGATTTGGGTCAATTTTCAGTAAAATCAATTTGGGTGGCCATATTTTAATAACCGGGCCTCGCAGAACTTGCTGGTTTTCACTAGTGGACAGCTCTTACAAAATTGACTAGAAATTTTGAAAACCGCAACCTTTTTCCAGGCTTGGTTTCGGAAATATCGCCACCCAAACACATTGTTAGGTAGTTAAAGCTCAAAAATCTGTGGAATCAGTGAAATCACTTTGGATGGCCATATTTCGATAACCAGACCACGCAGGACGATTTAGCTTGTATGCGTGTGTAGGTATTGAATAGACCTTTCGTTTGATGTATATCTCGGTGGCATTGGTGAACTTCGAAAAAATAATGATTTTTAAAGACAAGTGGTTAGTCCATGATTTTTACCAAAATTAATAAAAAAATAAATTTTTGAGTTTGGCACATCCATGAAAAGGTCTATGAATTCCCTATTCAGAATTGAAAACTGCAACTCGTTACGAGCCTTCATTGCGGAAATATCTCCATCCGCATCCGATGACTTTTTTAGATTTGGGTCAATTTTCAGTAAAATCACTTTGGGTAACTATATTTCGATAACCAGGCCTCGCAGAACTTGCTGGTTTTCACTAGTGGACAGCTCTTACAAAATTGACTAGAAATTTTGAAAACCGCAACCTTTTTCCAGGCTTGGTTTCGGAAATATCGCCACCCAAACACATTGTTAGGTAGTTAAAGCTCAAAAATCTGTGGAATCAGTGAAATCACTTTGGATGGCCATATTTCGATAACCAGACCACGCAGGACGATTTAGCTTGTATGCGTGTGTAGGTATTGAATAGACCTTTCGTTTGATGTATATCTCGGTGGCATTGGTGAACTTCGAAAAAATAATGATTTTTAAAGACAAGTGGTTAGTCCATGATTTTTACCAAAATTAATAAAAAAATAAATTTTTGAGTTTGGCACATCCATGAAAAGGTCTATGAATTCCCTATTCAGAATTGAAAACTGCAACTCGTTACGAGCCTTCATTGCGGAAATATCTCCATCCGCATCCGATGACTTTTTTAGATTTGGGTCAATTTTCAGTAAAATCACTTTGGGTAACTATATTTCGATAACCAGGCCTCGCAGAACTTGCTGGTTTTCACTAGTGGACAGCTCTTACAAAATTGACTAGAAATTTTGAAAACCGCAACCTTTTTCCAGGCTTGGTTTCGGAAATATCGCCACCCAAACACATTGTTAGGTAGTTAAAGCTCAAAAATCTGTGGAATCAGTGAAATCACTTTGGATGGCCATATTTCGATAACCAGACCAAGCAGGACGATTTAGCTTGTATGCGTGTGTAGGTATTGAATAGACCTTTCGTTTGATGTATATCTCGGTGGCATTGGTGAACTTCGAAAAAATAATGATTTTTAAAGACAAGTGGTTAGTCCATGATTTTTACCAAAATTAATAAAAAAATAAATTTTTGAGTTTGGCACATCCATGAAAAGGTCTGTGAATTTCCTATTCAGAATTGAAAACTGCAACTCGTTACGAGCCTTGGTTGCGGAAATACGAGTATCTCCATCCGCATCCGATAACTTTTTTAGATTTGGGTCAATTTTCAGTAAAATCACTTTGGGTAACTATATTTCGATAACCAGGCCTCGCAGAACTTGCTGGTTTTCACTAGTGGACAGCTCTTACAAAATTGACTAGAAATTTTGAAAACCGCAACCTTTTTCCAGGCTTGGTTTCGGAAATATCGCCACCCAAACACATTGTTAGGTAGTTAAAGCTCAAAAATCTGTGGAATCAGTGAAATCACTTTGGATGGCCATATTTCGATAACCAGGCCACGCAGGACGATTAAGTTTACATGTGTGTGTAGGTATTGAATAAACCTTTCGTTTGATGTATATCTCGGTGGCATTGGTGAACTTCGAAAAAATAATGATTTTTAAAGACAAGTGGTTATCCATGATTTTTACCAAAATTAATAAAAAAATAAATTTTTGAGTTTGGCACATCCATGAAAAGGTCTATGAATTCCCTATTCAGAATTGAAAACTGCAACTCGTTACGAGCCTTGGTTGCGGAAATATCTCCATCCGCATCCGATGACTTTTTTAGATTTGGGTCAATTTTCAGTAAAATCAATTTGGGTGGCCATATTTTAATAACCGGGCCTCACAGAACTTTCTGGTTTTCACTAATGGATAGTTCTTACAAAATTGACTAGAAATTTTGAAAACCGCAACCTTTTTCCAGGCTTGGTTTCGGAAATATCGCCACCCAAACACATTGTTAGGTAGTTAAAGCTCAAAAATCTGTGGAATCAGTGAAATCACTTTGGATGGCCATATTTCGATAACCAGACCAAGCAGGACGATTTAGCTTGTATGCGTGTGTGTATTGAATAGACCTTTCGTTTGATGTATATCTCGGTGGCATTGATGAACTTCGAAAAAATAATGATTTTTAAAGACAAGTGGTTAGTTCATGATTTTTACCAAAATTAATAAAAAAATAAATTTTTGAGTTTGGCACATCCATGAAAAGGTCTATGAATTCCCTATTCAGAATTTAAAACTGCAACTCGTTACGAGCCTTGGTTGCGGAAATATCTCCATCCGCATCCGATGACTTTTTTAGATTTGGGTCAATTTTCAGTAAAATCAATTTGGGTGGCCATATTTTAATAACCGGGCCTCACAGAACTTTCTGGTTTTCACTAGTGGACAGCTCTTACAAAATTGACTAGAAATTTTGAAAACCGCAACCTTTTTCCAGGCTTGGTTTCGGAAATATCGCCACCCAAACACATTGTTAGGTAGTTAAAGCTCAAAAATCTGTGGAATCAGTGAAATCACTTTGGATGGCCATATTTCGATAACCAGACCACGCAGGACGATTTAGCTTGTATGCGTGTGTAGGTATTGAATAGACCTTTCGTTTGATGTATATCTCGGTGGCATTGGTGAACTTCGAAAAAATAATGATTTTTAAAGACAAGTGGTTAGTCCATGATTTTTACCAAAATTAATAAAAAAATAAATTTTTGAGTTTGGCACATCCATGAAAAGGTCTGTGAATTTCCTATTCAGAATTGAAAACTGCAACTCGTTACGAGCCTTGGTTGCGGAAATACGAGTATCTCCATCCGCATCCGATAACTTTTTTAGATTTGGGTCAATTTTCAGTAAAATCACTTTGGGTAACTATATTTCGATAACCAGGCCTCGCAGAACTTGCTGGTTTTCACTAGTGGACAGCTCTTACAAAATTGACTAGAAATTTTGAAAACCGCAACCTTTTTCCAGGCTTGGTTTCGGAAATATCGCCACCCAAACACATTGTTAGGTAGTTAAAGCTCAAAAATCTGTGGAATCAGTGAAATCACTTTGGATGGCCATATTTCGATAACCAGACCACGCAGGACGATTTAGCTTGTATGCGTGTGTAGGTATTGAATAGACCTTTCGTTTGATGTATATCTCGGTGGCATTGGTGAACTTCGAAAAAATAATGATTTTTAAAGACAAGTGGTTAGTCCATGATTTTTACCAAAATTAATAAAAAAATAAATTTTTGAGTTTGGCACATCCATGAAAAGGTCTATGAATTCCCTATTCAGAATTGAAAACTGCAACTCGTTACGAGCCTTCGTTGCGGAAATATCTCCATCCGCATCCGCTGACTTTTTTAGATTTGGGTCAATTTTCAGTAAAATCACTTTGGGTAACTATATTTCGATAACCAGGCCTCGCAGAACTTGCTGGTTTTCACTAGTGGACAGCTCTTACAAAATTGACTAGAAATTTTGAAAACCGCAACCTTTTTCCAGGCTTGGTTTCGGAAATATCGCCACCCAAACACATTGTTAGGTAGTTAAAGCTCAAAAATCTGTGGAATCAGTGAAATCACTTTGGATGGCCATATTTCGATAACCAGACCACGCAGGACGATTTAGCTTGTATGCGTGTGTAGGTATTGAATAGACCTTTCGTTTGATGTATATCTCGGTGGCATTGGTGAACTTCGAAAAAATAATGATTTTTAAAGACAAGTGGTTAGTCCATGATTTTTACCAAAATTAATAAAAAAATAAATTTTTGAGTTTGGCACATCCATGAAAAGGTCTATGAATTCCCTATTCAGAATTGAAAACTGCAACTCGTTACGAGCCTTGGTTGCGGAAATATCTCCATCCGCATCCGATGACTTTTTTAGATTTGGGTCAATTTTCAGTAAAATCACTTTGGGTAACTATATTTCGATAACCAGGCCTCGCAGAGCTTTCTGGTTTTCACTAGTGGACAGCTCTTACAAAATTGACTAGAAATTTTGAAAACCGCAACCTTTTTCCAGGCTTGGTTTCGGAAATATCGCCACCCAAACACATTGTTAGGTAGTTAAAGCTCAAAAATCTGTGGAATCAGTGAAATCACTTTGGATGGCCATATTTCGATAACCAGACCAAGCAGGACGATTTAGCTTGTATGCGTGTGTAGGTATTGAATAGACCTTTCGTTTGATGTATATCTCGGTGGCATTGGTGAACTTCGAAAAAATAATGATTTTTAAAGACAAGTGGTCCATGATTTTTACCAAAATTAATAAAAAAATAAATTTTTGAGTTTGGCACATCCATGAAAAGGTCTGTGAATTTCCTATTCAGAATTGAAAACTGCAACTCGTTACGAGCCTTGGTTGCGGAAATACGAGTATCTCCATCCGCATCCGATAACTTTTTTAGATTTGGGTCAATTTTCAGTAAAATCACTTTGGGTAACTATATTTCGATAACCAGGCCTCGCAGAATTTTCTGGTTTTCACTAGTGGACAGCTCTTACAAAATTGACTAGAAATTTTGAAAACCGCAACCTTTTTCCAGGCTTGGTTTCGGAAATATCGCCACCCAAACACATTGTTAGGTAGTTAAAGCTCAAAAATCTGTGGAATCAGTGAAATCACTTTGGATGGCCATATTTCGATAACCAGACCAAGCAGGACTATTTAGCTTGTATGCGTGTGTAGGTATTGAATAGACCTTTCGTTTGATGTATATCTCGGTGGCATTGGTGAACTTCGAAAAAATAATGATTTTTAAAGACAAGTGGTCCATGATTTTTACCAAAATTAATAAAAAAATAAATTTTTGAGTTTGGCACATCCATGAAAAGGTCTGTGAATTTCCTATTCAGAATTGAAAACTGCAACTCGTTACGAGCCTTGGTTGCGGAAATACGAGTATCTCCATCCGCATCCGATAACTTTTTTAGATTTGGGTCAATTTTCAGTAAAATCACTTTGGGTAACTATATTTCGATAACCAGGCCTCGCAGAATTTTCTGGTTTTCACTAGTGGACAGCTCTTACAAAATTGACTAGAAATTTTGAAAACCGCAACCTTTTTCCAGGCTTGGTTTCGGAAATATCGCCACCCAAACACATTGTTAGGTAGTTAAAGCTCAAAAATCTGTGGAATCAGTGAAATCACTTTGGATGGCCATATTTCGATAACCAGACCACGCAGGACGATTTAGCTTGTATGCGTGTGTAGGTATTGAATAGACCTTTCGTTTGATGTATATCTCGGTGGCATTGGTGAACTTCGAAAAAATAATGATTTTTAAAGACAAGTGGTTAGTCCATGATTTTTACCAAAATTAATAAAAAAATAAATTTTTGAGTTTGGCACATCCATGAAAAGGTCTATGAATTCCCTATTCAGAATTGAAAACTGCAACTCGTTACGAGCCTTGGTTGCGGAAATATCTCCATCCGCATCCGATGACTTTTTTAGATTTGGGTCAATTTTCAGTAAAATCAATTTGGGTGGCCATATTTTAATAACCGGGCCTCACAGAACTTTCTGGTTTTCACTAATGGATAGTTCTTACAAAATTGATTAGAAATTTTGAAAACCGCAACCTTTTTCCAGGCTTGGTTTCGGAAATATCGCCACCCAAACACATTGTTAGGTAGTTAAAGCTCAAAAATCTGTGGAATCAGTGAAATCACTTTGGATGGCCATATTTCGATAACCAGACCAAGCAGGACGATTTAGCTTGTATGCGTGTGTAGGTATTGAATAGACCTTTCGGTTGATGTATATCTCGGTGGCATTGGTGAACTTCGAAAAAATAATGATTTTTAAAGACAAGTGGTTAGTCCATGATTTTTACCAAAATTAATAAAAAAATAAATTTTTGAGTTTGGCACATCCATGAAAAGGTCTGTGAATTCCCTATTCAGAATTGAAAACTGCAACTCGTTACGAGCCTTGGTTGCGGAAATACGAGTATCTCTATCCGCATCCGATAACTTTTTTAGATTTGGGTCAATTTTCAGTAAAATCACTTTGGGTAACTATATTTCGATAACCAGGCCTCGCAGAACTTGCTGGTTTTCACTAGTGGACAGCTCTTACAAAATTGACTAGAAATTTTGAAAACCGCAACCTTTTTCCAGGCTTGGTTTCGGAAATATCGCCACCCAAACACATTGTTAGGTAGTTAAAGCTCAAAAATCTGTGGAATCAGTGAAATCACTTTGGATGGCCATATTTCGATAACCAGACCACGCAGGACGATTTAGCTTGTATGCGTGTGTAGGTATTGAATAGACCTTTCGTTTGATGTATATCTCGGTGGCATTGGTGAACTTCGAAAAAATAATGATTTTTAAAGACAAGTGGTTAGTCCATGATTTTTACCAAAATTAATAAAAAAATAAATTTTTGAGTTTGGCACATCCATGAAAAGGTCTGTGAATTCCCTATTCAGAATTGAAAACTGCAACTCGTTACGAGCCTTGGTTGCGGAAATACGAGTATCTCCATCCGCATCCGATAACTTTTTTAGATTTGGGTCAATTTTCAGTAAAATCACTTTGGGTAACCATATTTCGATAACCAGCCCTCGCAGAACTTTCTGGTTTTCACTACTGGACAGCTCTTACAAAATTGACTAGAAATTTTGAAAACCGCAACCTTTTCCAAGGCTTGGTTTCGGAAATATCGCCACCCAAATACATTGTTAGGTAGTTAAAGGTCAAAAATCTGTTTAATCAGTGAAATCACTTTGGATGGCCATATTTCGATAACCAGACCACGCAGGACGATTTAGCTTATATGCGTTTGTAGGTATTGAATAGACCTTTCGTTTGATGTATATCTCGGTGGCATTGGTGAACTTCGAAAAAATAATGATTTTTAAAGACAAGTGGTTAGTCCATGATTTTTACAAAAATTAATAAAAAAATAAATTTTTGAGTTTGGCACATCCGTGAAAAGGTCTGTCAATTCCCTATTCAGAATTGAAAACTGCAACTCGTTACGAGTCTTGGTTGCGGAAATATCTCCATCCGCATCCGATGATTTTTTTAGATTTGGGTCAATTTTCAGTAAAATCACTTTGGGTAACCATATTTCGATAACCAGCCCTCGCAGAACTTTCTGGTTTTCACTGGTGGACAGCTCTTACAAAATTGACTACAAATTTTGAAAACCGCAACCTTTTGCAAGGCTTGGCTTCGGAAATATCGCCACCCAAATACATTGTTAGGTAGTTAAAGCTCAAAAATCTGTGGAATCAGTGAAATCACTTTGGATGGCCATATTTCGATAACCAGACCACGCAGGACGATTTAGCTTATATGTGTGTGTAGGTATTGAATAGACCTTTCGTTTGATGTATATCTCGGTGGCATTGGTGAACTTCGAAAAAATAATGATTTTTAAAGACCATGATTTTTACCAAAATTAATAAAAAAATAAATTTTTGAGTTTGGCACATCCATGAAAAGGTCTGTGAATTCCCTATTCAGAATTGAAAACTGCAACTCGTTACGAGCCTTGGTTGCGGAAATATCTCCATCCGCATCCGATGACTTTTTTAGATTTGGGTCAATTTTCAGTAAAATCACTTTGGGTGGCCATATTTCAATAACCAGGCCTCACAGAACCTTCTGGTTTTCACTAGTGGATAGCTCTTACAAAATTGACTAAAATTTTGAAAACCGCAACCTTTTTCAAAGCTTGGTTTCGGAAATATCGCCACCCAAATACATTGTTAGGTAGTTAAAGCTCAAAAATCTGTGGAATCAGTGAAATCACTTTGGATGGCCATATTTCGATAACCAGACCACGCAGGACGATTTAGCTTGTATGTGTGTATAGGTATTGAATAGACCTTTCGTTTGATGTATATCTCGGTGGCATTGGTGAACTTCGAAAAAATAATGATTTTTAAAGACCATGATTTTTACCAAAATTAATAAAAAAATAAATTTTTGAGTTTGGCACATCCATGAAAAGGTCTGTGAATTCCCTATTCAGAATTGAAAACTGCAACTCGTTACGAGCCTTGGTTGCGGAAATATCTCCATCCGCATCCGATGACTTTTTTAGATTTGGGTCAATTTTCAGTAAAATCACTTTGGGTGGCCATATTTCAATAACCAGGCCTCACAGAACCTTCTGGTTTTCACTAGTGGATAGCTCTTACAAAATTGACTAAAATTTTGAAAACCGCAACCTTTTTCAAAGCTTGGTTTCGGAAATATCGCCACCCAAATACATTGTTAGGTAGTTAAAGCTCAAAAATCTGTGGAATCAGTGAAATCACTTTGGATGGCCATATTTCGATAACCAGACCACGCAGGACGATTTAGCTTATATGTGTGTGTAGGTATTGAATAGACCTTTCGTTTCATGTATATCTCGGTGGCATTGGTGAACTTCGAAAAATAATGATTTTTAAAGACAAGTGGCTAGTTAGTCCATGATTTTTACCAAAATTAATAAAAAAATAAATTTTTGAGTTTGGCACATCCGTGAAAAGGTCTGTCAATTCCCTATTCAGAATTGAAAACTGCAACTCGTTACGAGCCTTGGTTGCGGAAATATCTCCATCCGCATCCGATGACTTTTTTAGATTTGGGTCAATTTTCAGTAAAATCACTTTGGGTGGCCATATTTCGATAACCATGCCTCGCAGAACTTTCTGATTTTCCAGGTCTGTGAATTCCCTATTCAGAATTGAAAACTGCAACTCGTTACGAGCCTTGGTTGCGGAAATACGAGTATCTCCATCCGCATCCGATGACTTTTTTAGATTTGGGTCAGTTTTCAGTAAAATCACTTTGGGTAACCATATTTCGATAACCAGGCCTCACAGAACCTTCTGGTTTTCTTCAATGGATAGCTCTTACTAAATTGACTAGAAATTTTGAAAACCGCAACCTTTTTGAAGGCTTGGTTTCGGAAATATCGCCACCCAAATACATTGTTAGGTAGTTAAAGCTCAAAAATCTGTGGAATCAGTGAAATCACTTTGGATGGCCATATTTCGATTACCAGATTTAGATTTAGCTTACATGTGTGTGGAGGTATTGAATAGACCTTTCGTTTGATGTATATCTCGGTGGCATTGGTGAACTTCGAAAAAATAATGATTTTTAAAGACAAGTGAAAACTGCAACTCGTTACGAGCCTTGGTTGCAGAAATATCTCCATTTGCATTTTGAGACCATAATTGGTACGGTGGAAGTCTATAATTATGAAAAATTTCAGATTTCCGAGAACTGTGGCTTTTAGCTTTAAAACGAATTTGTTCTAGAAGAACCGGTGAAACTATGGAACCAACCAAGAGCTGGTGTAAAAACATAACATCGCTGACTTTCCGGCGTTTTTCAAGAGAATTCATGTTTAAAAGAAGAAGGCGATTGCTGTATGGAGGAAGATGATTTGTGTCTCTCCAATTAAGATGACTTAATGCGAAGCGTACATATTTACGTGGGACAGATTCGATTCGATCAATGTGTATTGAGTACAGTGGCGGCCATACAGAACTAGCATTTTCTAATTGGGGACGAACAAAGGTGTTGTACAACGAAGATGTTACAAGACTAGAAGAAAATTCCCTACTCCAACGCTTGACTAGGATCGTCGTCCTAGCTTGCCGTAAGGTGATCAAAAGATAGGAGCGTCTTTCCTTGTTTACCGTAAGATAAACTAAAGACAGGAGCGTCTTTCCTTGATTACAGTAAGGTAAACTAAAGATAGGAGCCTTTCCTTGTTTACCGTAAGGTAAACTAAAGACAGGAGCGTCTTTCTTTGATTACCGTAAGGTAAACTAAAGACTAGGATGCACATTGAGTTGTTGGTTTCTACCCTGACTGACTTTTTGGTGTGTATCCTAAGGGTTGACAGGCCCAGGGTTTTGCAGGAGCCCATCTAGAAGTGACGGGTTCAGATCTGGTAATTCCGAAGCTGAGTAAGAACTTGGACTATGTCCTTGTTCCGTTTGCCTAGGAAGCTCCATGAAATGATAAAGTTGCGAAGCTCCACCGGAAGCTATATTCTGGTACCATGGGAGATAGTGCCCATTTGAGTCGGAGGTTGAGTTTTACCCTCGGCTCGAACCCTTATCTATGAGGTAGGCACCCTAGTGGGAGCATCATGGTGCCTTGGTTTATTCTAAATGCTGAAACACACGGTTTTCAAGATTCTTTTCTTGAATTCAAGAGGTGTAGATAGACCTCGCCTCCAAAGCAAGAGGTGTGCATATGCTGCAACATATCACAACTTGGCGACGGAGATAGCTTGCTATGTCGGGGTTAATGGTCAAGACTAAATCTGACTCTGATGGTGATAGGCCACCGGTGGGGTAGAGCCGTAACAGGCAGGCGTTCACGTAAAACTCAAAGACGATCTTACTCCAAAGCTTAATAAATCCATGCATTGAGTTTGCTTTACTGACAATTTTCTCAATATGGAGTGAAAAGTCTAGATTTTGCGAGAAGTGAACGCCCAGGTCGCTTGTTGTTTCTACCTTACTTAGAATGGCTTGATTTATGCTGTAATTATAACATATTGGGGTTTTTCTTCTAAAGAAGGACATTGATTGGCACTTTGAAACATTGAGAAAGAGATTGTTATATGAGCACCATTCAGAAAACATATTTATGTCATTTTGAAGAGAAACACAATCGGATTGGTTCCTGATGATTTTAAATAATTTAATTACATCTGCGTAGATAAGAACCGTACATGATTTTACAATTGAAACAACATCATTGATTGATACTATGAAAAGAAGTGGACCAAGGTGACTACCTTGTGGAACACCAGAGTCAGCATTAATTGGATCAGAAGCGATCCCTCTAAAAAGAACTTGGTATGTCCTTCCCTTCAAGTAAGACCTGATCCATTGAACGAAAGCAGAAGGGAATCCAAGAGATGAAAGCTTAAATAAAATTAGACTATGAGACAACTTGTCGAAGGCCTTACGCCTTACTGAAATCTGTATAAATACAGTCAACTTGATGACCATCCTCGTTAGTTTTATTTGTAGACGTGAATACAATGAGATTAGTAACAGTAGATTTCTTTTTCATAAACCCATGTTGCTCGCTCGCAAGAAAAGGTTTGCAGCTGAAATAAAAACTCTTAAATATGATAGCTTCAAATAGTTTCGGTAAGCAAGAAAGTTTGGCTATTGGTCTATAATTAGAAATATCACCGCGATTTCCTTTTTTGTGAATAGGTATAATGAATGATTTTTTCCAAATTTTAGGGAATAATGCTTACTTTCTCCAAAACGATGTAAAGTTTTGTGCCACTGCTCGGTGAGATTTACGAGTACACTTCTTTGTGAGAATTATTCATGAGGCTGATGCTGGATATATCTATGTAGATGTACAACAATTTATCTTATAGGAGCATTACATGGAATGTCCCAGTCCACAGTGGGGAAAATAATAAAGAAAACATTTCGAAAAAGGTTGTCACAAATTAATAAATTACAAACTTCATTGTAGGTTGTAACTTTGACTTCTGAGCTTCTGACATTTCAAATTATTAAGTCCGTTCCCCACATTTAGTTTTGTTGGTTTTTTTTTACTAAAACGTGTTAAGGGTGCACGGAAATAAATATTTTACTAGTTAGAAAAACGGAAAAAAAAAGGTTTAAAATTTTCAAAGAGTTATCAAATTACTTACTGGTAAAATGCTGAGCCCTTAATAATAGGTTGTATAAATTTTGCCCCACTAATTTTAAAAACTCTTAGTCTATTACATAAGAGAAAGCTCGTGGGATCTTTTTAGAAGCTTGGGCATACAAAATTTAATTTCAATCCTTGGTGCTGATAATAAGGAAGTAAAAAAAATAAAATGGGTCCTTAGTAGGTACTAATCAATTCCCAAAATGTTTGGAGCCGTTTTGGAAAAGAGTCAGATTTAAAAAATGCCTTCTTACCATTTGTAATATGGGTACCGGTATTTTCTGAGCATACTCATTGATTTTCTTTTGGTTTAACTAAAAATTTACTGTTTATAATCTTAGGCTATTTTAAAAGTAACACCACTAAATGAGAACTTGCTTTATTGCTTTGATTTCTTTTTAATCCAATTTAAAACCAAGTTCTGGGTTCTGGCCATATATCTAAATGTTTCTTTGTTCTACTCAAATAATACACTATACACAGCTTAATCAATACAAAGGTTCACAACTACAAAGTTCGCAACATGTTTGTAACCCACAAAGGACTCCTTTTTATATTTATTTCAGAGCTCTTAAGGTACTCCAAAAATAAAAGTTCCATAGATTGTAAAATTGAGTTAGAAGCTACAACAAATATAATATAAAAAACCAAAAACAAAGCTTGTCTTAAACGAATGTATACAAAGATATATAAATTTATCCTTTAGCGAACCCTCTTACAGCCACTGAATTTTTTATAAATCCACTCCATAGTTCATTAACACCATCATGTTCCTTGAAAGTGAAAGAAAAATTGTGCAGCAAAAGTTTGCAAAAGTCATGAAAGAACTCCCTGTTGCAGATACACTTACGTTAGCCACTTCAGAAGTCAACAAGCAAATCTAAGGGAAGGTCAGGAACACCCTTTCTTCCGATGGACATTTGCAAACCAAACCAAACACCCACACCACATACGAACTCAACGCCTGAGCCCATTATATTTAATTTAGCTAACGATGGAGAGCACCTACAAAAACAAATGCTGGCTCAGAATTTTCGGCCCAGGCAAGCGTGATGTAAAGAACTTCGAAGTGGGACAGAAGTTTCATTCCAAGTAACCTCAAGTAACTGAGGCAACTAATTGAGGGCGAGGAATAAAAAAGGGTTATGCTGAACTTTCTCGTTATTCAGGGAAAAAATATAGGTATACAAAAACAAAAAAAAAACATTGGTGGGTAAAGGGTTTTGTAGGTGAGGAAGGAAGCAATTATATGACCTCGGTTTATTAACCGATGAAAAGCTTGTCCAAGCATGAGGCAGGTAGGAGTTATACGGTGCCGTTGATTTGGTTATATTTTTTTTTTTTTTGCTTTTACTCCAAGATTACTACGAGTGAAAGGATTTTGCTTGCCAACTTGGAGCTGTGGTTGTTGTGTTGTTCTATAGGAGCTGCAATATGACTTTAAAAATGTTAACTCTTCATTGAAAGGAGTAATGTGGGAAAAGAAGTTTGTTTGCTCCAGCTGGAAGGAAAAAGGGTTTTTTAATTGCTTTATGTATTCGGAAAATATAAAGACAATTTATAGGTTCTTCAAAAAGTGAGCTTGGGATTTTTATCAAAGAAGTAGGACAAAATTCATTGCTTAAACCTGGTATACCTACTACTGATGCGGAACGAAAATTAACACATCAAATTTATAAAGGAAAATTTTCTTTTTGCAGTAGGGTTTACAAGGGCAAATTGACTAACTACCAATGACTTCAAATGTATACCATTAAATTCATTTATCTCTTTTTGGTTTTTGAGATTACTGATAGGGCTTAGAGTAGCCATCTTTTGGTGAGATTGCTCAACCCAGTCAGTTTAAATATAACATGTAATGCAACATATATTACGCTACCTTTTTTCTATAGTCTCCAGTCCAGATTTGTGATGAACACTTTGGAACAATTTGGAGTTCACCAAGAAAAATACAGTTCTAATCCAATTGCATCCACATGGTCTTTTTAAACTTTTAGATACCCTGCTGACTGATAAGGAAATATGAACCGTCAGTCGGTTAAGCTGTCGAAATTAAGGATTGCTAATGTTTTCGGTTCCGCCTCTTTCATTTTATTTACACCTACTCGTAAATCGAAAAGGAATGTGAAATAACATTTCGATTTTTATCGCGTCAATTGGCAGAATGGTGTATCGATGGGAGCATGGTATTTCGTTGTTCACTTCAATGTAAATAAAATAAAATGCACGACTGGGTCGCACGAAGTTGTTCCTATGTAATGGACTAGGAATTTTAAAAACGAATGTTAATGGAGAAAACTGTTCATAAGGATACAAATATTTTTTTAAATTCTTTTAGTAGCAAGATACAAAAACAGAATGCTATACAAATATGAATTTATGCTAGAACAAAAATTATAAGTCGTTGTAGTGGTTTCTTAAAAAAAAGCTTTTATATACAAACTTTTTAAAAGCTTTTTAAGAAAAAAATTTAGGTACGCCAATTTAAAGTTTTTATTATTGTTCGAATAAAAATTAAATTTACGAAAAGAAATATTGACCTGTTTCGGAGATATCGAATTTTCAAAAAAAGAAAAAATTGATTTTTTTTTCAAAAATTCAAAAAATATTTATTTTTAAGTTTTGAAATGCAATGTGCTTTAGACTTTTTAGAAGTTTCTCTATAAAAAAATTCATTAAGATCTGTTACGTCGATAATGAGAAATTCAAAATTCGAAAAAATGGTTCTTTGGTGGGTACAAGCTGTAATTTCTTAATTTCAATTTTTTTTATTAAATTAAAGATCGTAAAAATTAATTGAAAGAAAAAAAATTTTATTAAAATTCTAAGCACCATTTTCGAGAAAAATACGATTTTTGAAAACAATTTTGTTTTAATTTTTTAGCATTTGTATGGTAGGTACCATTATTTTTAGGTAAAATAAATTCTTTTTTATCACCTCTTGCAGATTATATTAAGAAATTTGTATTTATCAAGTTTAA
Organism: Chrysotoxum bicinctum; assembly: GCA_911387755.1. Taxonomy (NCBI): domain Eukaryota; kingdom Metazoa; phylum Arthropoda; class Insecta; order Diptera; family Syrphidae; genus Chrysotoxum; species Chrysotoxum bicinctum. The sequence continues at coordinate 112,786,275 of OU426989.1, read as the reverse complement.
AAAAAATCTAGCATGGGGTTTTCGAAATTTTGAGCTTTGAAAAAAAAATAAAGTTCTTTTTTTAAATCCAAAAAATTTTTTTTTTGAAAACTTGAGTACACAATACTATTTATGTTCTTGGGGAGCTTTAGCAAGAAAAAATATTCAAAATCGGTTAAACCGTTTTTGATAAAATCAAAAACAAAAAAAAATGGTTTAATGGGGGTTAACCTCAATAACCATTTTTCGGAACAAATTTTTTAACCATTACCTAGCTTTAACTAACTGAAATTTGTTTGTACATATTTTTATTTTTAAAATCTATTGAACAGTTTTTGAGAAATAAAATATTTATAAAATTTCGAACAAAATTCGTATGGCAGGTACCGTTATTTTTGGTCTTAAAAAATAAAGAAAAAAACGTGTGGGGGACAAATTAACAGTGATATCTACCAAGTTTAAAGAAAATCGGCCGATTCGCTTAGGCTGTAGTCGAACAGACAGACAGACAGAATTGCGAGACCCACATTTTTGGTCTTCGCTATCATCGTAATGTCAACTTTGATCAAAATATCGAGTTTGATTTTTTTTACGAATGTATAACTTGCCTTATAGTACCTATAAGTCGCAAGTAAAAATGACCTTGATTACGTTAATTGATATCTTTGATTTATTTTTAAAGCGTGGGTTTGGTCAATCCAATAAGTTATACTTGCGAACCCGCTTTTTCGTAAAAAGCTGTTTCTTCTTGAAATTTTTTAATTTTTATGTGCACCTTTCTTTGCAATGTTTCTAGTGTTTCAGACGATAAGTTTCAAACTGGGTAATTCCCATGTTGGTATCCTACCAATTTCTGGTATGACCCTATCTTAATTTTGCGATTTAAAAACGGCGTATGACTTGTTGTTAGTTGTTATGAGATGTAAGCTCGACTTTAATCTCTTCTTAGTGAAACTCGAAGGCCTCTTTTGAAAACCGAAACAGTTTAGTAAATCTATTTACTGATCAATTAAAGATCAATTAAGCCTCCACATTCATTGTTCACTGGCTTCTTAATTTTTTTTTTTAAGAACACCATAGACCATACTACTCCAGGACATTTTGTGGTGCTTTTTCCTCGAGGCTGAGGTAAGCTTCATCGGTGTTCAGGATATTCCCGAAGAAAGCAAATAAAACTCGGGTTATGATAGAAAGAAACTCTAATCGTTTACCAGATATGTAACAAAATAAAGGTTTTTAAAATTTTACAATTAAATTTAAAAGTTAACACTTTATTTCATATAAAACAAAGCTATATTAATCTAAGTTATAGCAGTAAACTTAGCCCACGCAATTCGCTTGGAAGAAGTGAATCGGGGAAAATCGGCAGGAATCTGAGTCTTTGTGACCCGTTCACCAAAAATATTGATTGAATCACAATAGACCGAAACAATCAATCCTAATGTCAATCTCTTGCTACTGAAACTGATGAGCAAGTTAACGAAACGAACGAAAAAAGTTATATTCCATTCATTCAACTTTTTCTCAGTCATTTCATTTCACAAGACCAAATAGGAATGGAAATGAAACAGAATGTATATTCTTCATTTTATATAATTTATAAAATTACAAAATACGCTGGTCACGTTTTCATACAAAATATTATCTTATTTAACGATTTTAGTATCGGTACTACCTCCTTTATTCACAAGAACTTTTTCTTTGGCGCGAATGGTAGAGATGTTTTCAATGTTATACTCGTAGACAAATTTCCCAGACAAATTTCCCAGACAAAGTGCTAAGCAAGTTTATTGGCTTCAATTAAAAATTCCTTGTCTTCAAATTGGTGACCAGACTCTTTAACCTTGCAAACTTATAAATATTTTTTTTTTCTCAAGAACTGTTCGCCAGATTTAAAAAATAAAAATACAGACAATTTTTCTTTATATAAAACTAGGAAATGGTTGAAAAAAAAATTTCCGAAAAATAGTTATTGACGGTAGCCCCCAAAGAACCTTTTTTTTTTGTTTTCGATTTTCTCAAGACGGTACAACCGATTTTGATCCTTTTTTTTTTGCTAAAGCTCTCCAAAACCTTGAATAGAATTGTGTATTCAAATTTTCAAAAAAAAATTTTTTGATTTAAAAAAAAAATTCAAAATTTTTTTTTCAAAACTCAATATTTCGAAAATCCCATCCCATAGATTTTTTTTAAACTTGATAAAAAATAGTTTCTCAATGTAATCTATAAGATGTGAGAGAAAAAATAAATTTTACCTAAAATTTAAGGTATCCACCATACAAATGTTAAAGAATGGTTTTCAAAAATCGTATTTTTCTTTCAATTAATTTTAACGATCTTTTTAAATAAAAAAAATAGAAATTAAGTTATCACAGCTTGCACCTACCATAGAACCATTTTTTCAAATTTTGAATTACTCATTATCGACAACGGATTTTGATCAAATTTTTTATAGAGATGCTTCTTAAAAGTTTAAAAAACATTGCATTTCAAAACTTAAAAACAAGTATTTTATGAATTTTTGAAAAAAAAAAAAATCATTTTTTTTGTTTGGAAAATTCGATATTTCAAAAACGGCTAAATATTTTTTGGAAATTTAATTTTTATTCGAACCATAATAAAAACTGGAGGTTGGCGTGCCAAATTTTTTTCTTAATTTTTTTTTAAAAAATTTTGTATATAAAAGCTTATTTTTTAAGAAACCACTACAACGACTTATAATTTTTTTCCTGCAATTTTGTTTTTTGAAATACTTTTTTATTAAATACAAAAATATGATTTTGATTGATGGAAATCTTTATTTGGACCTATACAATTTCTTCTGTTAAGTGGAAAAATGATATACGTCAAGTGGCTACCGTCAGTGTTGATACACATCATTTGTGCCCGTTTTACAGCCGAAACTGCTTGGTCGATTTTACTTAAACTTGGTAAGTAAAATTTTTAACATGTTTTTTTTTAATTTTTTTGAAACTACAAATAAAGCTACCTGATACACAATGTTTTTTTCGAAATTTTAGAAAATATTTTTTTTGTCTGTCCATTATAATTTTAATGGTGGTTTCTTCTTAGGTTGGATACGTTAAAGGTTATTCGAACTTTTTATCACTCTTCGAAGTAATGCTTTGTAATGCAATTGGTTGAAAATACTCAGTGCTTTTTGAATTAATTTTGTATTAAATTGAATTTTCATTTGCACAGTAACAAAAAAACTTAAAATTGACAATCCAAAATTTGTTCCAAAAAATGTTTCCCTTCATAATTTTACACATTACTTTGAGATTTCATTTGGCAATTGTTTTTAGCTCCAAATACCAAAGGATTTGTTTTAGATATTTGAAAAAAAAAAAAAACGAATTTTATTCTTATAAACCTTTTTCTCTAATAACATTGATTTTTAAAATTTCAAGACTCTTTAGCATAAGAGCAAGTTCGTAAAACAAAGTAGTGTATTTTATTTATATTGTATTTCAGATCGTCTAGAAAGTTTTAGGGAGTAAAACACTTGGCTTGAGTTAATTGAGTACAGGAAGTTCAATTAAAGCCAATGGAAACTTTAATTATGGCGTAGTAATTTTCGTGAAGGATATATGTACTAGTAACTAGCACTAAATGAAGTTTCATAATATATTTGTCTGTGCTTAAGAAGCAAAAAGCAAATGAAAACACACATTTTGTACCTACTTTCAAAGTTTTTAAAAGGAAAACGCCTATTTATGTTGCAGGGAATTTTGTCATGCTAAAGTTTTTATCAATTAATTGAATGGGGGAAAATCTAAGGATTCGATTGCTATCACATCCAACAAACAACATTATGGAAAAATTCAAAACAGAAGTAAGGTTGTTTATAAAAATATGAATACATTAATATATATACAGTTAAGAAGGGCCAAAAAGGATTCATGGACAAGACACTGTGAATCCATTGAGAACACAAGTGAGGCTGCGAGACTTCGAAAGATCCTTGCACACAATCCCACGATTCCGGGATACATTAAGCATCCCGATGGATCATGGTCGAACTCGAGCCAAGAAACACTTGAACTCTTTATGGAAACGCATTTCCCGGGCTGTAAGAATCATCAAGGACCGGGTTTTACACAACCACACACCTTAGATATCTTACAATCAGAACCAGAATTGGAACAGGTTATCACAGAGCAGAAGATTATGTGGGCAATAAACTCGTTCAAACCCTACAAATCAGCAGGACCAGATGAGATTATTCCGGCATTTCTTCAATATGCTCTACAGATAATCACCCCATGGCTTAGGGTAATCTTCAAAAGTTGTATCAAATGGAGATACGTCCCTATCAGTTGGAGGAGAGTTAAAGTAGTCTTTATTCCAAAAGCTGGAAAACCGACACACTCGACTGCAAAAGATTACAGACCGATAAGTCTCTCTTCGTTTCTCCTCAAGACACTAGAGAGAATTATTGATCTGCATGTTAGGGACCTACTCAAACCAAGCAACCTGTGCAACTACCAACACGCTTACCTTAAAGGTAAGTCAGTGGAGACTGCGTTGCACGAGGTCGTCTCACAAATTGAGAAAAGTCTCGAGCACAAAGAATACACCATGGCAGCATTTTTGGACATCGAAGGAGCGTTTAACAACGTAAAAACGGAGTCCATTAAATCTGCTCTAGAAGAAGTTGGCGTTGAATCTGCTATTGTGGACTGGATTTATACCATGCTCAATGGCAGAATCATTAGCTCGCAACTTGGGGATAGCAAAGTAGAGAAATCGGTTACAAGAGGCACTCCACAAGGAGGAGTAATTTCACCTCTTCTCTGGGTCCTGGTTGTTAACAAAATTCTCACAAGATTTAAGAATCAGGACATTAAAATAGTAGCCTATGCGGACGACATAGTAATTCTGATATCGGGTAAATATCTTACCACCATCAAGGATATTATGGAATCTTCACTTAAAGAACTATCTTCTTGGGCAGGACAAAACGGTCTCGGGGTTAACCCTTCCAAAACCGAACTAGTCCTGTTTACGAAGAAAAGGAAATTGGAGGATTTCACTCCTCCAAAACTCAACGACATTCCTCTGAAACTTTCCAACGAGGCTAAATATCTTGGAGTAATTCTTGATTCCAAGCTAACATGGAAACGGAACACAGAGGAAAGAATGAAAAGAGCACTATGCGCTCTCTACACATGTAAAAAAACCTTCGGTACACGGTGGGGCATGCGACCGCAGGTCATCCAGTGGATGTACACGGCGATAGTTCGTCCCATACTTACCTATGGGTCGATCGTGTGGTGGAAAGCAGCAGAAAAAAGTAGCTATCTCAAAAACCTGAATAAGGTACAGAGACTAGCCTGTTTAGGAATAACGGGGGCACAGGGTTCTACGCCACAGGCAGGCCTGGAAATTATATTAAATCTTCCAGTCCTGGACGAGCACATAAGATGCACAGCAGCCAAAAGCGCAATTCGGCTTAAAGAAATGAACTTTTGGAAGCACAGTAATTATGGTCATGGGTCAATACTGCATAGGTATGACACAGTGGCAGGGCTTAATGTGACGACTGACTACTTACCACCCAAAATAGATTTTAACAAACAATTCTCTACTACAATACCCCAAAGGCAGGGATGGGAATCCAACTCACTAATTAGTGAACAAGGTATCTCCTTCTACACCGATGGGTCAAAAATGGAAGAGGGAACAGGAGCTGGGGTGTTCTGTGAAGCTCTAAATATTAAAGAATCATTCAAACTCCCAGATGAGTGTAGTGTCTTTCAGGCTGAGATCTATGCTATTGAAAAGGCGGCAGAATTGGTACGCACGAAAGAATTGAACTCGTCTGAGATCACATTTTTCGTGGACAGCCAAGCTGCCATCAATGCCTTAGCTAGTGAGACTATAAGATCCAAGTCAGTAACAAAATGTCGAGACATGCTGAACAATATTTGTAGCACTAACCAAGTCAACCTCTGCTGGGTTCCCGGACATAGTAATATAGAAGGGAATGAAATAGCAGATGAACTGGCAAGGAAAGGATCACTATCAAATAAAAACAGCAGTAGCCATTTAAATTTAGAACCAAAAATCCCGATTGGAGTGATTAAAAGGAAAATAGACCTAATAACGAAAGAGCAAATCAACAACTCCTGGTCCTCCAGGGACGACTGTGTTATCTCTAGAAGTTTATGGCCTAGAATTAATGAAAAAGAAACTCGGTATATCTTATCGCTGAGTAAAAAGAACATCAGAATCCTGATAGGTGTACTAACGGGTCACTGCGCCATTGGCACAATGGCCACTAGAATGGGTGCATTTGCACCCGATTTCTGTAGGAGCTGCCAGGATGTCGAGGAGACTGAAACCATTAAACACTTGCTCTGTGACTGTCCGAACCTCCAAACAAATCGCCTTCGCTACTTCGGAAACAGGTTTGTTGGAGAACTAGACGATCTAACGCAGGTCTCAATGGCAAATATGAGAAAATTCATTGTAAGCTCAGGCTGGTTCGAAAATGAACCAGTCTACATAAGGAATTAGTTAGGAGCATCTCTGCTTTTATTAATAGGGGATCACAATGGACCAATAGGCCCCCGTGTACGCAACAGCCCTTGGGCTGTGCACACCCCTCCTAACCTAACCTAACCTAATATATATCCAGGGGGGTTGTCTTAGGTGAAGTGCCACTCGGAACTTTTGAACTCTCGAGCCGCTTGCGGCGACATTTCATCGAAGCTTAATCAGAAATCATGCTATAAATACTCAGATCGTGAACATGTTCTATGCAGTTTTTGTTCGACATTGTAGATTCGTGTTATTGCCGTAATTCCTCCAAAAAGATAAGATAAATCCTACAAGCGATGTCTATGTTTGGAAAAATGTTCTTCAAAATATTGGTGTGGTCAGAGGCGGTGTAAAGCCACCGCCCACGGCCTCGCGGTGCAAGGGGTCTCGCGCCCCACAGCCGAAAATAAACTTGAAAAAGTATGGAAAATCCAAAAGTACACGCCACGAGGTTTTTGTTATAATAATTAGAATTAATTCTCAACTTAAAGATATTCAACCATTCGGCGCACGAAATAAATGTCGATGTCAATAATCGTTCTGATAAACTACTTATGTCGATTTCCTTTACACGCTAGGGATTTCGAGCCCGTGTCAAATTTTTCTTGTGGTGTGCGTATTTCGTATACATGTTAATGACTCTTCAAATACGGATTCGAAAAATTTGATCTTTGTCAAAAAATTCGATTTTTTTGGTGTGAAGGAACGTAAAATCTGACGAGAGATCGAAATCTTCACACAGAAACTGATTTCTCATGTGTAAAAGGAAATCGACATTATAATATATTGTTATATCTATTAATTAAAGGGAGGTTCTCCTTTTTCAGTGTCAAAAATGACACTTTTTCATGAATTTTGTATTAATAGAAGGAATGATATAATCAATTCAAATTTTTTTTACTTGCTTATTACCATATTAAGTACAAAAAATAATTTTTTAGTCAAAAAATACCGGGCCGTTAAAAAAAAATGCGCCTCGGAACGAGACCACCTCCAAAAAAAGTTGTTCGCTGTTGGCCACTCTAGCTCCTGCAAAAATGATCGAAAATTAAAAAAATCAAAGTTTTTTATAAAATAGAAGAGTGTAGTTGGAGTCTGGAGTCTGGATCTGGACCAAAATAATTGCCCAAAGCCAAAAATTAAAAAATGGCGGACGCTTAAATTTTAGTGTTCGTTTTTTTTTCACTTTTTTCGCTCTTCGTGGCGTTGTACAAGAAAATTTTTTTTGATAATATCAGCCTGATTTCGGTCCAGACTCCAATAAATTTAATGAACTTTAAAACAAAATAAAAATTATGACGGTCCGTCACGTAGTTTTAAAGTAATCGTGGACAACAGTTTGAAAAACGTGGTTTCGAGAAAAACGCGTTTAAAGTTTTTTTTTCGAGTCATGGCTCATGTGTCGACACCTGGTGGCCTATATGGTACCTCTGCTTACCATGGTATGGATATGTAGGCGCCAAATTCAAAAATATTTATGCAAAACATGCTACGCTCAAAATACCGCTAAATGTCAATTTTGAAAACAAAAAGGTAGGTCTCGTTTCTGTTCTATAAAATAAAATAGATGGAAAAAAATGCATTTTTAGCCGCCGAAAAAGGAGAACCTCCCCTTAATTAAGAGATCTCATCTCTGTCGTTTCTGATCATTCGTTTATATTTAAGCATTACTCTTGAACATTTGCGTACATTTTGTGACTGGATCAAAGAATATCGACAAACAGGATTCGAAAAGTGCTTGTCTGACGCTCGTCAATTTAGTGAGAAAAGCAGTTATGATTTGCCAAAAGATTTTAAAAATAAAAGAGGAACCAAAAAGAAAAGGATGTTTGATTATGAAGGTAGCGATCAACCTATAAAGTCTGCTAAAGGCCGGTATGAAACAGATTTTTTCAATACCATGATTGATTCCGCGATAAGTAACATAGAATCGAGATTTATACCTTTAAATCAACATTTTGAAAATTTTGGTTTTCTCTATGACTTAAACAAGTTCAAAAAAATTCCAAAACAGCAATTATTGAAAAACTGTCAGGATTTACACACAGTCCTGCAAGAAGGTGAGAGCAGTGACTTCCAACCTTATGAGTTGTATGAGGAGTTTTTGTTTAATGTTCCAAAGAAGTATGAGTATAAATTTAGGTTTGTTTCTTAATAAATAAAAAAACTGTTTAATTAAGTGATTTTTTATTTTATATTGCCTTCTTCTTGCACCATCAGAGGGCCTCGCGAAATTTATCTTGCCACATTAAGTTTAGGTCTTGCGCCGCCACTGGGTGTGGTGTAGATAAAGCATGTCATTTAAATTTTAATGCTGTGTCACGGTAAAGATATGTTTTCATAAAGTCACAGCGAAATAGTTGCAAGTGTAATGTTCTCATTTTATTCCCAATCCAATAAACTCAGATAAAAATAAACTTCCAAGTCTTCATGTTACTCGGTTCTCGGTTCTAAAATGTTCAGCATTTCCCATAACATTGTTATCAGCTGAATTTTCAAAACTAAACTGTAAACTATTTTATTATTTTTATAGGTGGCACCACGTTCGTTTATTGTTTGCATTCACATATATTTGAATAGCCTTTAGTACACAAAACGATTTTTTTTGTATTTTTGAAAATACTTTTTGGGAGTATATTAGCCTAAAGTAGATCAATAGCTGTGTTTTATTTTCCCCAGATCTGATCCAGATTAGATCTTCATTGAAAATTACATGTATAACAAAAACAACACAATGCCCAGTTTTGTTTGTATTTGTTGTTTTACATGTTATTTTGAAAACAAAATCCAATCCGGATCAGATCTGGGGGAAAATAAAATACAGCTAATGATAAAAGAAATTGAATTTCTGCTTTTTGAAATTCTGCATTTTAGAATTCTGCTTTAAGACATTTTGTATTTTAAAATTCTGATTTAATTTTTTGTTTTGAATTTTTTTAAATATGTGGAAACATTTTTGAGCACAAAATCTATTCTACTCGTAAGATTTCGCAAAAAATTTTTATGGCAGGTACAGTTATTTTTGGTCTTAAAAAAACCTGTCAGGGGAAAATTTGCTATCTACCAATTAAGGGTATAGTCAAACAGATAGACAGACAGAATCTCAAGTAAAATCTCGATTTTTTTTTAACTTGGTAGATTGTACCAACTTATATACAGGTTGCCGATCCAGGCCGGTTTTATTTGGCTGCCATTTTTGTGTGAATGAAATTGGTCAGTTGGTATTTGACAGTCTCAGAAAGTGGTCCAAAACAATTCATTACAGTTGCATGTAAATGGCCATCGGAAAGATTGGAGTGCTTGAATCTTACAGCTCGCTATAGGCGACCTCCATTTTTGGTAACAAATCACTATGACTGGCTTTGTAAATAAACAGAATAGCTTCTATTTATGCACACTGAAAACTCTCGATTGATACACCAATGACCACTAGACCATTTGGGACGGGGCGCGCGTCGCGTCATAGAATCATTGTATATACTCGTAAGTTTATATACAATTATAGAATCACCCTTTAAGGATACAATACCCATTTGTGTAACCGCTTTTGGGACTTGTTGCATAACTTTCTTTTCCGAATTGGATACATTTGGTCTACAGACACATCACATACAGCCCGTTGTTAAGAGGCGAATTTTACGTAGATTTTTTTCCTGCCGAATAATGTCAAAAAGTGGTGATATCGACTGGCACTCAGGTTTCCCTAATTTTAAGCCTCCCGATTTCTTCATGTAGGTGTGCATCAACAAACCAACCCCAATCTCGATGCTTAAGGAAAACTTTAGAAACAAATTTGCGAAATTACAATAGAAGTCTGCGAATTATTTGTTAGAAGAGCTGGCGCCATAGCCAGAGCACCCACTTGATCGACATCATATTCCATATAAAAAGTAAAACGCACCCATTATATCGGAAGTCTTACCACTATGCTACATATGTACGTAGATGAAAAGTATTCAAAATTAAAAAAACATTTAGCACCGCTTTTTCAGTGGGAGATCATCCTGGTGTAGGGCTTGACCCCGACATGTTTTTCAGTCAATTTTGATCTCGCGGTTAACTCAGAGAAAATTAGCTGAGCTAACCCTGGGATTAGAAGAAAAGAATAATTTTGACAGATGCTAAATAAGCTGTCACAGAAGCAGAAGAAGAAAGAAAAAACAAAGCCACACACGATAGTATTCAACCAAGCTGTCAAATTGACAGATTTCGATAGTTTTTGACAAGTCGATAACTTTGCAAGGATACAAAAATAAATAAGACCTTTGGAGTCAAAGTTAATCCATCACAGAAAAACTGCTTCAAGAGTTAACTCCCCGATCGGGATTATCGGGATTAACTAAATCTGAGTTAACTCAGCACTGATAAACTGGTCCTTAGTAAACTCTATCAAAATAAGCAATTTTTAAGGAAGTACTCTTTTAAAACCTTAATATACTAGACACACAATTCATGCTCCATCTAAGCTGATCTCTGATTGGTCACATCTAAAGGTGACCTGACTTGCCATAATTAAACCACAGCAATTGCATATGACGACGATCTGATAGACGATCAAAACAGCTCCAACAATCGAAGTTATCATAACTATTGTACGGCGTGATGTCAACAATATTACACGAACATTTCAAGCAGATTTCAACAGATTCGGGGGCACTTTGCAAAAGAGCGATGTCTTCAACAAACAATGTAATGTTTGGAGCTTACTATACCCGAATGACATATACTTTGAGTGTGTGTTGTTGTTATTTTTTGCAATAGATTTTGGTCCTGTAAGAACTTCGTTCTTCGAATATGACAATTGCAGGTATTCCTTGGTTGACCAGTACTATTTCTGATTTTCCTCAGTGAGATTTCTTTTGAATGATCCGAAGCCTAGTTTTCTTATCCTGCGATAGCTTCTTTACAGCTCCTTGGAACTAACTTGAAAGCTGCTATCGATAGTAAAATTTTGCCCTTAGTGGTGGGCAAATTAATTATTAGTTGATAGTTGGTACTTGGTATTGTCCTCGTTTACTTCAATACAAATAAGTTGCACCTATTCTTTAATACTGTACCATAAATTGCGGCCGATGATGTCATTGTCGTTCTCAACTGTAACTGAACAAATTTATTTCGTGTTAACCTATCCACTTTCTCCTCAAAGAAAGATTGGAGCCGATATCAACTGATAGACATCTCCCTAACGAAATCAAGTTAATCAAAGAAATTATAACCAGAGCACTGAAGAAATGAAAGTCCTATAGAGACGGTTCAGTAAAATCGGAAGCAGTCAATTCCACAGATTCTCGCAGACTACAACTTGGCGAATTTCGCGTCATGACTTAGACATGATACCCGTACAAACATTGACTGACCCATGAGCTCAGAGTTAAAGACCATAGACAACGACGTGTGTTCGCTAACTAGGCTCTCTAGCATTTGCAAGTGGACCCCATTTTTGGTAAAAAAAAGCATACTCAGCGACGAGGCTCAACTATGGATGAATGGACTCGTCAACAAACAAACTTGTTCAATTTCGGGCGATCACAATGCCCACGAGATCTACCAAATTGCAATGCATCAGAGTCACTGTTCGGTATGGATTTTGATCAAAGATATCATGGGTCCGCCAACAGCTAAAGGTCGACGAATTGGATGATATGGACACCGACATGAAATTTCAACAGAACGGCGCTGCATGCCACACGGGCCATGCCACAGTGAACATTTTGCACCACCGATTTCCGAACACGGTTATATCACGCGGAGGCGATGTTAATTGGCCACGGAGATCATCCGATTTGACCCCGTCCGACTTCTTCTTGTGGGGCTTATTAAGTCACAGATATAATTTAATAAACTACAAACTACCAACATAGTCAAAGCCATTGGTCAAATTCAACCTGATATATGCGCTAGAGTTATGGAAAATTGGACGCTTCGGATGTGCATCACCCAGGCGAAGTTGCGGTGAACACTTTAATGATCTTATATATCATACAAAGTGGCATATATGGGTTTTCTAAATAAATACAAAAACTCAATGATATCTCACTCACAGTTTGTCTTATTTAAATTAAAAAGTAGAAAACGCTAAATGGACGCTTGTATAACTTTATCGTCGATATCTTTTATTTTCCTTTCCTGCGACATACCATCAGTATAGAGATTCCATTTAACAGAGATAATGAATTTTACCTAATAAACATAGATTCCATCAAGACCAAGAGAGAAAACTTAATCAGAAAAAACTAGTCCAATCCTATCTTTGCAACTTCATTCACATCTAAAGCGGAAATTTATTCGAAAAGGATTACACAGACCATCATTAATCCCATATCTGACCACACAAAGCCTTAAACGTTCGATAAGAAAATTCCATTCTGTACGGAGTTATCTATTCTGTGCTGGGTTATAGACTTTCCGGACTTATACTAAGAGACAGCTGATGTTGACGAAAACCATCAGGGATCAGGGACTGTATACTATTCACTCTACACGACTCCCAATCCCAATGATGAAGATGAGGAGTCCATTCCGATTGCGATTGCAATCGAACAATGTAACTAACAACTGCTGTTGCTGCAAGTGAGTACTATCAATTTCACGGTTCCGTAATCCAGATAAACATCAAAACCTTGTGCAGTCGGAACGGTGGGCGATGGATGAGTATACCCATAGCCACATGGCCTGGTGTGTTTCTTTAGGAAGAATTCTTCACAGTTCACCCTTCAGGACCTGGAACTCAATTCTCAACTCCTACAGCCAGAGCCAAGAGCCAGCGGAGCACATTGATGCATCGCTGGTTGCAGCAGCTACCCAACAAATTGATGATTTCATTCGTGTAATGGTATGCAATAAAATTGATTTTTGTTTAGTTTAAATTAATTGAGCGGGATACCGCATCTCTAATAGAGAAACACCCTCAGAGACCGTGGGGATATGGATGGATATCTTCCCGTGGAGTAATGATATCTCGGAATTCATTATCTCGATCTTGGGTTTGATTAAAATGAAAACATTTTCTTTGTAGGAGTAGGTACTGTACATTGCACAGCTCGCTGTGTCCTATTCCACTTCTAATAATAATTATTCAACAGAGGCGAGTCCTTTTAGGGAAAAAAATAATAGTTGAACTAAACGCAAACGGAGAGCGCAGTTCGCACTCCACATGAACAAGGACGAAGACGATGCCATGTCGTCGCCCTCGGGAAAGACGCATAATTTCGCAAAGATGCATCTTAATTGTCGTTTTGTTATCTCATCTTGAATTGAAATAGCTACTTAGCATTTGCGTGCTGTTTTCACTATACTCGTTCATCCTCTGCGTTCTAGTCGTCGTCATCGCGTCGCGTCGTCGGTTCAGCTTGGTTTTATTTTTTTGTTGTTGTTGCCATTTTTTGTTCCCTTCCTTCATATAAATGTCTCTCTTTGTTTTTGACGCCCGCCATTTTCCCATCGCTAAAATGCTCTCAAATGCTGCAATCGGGTCGGTTGAAGGGTGCAGGATGTGCGTTGCATATGCATATTCCAGCCAGCAGCAGCAGCGCACCTGGAAAAACGTTCTCTGCATTAACAAATAACAAAAGGCACAGACAGACAATTGGGAATAAATACTATACAACACTGCTAGCACTACGTTTCTGGGTCATTTGATTTGGTGTCGAGATAGTGGATATACGTAGAGATGGTAGTGTTCCCTTGGCAACTGTAATTGCATCATTTTGTGGCAGTTGTGCGATAGAATAGTAAAAAGACCCCAAGGATGCGGGATCGGAGTGTGTGTCCTTAGTGGTATGACGCAGCTATTAGTTCACTTTTGTCATATAGATTTGTTCACGTTTCTGTAGAATTGCTGCACCACCATGAGTGTAATTTGGCTGGCAAGCTTTTCGTCTCAAATACATATACATATATGCAGATAGCTGAATGTGCTTCGATTCGATCGATACACCGATAGAAAACCGACAGAAACACTCACTTAAAATAACATTGTTATTTGCATTCTTATGAAGGAAATGAAGAACTTGAATTGTGTCCCATTTGAATTGCCACGCCCACCAATGGGAAATAGTAGAATAAGTATTAAGAACTTAAACAGTACCTATATTCTTTACATTGCGAAAATATAACGTCTTGAATGATTGAAATATTGATTCTGAGGTCGAATTATTTCTTGATTTTTATGATTTTTGAAAGTTTTTTTGCAAAGTACAATAAATATTGCTGCAAAGCTAATATAATTTTGGTGGGGGCAATACCCCCATTTATTAGGCTTAATACAAGCTAATTCTTAATCTAACTAAAATCTAGAATTGGAAGAATGATTAAGACGGTTTTCAGGCAGGCTGAACTTAGGTTGAAGTCGACACAGTTAAGGTTACAATTAATCCTCCGAAGCATGCGAGTAATAGGTTCGTTGGAGCCATAAGAGGTAGGGTGGGTAGGCAGATAGAAGAGACGAGGATTTCTTATATTATGGAAATTAGTGATGAAAGAGACCCTGAAAGTGGTCGATGAATGAAGAGAATATCTCTTATTGCTGTTCCTTTTTCCAGCGTATTCAAGTTAATAAACAGAAGTCGGTCTCGATACGGAGGTAAAATAAAAGGGTTATTCCAAGTCAGACCACGAAGTGCGGAATGTAGGAAACGACGTTGAATGCTCTCGATTCTGGATATATGAATTTGTTGATAAGGGCACCATACTTCCCCGACAGGCGTATTCAAGAAGCGGGCGAATAAATATTATGTATAAAGATCGGGTCACGTAGGGGTCAGAGAATTCTTTGGAGCAACGTTTCACAAAGCCTAGTGTAGAATTTGCTTTGAGTATAATCTCGTGTGAGAAAGTTGAGCTTTCTAACACATAAAACACCAAGGTCTCGAACTGGCTCAGCGGTGGATATGGATTGATAATGAAGAAGGTATCAACGGGGAGTGATTGAATGACATTTTTGGAAATATGTATTTAACTCAAAGCAATTTTTCAAGCACCAGACAGAGGAACTGTTGAGATCAAGTTGTAGTAGAGTAGCATCGTGTGTGGAAGAAATGGTCTTGAAAGACTTTTTATCGTCCACGTAGAGTATGAAATATGGGAATGTTTAATGACCATCTCAATATCGTTAATAGTAAGAATAAAGAGGAGAGTTCCCAAATGGATGCCTTGTGGACCCCGGAGGTAGCTAAGAAATCATCATAGAAGGAAGATCTGAATCGTACTTTGTAATAACTTGTTTTCAGGTAAGAAGAAATCCATCTTAAGAACAAAGGTTCAAAGTCATACCCAAGGGTATACAGTTTGAACAGAAGAAAATAAAATAAATAGGAGGCTATTTCGGCTCGTAGAGAGCCTAAACCTAGTGACTTACAACTCTCAACTATTCCTATGTGCGTCTCCAGGAATGGACCTTACATTTTTTTTTCCGATTCCGAACGGATTATGAGCAGCATTTTTAATGACAAGATATACTCTTAGAGGATTTGTCTATTCCTTGCAAGAAGCAGTACACAACTGATAATCGAACCCAAGACCTTTTGTATGACAGTCCAACGCACTCACCATCTTGTCAAGGGGTACTGAATTGAATAAACCTAGTTGAAATTTTATCAAAGGCCTTATAAATATATGGGTTCATTTCTCTCGCCCCTGTTCAACAACTGTCTCAAAAGTTGCTTTTTTTTCCGAAAAGATAGTCGAAAAAATAGCACCGATACCGAAGAAACTGGGAAGGTGCTATATGCTGTGGCGTTACTTCACGTGGTCCTTATGGCTCGGTCGGTTTTGTTATGATAAATACCCATTGCATTCTTTAAGCAAACACTACAAAGTTTTTAAAATACAGATAGTATAAATTTTTTTTCCAGTGTAAAGTGAACGAATGTTATTAGGTGTCGTCATTTTTGTGTAACTACATATGTTGTTCAATCAGTTGCTGCTTCTAATGGGAATAATGTCGATATCAAAATATAGCATTGGCAGCCTAATTAGTAAAATCCTGGGAGAAGACATTTATGGTAGGTTCTGTCAACCAAAATTCAGTTCGCTCTTCAATAATAGTTTGAAAAAAGTTTGAATTACTTGCATTAAAGTCGAAACAATTTAATTTATTTTTTAAGTTGTACCATTTTCTGTGAGGTCATTAGCAAGAGCTTTTGTTGTGAGAGGTTTCTTGGAATAGATGAATGCTGTCAATAATTTTGTTTAATAATTTTGTTAAAATAAAAAGAATAACAGTAAAGAACCAATGCGGTGGCTTGAATTGAGCATTTGTAGATAAAAAAAGTTAAGTCTGGGGTTCCGCAAGGCAGTCATCTTGGGCCGATTATTTTCATCCTGACAATCGATGAGGTCAAATCTGTGATTGAAAATTCAGAACTATCTACATATGCTGATGACATGAAAATTAAAATTTATGGAGTAATTTCTTCACCTTATGATTCCTTACCTTTGCAGAAGGATTTGAACAATTTTTCTATTTGGTGCCAAAAGAACAATTTGGTACTAAATGTTCACAAATGCCAAGTAATCACGTATTCCCGTAAACATCTTCGCGCACCACCTCGAGACTATTACATTAATGAGAGCATTATTTCCACCATTCGGAATCTAGGAGCTAACTGCGATAGTGAGGTCAACTTCAGATCCCATTAAGACAAAATTGTGATTAGTGCTAATTCAGCTCTTGGTCTTATCAAGGTCTACAAAATCTTTTAATACCAACTTTGTCCGACTTCCCCTGTTGTAGAATAGGAGAAAATTTCATCAAAAACAAAAAAGCAGATCTAAGAATTGGAAAGAACTCCAAAAGCTGAGGTAGGCGAAACTAGTACTGAGCAATTACAACCATAAACGTTTCGAAAACTGCATTTACTTAATAAGGAATAACCTAAGAATGATAACTGGACACTGCAAACTAAGAAGACACCAAGGTTTACTTGGTATGGTAAGTAGTGCCATAATGTAGATTCTGCAACATGCATGAGGAAACACCGGGCCCCAAACTAGGAAGATTTTTTCACTTATGCAATGAAGGAAAAACCATCTGGGACAATACCAGATGAAAGAGAGTAACCTCCTATCTTCTCTGAAATTGACTCACGATTTCTAAGATCGAATGTTTGTCTCAAACTCTGGTTGCATTAGTTTCAGACATTCAAATTTATAAACCTCAAAAGCTTTACAATGCAGCAAAACCCCAAAGGTCCTTAAAAAAGACCTCTGACAAGGATTTGCTTTCCATTGTAATTTGATATGTTCAATACACAACGCCAGGTTAGATGCCAAGCATACACGATTATTCTGACCTCATCTGTGTGGCAGACTGTTCATTCTGAAGTGTTTGAAATTTCATGTCGTGTTAAGCGCATAAGCTTTTTTACTGGCAGTTTTTGTTGAAAAGACTGTAAAAATATTTTATGAAACGAAAATTATTTTTAGCAAGGTATGTTTCCATAGATTAGTTCAATATCATTATAAGTTAAAGAAAGAATTTCCTAAATAACCTCCTTGACGTATGCCAGATATTGTGCTTATTCTGATTCCAAGGCTCCGTGATGTAGAGGAGAATATGAATAAATGAATATGCACGTCTGCAACCTTAAATTATGGGTTGATTTAACACACCATAAATTGTTTACCGAGAAGCACTATTTTTTAACTTTCTTAAATTATTATAATTTGTATTTTGTATTTGTATTATTATAAAAATTACTAGATACAGCAAGATTCAATCTTTTATAGCATCAAAAATTCGTAACCAAGTTGTATATATTACAATACATAATAAGTAATAACTAATGAAACTGATAATAATTACAAAAGAAAATAAAATAATAAGAAAAAGTATTACAAAAATTTTATAAACAATCTGGGCAACACAGAGAAAAATGAAAAAAAAAAATAAATATAGATACATTAAATCGAGCACAATTTTAAACCATAGACGATAAAAGTTCAAATAATTTCTTCTTGAAAATGGTTGGAGAGGTGGTTCTTTGTAATTCAAATGATAAGCCATTCCACAATCTAATAACTGTTACAAAAAAAGATCTTTCGGCAATGGTGTGCGTAAAGCGCGGTAAAATTAATCTTAATCCTCTTTGAGAATGTGCGAATTTAAGCATTTCACCTAAATACGCAGGACTTCTGTTATGAATTATGTTGTTTAAAAAAATAACATTACGGAACATTAAATATTTATCAAAATTTAATCCTAACAGCGATGGATGTAAATTAGACACACTTTCATGCCTTGGAATATTGTAGATGAAACGTAGACAATCATTAAACGCGACATGAAGTTTTCGTTTACACTCATAGTCAAGAGAGGGATATACATTACAATTAAAAGTAAGAGAGGGCATAACGAGACTCTTCACAAGATGTTTTCTTAAAGCAGGATCAAAGATGTTCGAAGAACATCGTAGAGAACGCAGACTACAGTAAACTCGTCTAATAGTATCAGAAACAGCGTCACAGCAGGTGAGTTTGTTGTTAATTTGGAAACCCAAATATTTTACTTTTGAAACATAGTTAACAACTTGTGAATTTAAAACAATTTTGGGTAAATCAACAAGAGTAACTTCAGTCCTCGAACAAATCATAGAAAGAGTTTTTGATGGATTAAGTAGTAACTTATTTTCAAAAGACCACTTTTGAATATTTGTAAGATCTTCGTTAACCCGGACAATGCAGTCATCCATCAAACCTAATTCACTAAAATTATAGAGCAGAACATCATCCGCATACATGTGAATATGACAACTATAAACAATATCTGGTAGATCGTTAATAAATATTGAGAAAAGGAGTGGTCCTAAGACTGACCCTTGGGGCACACCCTGATTAACAATAAATGTACTTGAATTACCTTGATCTGTGGTTACCATCTGCAGTCTTTTACAGAGATAGTTGCTTAATAGTTTTAAGGCTGTTTTTGAAAAATTGAACTTGTTGCTTAATTTAGAAATTAGAATTTGATGGTCAACACAGTCAAAGGCTTTCGAAAAATCCAAAAGCACCATAACACCCAAAAGATCCTTGTCAAGAGCAGCTCGAAAATCAGATGTTACTTTCAGAACAGCAGACTCACAACTATGTTTGTTACGAAAACCAGACTGCCATTTAGATAACTTTTGATTGAATTGAATGAAGTCTAGCATTTGATTAAACATTAACCGTTAATTAATAGTAAATATCACATTTACATTACATATTACACTACTCCGTAGATAATTCTACGACATTCCAACAGAGAGAGACACACAGAAAAAAAGAACAACAGAAGAAACACATGTCAACAACAAACGGTTGATATTTGAACGGTCCTCCATCCAACATCCAAGTACTAACCGCGCACAATGATGCTTGGTTTGGCTGATCGATGGGAACGGGAAGCTTTCATAACAGCCTAGGCCGTTGACCAATAATAATAAATAAATGGAACTTTCAAACTTGCTACAAGTAGAACCTTTTCGACTATAAAAGTAATGTCATAAGAAAACAAACAATTAATCAGAATAGTGTCAACATAGACAACATGATTCCTATTTAGTCATCTTTTAAAACTTTTAAATTAAATCCCTTCCAACTAATACAAATATTTCATTTATAAATTATTGTCCAAGCTGAGAGTCATCTTGTGCAAAAAATGAGAACCACTATATCTAACAAAAATTCCTGCATACGATTTTTGTAAGCTAAAGTTTGTCTTTTGTAGTCTCGCAATATAAATACATACATAGATCTACCGACAAAAAAAAAATTCAACATTATTTACCAAATGCAATGACTCGGGGCTGAAATTCAATTTATTCCCAAAGAAAAAGACAGGTAACGATGCACGAACTGAAAATAAATCCTTAAATCACCATCTTAAATCTACTCCTGAATGACACCAATTTAATCAAGAGGAAATTTCTAGCTCCATTCTTATGGTGACCATAATTGTTAAAGGCGAATCTGCGATAATATTAACAAAAACTCTTTTCATTAATAAAATAGGTAAAAATATCTCCAATCTTTTATGACATGAACTCTTTGTGTTCTTAAATTTTAATATTCAAGGATAATAAGTCATGATTTCTATTGGATTCCAATATTTGATTGGAAAAAACGTTCCATTTTTTAACGATGTTAGAGCTACTTATACGAAGCTTACGAGGCTTTCGCCATATTGATTTAAAGAGTGAACTTGGTATTAACTATTTTCTAAACGGGAAGAAGTGGAGAAATATTTTTTTCTAGTCGATACATTTTTAAAATGATAGAAAGTTTTAGATTTAACAAAACGTTTTAGAATCGAGAAAGGGACATTTAAAATTCAAAAGGCGGAAAGTAGGAAGCAATTAATTTGCCATACACCATGCAGATGTTTATTGGTATTTTATCTGTATCATTTTTTGAATAATTTTTGAGAATAAAACAGAAATTTCTTAGATGTCTTTTCGGTGTTTTTTGATGTTAGTCTTTTTAAGTGATTTGTTTAAAAATCTGAAATTATCAGAGATGAAAGAAATTTTCAACGTACACATATTGATAAATTTTTATATTCCAGCAAAATTAAAATTGAAGCTTTTCAGATATCAGCTATTAGTCTAACAGCCCGATTCTCCCCCTTGTGAGGAGTCACAAGTCACAAGCTCTTGTGACTATTCCTTGTGAGGATTGTTGTGATTCGATAACATTTTGGTATTCTCCCCCTAATCGTCACAAGAAAACTCACAACGAAACTCACCACCGCATGGTGAGATTTTTAAGTGTCATTATTTGAACAGCTGATTATTCAAAACGAAGAAAATACAAAACGCAAGTTAACATTATTATATTTTATTATTATTATTATTAAATAAACTGACTATCGTGAGGCTTCAAGCTCTGATATCCCAGCATAAAGTTTTCCGAAAGCGACAAAACTTTATAAATGTAGATATGTATTGTTTTAGAGAACGCATGGTTCATTTGTAGGTATCTCTCAAAGTTTTCAAAAGCCGTCGGTGCTGCAAACTTCTTGATACGATTAGTTTCTTAAAAAAAATTTGTTTATTTAAAAATGTTACTTTTCATTTTCGTGGGAAAGATCAGCAATAATATTCACTAGAGCACTTCCATTTTTGTGTACTCATAATTATTCACAAATCTAGAAAATTTTCTTACAAAATATGCTGAATGACAATCCAAGAAATATTAAACATTTATGAGTTGTGACCTGTTCTGAAGGAGGTCACAATTTCGATTGTTTTTGTGACTCTCACAAGTTGTGACTGAGCGGCAGAATTCGAAAAAGTCACAAAATCAATTTCACCTCTTCTTGTGACTTGTGAGGTATCACTGACTTTGGGGAGAATCGGGCTGTAAGTTCCATATCGTTCATTGAACTAAAACATTTTCTTACCAAACTATATCATTTCTTCCACACGTGTTGTCTGCTCAGCACTTTTGGTTTAGCTAGTAAGTTTTAGATTAAACAATAGCAGCTATGAAAAAAAGTATTAAAAATATAGAAGTCAGTCTCAAACAATGATACAAAGTAATCTTTACAAACATTGCTTCAATTTAAAGTCCATATTATAGTTGACCCATGTTTAACAGTATTAGTGCACCTCTATACTAAAGGAACATTCTAATTGCTATACATTAAAACCCGCTTAAGAGAAACCCGCTTAAGAGAAAAACCGGCTTACCTGCAAAACTTTTTTCATCCGCAAGTATTTTCCGACCAATTTCCCTTAAAACACTCCGTTTAAGTGAAACTCGCTTAAGTGAAAAACCCGGATAACTGAAACATATTTTCAGTTAATTTTTAATATTTTTCATTAAAAAAAACTCTCTTAAGTACAAACAAAAAATGAATCGAACAGAACAAAAATTTGCTAGTTTTCGTTTTTCAATAAATTATTTTTATGTTATTTAATCATTGTTTTATTTAACTTCTTTCAAGGCAAGTCCAAAAGATAAAAACAATATTGTTTCTAGCATTAAATCTCCGCTTAATGGAATTTTTAAATCCGCTTAAGCAAAATTTTTTTTTCACTTATCCGAACTCCGCTTAAGTGAAATTATTTTTCACTTAAGCGGGGTTCTTTCTTGTCATGTAAGTAGAGGAAAAAATCGAAAATTTGAAGTTTTCCATTCAGGGGCGTGGTATCCGCTCACTTTCTCCAAATTGGTGTTGGTTGGATGAAATTTTTTTAAAATGGTAGGGTTTAAATTGCATACAAAGAAAAAAATACAAAATTTGAGGTTTTCCATTCAGGAGCGTGCTATCCGCCCACTTCCTCAGAACTGATTTAAATTATATATGGCACACTTCCGATTGCAGTAGAACAATGAAATTTGGTAGAACGGTAGGACTCGAATTGCATATAAAGGACCAAAAATAAAAATTAAGGTTTTCTATTCAGGGGCGTGGTATCCGCCCACTTTTCTGAGAAAATATTTAATTTATAAGGAGCACTTCCGATTGCTGTAGAATGATGAAATTTGGTAGAGCGGTATAGCTTAATGTACATTCAATGCGAAAAATAGAAAATCTGTCTTTTTATTGTCATTTTGAAACTATACATGCATCTTGAAAATTCATGAATTTTCTTAGAACTAGAGTATCGATTTGGTACTTTATGTTATGTTTATGTTAACATGAATGAAAAAAGAAAACATTTGCATACTTGAAAAAATTAAGAGTTTACTTAAATTGCCCAATTAGAAAGGTTTTAAAAACTTGACCAGTGAACCCATCAAATTTTAACCAGTAATCATTAAATAAGTAAGTATCTACTGATGCCGGAAGAGATCTAGCTTTAAGCAGTCGAATCGGTAAAGCAAAGGCTGCGTTCGCAATGCTGTCCAAACTTTTGAGAAACAAATTTCACTCAAATGTTAAATCCGCGTAATCTACTATGCACGCAGCACTCAAAACACCACATCCGCTGTCACAAGAAAGGTGCAAACGTTCGTAAAGGTGCCGACAAAATATCTTGAGGATCTTCTGGCCCAACCTTACATTATTTTTTTTTATATATTCTACTCGCGCTCAAGGGATTATGATTAGCCTCTAAATGTTTCAACACAGCGCGGGCGTGAAGTTACGGAAGAGAAAGAAGGATAGGAAAGATGTGTGGCACTATGTTGAGACTGAAGGTGGTTGTCTCAGATTTTTTATCTCCAGGGATGACGGCTGAACTAAAGCGGAGAACAGCCGTGTCTTATTTCTAAGTCCCTTATAATTCGCATTATTTTTATTCGTATTCATCCTTGTTGGGCATACTAGTTTAACTCAATTACATGTTGTTAGTGTTATGCCTGAACAACATGTAATGAGTAAACCAGCAACCCATTGATGACAATTTATAGAAGGTTTTTTAATGGAATTAAAGAAGACATAGACGACGGCAGGGATCGAACCTGTGATCATGAGGTTGACAGGCGAGCACACAACCATCGCGCCACGGCCACCCAAATATGTATATGGCTATGTATGTATATATGGCAGAGGTTGAACTCGGGAATCCAGAAAAACTGATCAAGCTGTGTCACGTGACATTTGAAAATATGCAGTGAAACTATAAGGAATAGATTCTTCGAAATATTCCAAACATGCACAGTGTTTTGGAAAGGAGATGTGCTTACATTTGAGTTCCTTATTTTCGTTCTGGAGCAGATGGTGTGCAGAGTACGCGTGAAAATCGGGAGCATTATTTTCTACAAATCAGTTCAACTATAGGGGTATCTGAACAATATCGACATCATTATTACATCATCATTACTGTTTCACAAAGAAACAATTTTTTAATCAAAAATTATTAACAAAGTATAAAATAGAACCATTGGTCACCGTATCTACCTCAAATACATCTACAACGACTTGACGACTATGACTACAACAGGCGCGTACCTACATATATTATACGACAACTGGGACATAACTTCCTTGTTGTGTGCTTTTTTGCATGAATTTGTTGCAAAAGTGCATCTCTTAAGGGAATCCGAAGTTTTCATTTTTATATAATTTTACTCTTCCTCAGTAACAGTGTTGGGTTGGGGTTTTTTTTCGACGTTGCTCTCTGGCATTATACTAATAACACAAAAGTCATCTTCTATAAGGCAAGCGGCGAACGGCGGCGTGGCGGTGGCAGTAAAGCAAGGGAAAAACGAAACACACAGCAGAACTATAGTAACATTAAAGAAGTCTTATTTTGAAGGAGTGATGGGAAAAGTTAGGGATCCTTAAACCGCATGCATACACACATCAGTACATCACCCGACATAGTAAAAAAGTTTCACAGAATTCCAGGCGAAGAAGTCCTTCCTAGATGTTGATCTAACCACCCCTGGTGAACAAATCTAGGAACGACTACAACTATCTATATTTATCCTACTTTTATCTTTTTCCTTTTTGTGAACTTTTCAGAGATATACCGTTTCAACTCGCACATCCTTTATTTGCTTAAAATGAAATAAAAATTTCAAATAAGGACCAACAAAAAAATGAAAAAAAAAATAACGATATCCATAGCGCATTGTTGTCGTGCTCTTTGCATTCCGAACCAAATGCCATGCACTTCTCTCGTCAAGGTAAACGTTTCTATCGGTAACTGGGTCCTCCTGGATAGGTAGGTATTCGAAAAAGGTCTTTGCGTGTCCTCCCCATTCCTGCAGAATAATGAAGTGATAGATAAACTACAGCCAGAAGCGGCGGCAGGCGGTGGTGCAGGCGTGCACTTGACAAACTACCACAAATTTGTGCATGGTTTACCGTTAGAAACTGGCAAGTGCACGTTCCTCTTGTATAGTTGGTATGCCGATACCGTCCCATCTCTGGGTGAATGCAAGCAACTGCAGATATACACATCTAATTGAGCTGCTACAGCATCCACCACTTATGTAGATAAATTCTGTGGAAACATGTCTAGTGTCCTAATTGAATGTGTGGTTGCATTAAATGACGCTTAAGGTTCCACCATAGGAAATAAAAGAATACGCAACTGACATTTACTAATGACACAAACTTCTACATCGTCGTCATGTACTTAGCCACAAAAAGATGCATCACTTGAACTATCTCTGTTAACTTTTAAATACTTATATGGTTTAAGATTGTTTCCTTGATAAAGGTATCTTTTTTTTTTTAAAGGCTTCAATCTTTATACAGTATTTGCTCTCTTTTTCGAAAACGGGAAACTGTTGAGGCCATTGATACATAAGAAGGAATTTCATGTCTGAGCTAGAACTTTGAACGTAGTTTCGAGATTATATCAAGGCAAAAAATTTATTGTGCTGATATATTTTCCATAGGTTTGACGATAGTTAGTACCAGTTGATCTCCAAACAATTCTATTGAATCAATAACAGTTTCAATAATTCAAATAAGTTCTTCGTTCGAAAATAAATTCTAGATTCATATCAAATCTAACACTACGATGTTGGAAAAAGTAATAACAATATCAATATCAATATCAATAACAATATCAATATCAATATCAATATCAATATCAATATCAATATCAATATCAATATCAATATCAATATCAATATCAATATCAATATCAATATCAATATCAATATCAATATCAATATCAATATCAATATCAATATCAATATCAATATCAATATCAATATCAATATCAATATCAATATCAATATCAATATCAATATCAATATCAATATCAATATCAATATCAATATCAATATCAATATCAATATCAATATCAATATCAATATCAATATCAATATCAATATCAATATCAATATCAATATCAATATCAATATCAATATCAATATCAATATCAATATCAATATAAATATGTATCAATATCAATATCAATATCAATATCAATATCAATATCAATATCAATATCAATATCAATATCAATATCAATATCAATATCAATATCAATATCAATATCAATATCAATATCAATATCAATATCAATATCAATATCAATATCAATATCAATATCAATATCAATATCAATATCAATAAAAATATCAATAACAATATCAATATCAATATCAATATTAATATCATATCCTCTACCAGCTTATGGAAATATTTTGTGTCAGTTGCTCAGAAGAAAATACCTATTATTTTCCTTGTTGATTGCAATTAACAATTAAATTTTGCTATAGAATCAAAATATTTGTCTACGTAGAACTACATATGTTGATTGACTCAGTAATTCGACAAAGTAAGAACGATAATTTAATTGAGAAGCTAAAAGCTACTTCTACCGCAATAGATTCCTACTCGTAGATCATATACATATGTAATATCTAAAAGCAGTACTTATTATCTTATTTTTCTTTAATTAAATATTGAATCAACTAAAATGCATTCATCACCAACATCAAATAATCGGGGTTGTACTGTAACTATGCACTTAAGCGTGAGTTTATTATTACGGATGGAAGATTTCAATCTTCCTGTTAAATATACGTAACAATTCTCTTTCTGAATAACTCTTACAATCTTTTCCTCCACATCCAATATTACACCTCACGGGTCTAAAACCTGCATTCGGGACTAAATCTTTAAGAAATAGGGGAGTGTTTTTGCACATGGATAAATGCAAAGCATTTTGAATGAATAATTACAAATTTTAATTCAAAAGTTTTACTTCCCTCGATTTGTTTTTATTTGCAATACTTCGAAAGGACTTGCAAAAGAAGAATACAACACGGATTTACAGGACTTTTTTCCATGTATTATAGTGAATGCAAGATATATAATAGAATAGGCATCTAGACATATATAAATTGCATATATACGAGTATTAATGGAGTAGTTCAGTGAATGTATAAACTTGTTGAGTTTAATGATCTAACTGTTTGCCTTTTAAAAGGGCTTACTAAATTAAAAATATTCATTTCACTTAACTCCAGTTACTTGTTCTTAATTTAGGTTATGTTGCCTATTTTTGAAAAACCTTGAGTCAAGTTAACAAACTGTTCTTTATAAACCAAAATATAATTTACAAAAACTGGCTACAAATTAAGTTAAATGCCTTGTCGAAATTGTAGTAGGGAATGGGATGTACCAACAGGACCGGCCCGAGCTAAATTAGAGCCCTGCGCAAGCTTTATCAGTGGCGCCTCTCATTTGGATTGGATTGGCGGAAAAAGTCATTTCCTCATTACCCAAGGGGTACCCTTTGCAATGCGTTTTTTTAACGAGGGATCCCCAAGAGGCCTATTCCTAGATAATACTTATATGCAGGTGGGAGAGTATCGAATCTGATAGTTTAAGGAATGTCCGAGACTCGAAGGATTCGTGACTGGTATTTCAGCTATCTGAAGCGTAATTCCGTGATTCTTGAATGGGTGGTGCTGATGGAGTTTTAATGTTACTCTTCGAGTTCAAATCGCTGAGGAATATCCGAGGTTCGAGGAGCTCGTCGAGTGGATTGCTACTACCAGATGGTAATTCCATGATTCAGAATGGGCGGTGGCTGATGGAGTTGTATGCTATTCCGAGTTTTCGTTATTGGAAGTGCTACTATCGAAGATTCTTTACTCTCCAAGATCCTATTGACCTCCTCGCGGTGCCTGTGGATAGGTTACTATGTACGTAAGTATGTAGTAACTGAACCAACTAGATAGGATCTAGGGTTGTCTTCCCTAGTTTAGGTAAGGAGATAAACAAAGATTAGGAGTATCTTTCCTAATCACTATAATGTAAATGATGGAGGCACACTGGTGGTTGGTAACTGTCCCTACCTGCCACCAGGTAGGAATATACTTAGTATAATCCGGGTCTCCTGTGGATAAGTGCCATACTGCTGGGTTTGTGTGTTCTAGTTTGCTGAAAGTGATAAAAGATTAGGAGTATCTTTCCTAATTGCTAAAGTAATGAAGATTAGGAATGTCTTCTTCCTAATTTGCTGAAATGTATTAATGTGCTTCCTACTGTCCCTATCTAATAAGATGGGAGTTAATCTCTTGGTTCCAATGTACTCCTCATGGTTCCTGTGTGATTAGTATGAAATCATTATTGGTTCATTAAGGCAAATAAAAGACTAGGAGTATCTTTCCTAGTTTGCCGATTTAAGGTAGATAAAAGACCAAAGGAACTAACACTGGTTGTTGGTCACTACCTCTACTAACTTTTGGTATGTGTTTCTTAAAGGGTAGACAGGCCCAGGGTTTTGCAGAAGCCCATCTGTAAGTAACCTCGGTTGCGAAGCTCCACCGGAAGCTATATTCTGGTACCATGGGAGATAGTTGCCCATTGAGTTTCACTCAATTGCTATCGGTGAGGTAGGCCCCCTAGTGGGAGTATCATGGTGGTTGTGGTTTATTCCGAATGCGGAGACATATGGTTTTCAAGCGTGCTTGAATTCAAGAGGTGTTAGATAGACCTCGCTTCAAAGCAAGAAGTGTGCACATGCTTCAACATGTCACAAATTGCCACTGAACAGCTTCGGCTGACTCGGGGTTAATGGTCAGGACTTAATCTGACCCTGATGAAGGTATGCCTTCCGTGGAATTGAGCTATATACAAGCAGGTGTCCACGTTAAACGAAATCTCGGTTATAATACTTATATTTAATTAAAATAAATATGATTTTTATTAAAAAGTAAGAAATCAAAAATATATCACAAAAATAATAGTCAAAAAATATATCACAAAAATTTAGGAACTGAAAAATGTATTTTTTGAAGTAAAAACTATTTAAAAACTAATTCAAAAACATAACAACATACAAATAATAATTGTTGTTCATGTAGGAAATAATAATAAGATTATTATTTTAATAAAAATAAATAGAACCGAATTTATTGCAATAGATTAACTTTTCTGGCTTCTGTTTTAGCCAACTCAGTTACCAGATCATCATAGTATAATGACTTGACAAGCTCTTTCTCTATAGCCATGATTGACTAGTCAACTTATCTTTCCTGAGTCTTTGGGGTCCTGAAGTAGTTTTTTATTAATTTTAGTTTCAAAAAACTGTTATTTGAGGAAACTGTGATGGTATTTATAGATTTAGAGCTATGGCTTCAGCTGATTGCACGTTAGTGAATTGTTCTTCTGATCGCATTTCCACTATAGAGTTTTTAGTAGCATATTTAGTAGATAAATTAGCAGACGGAGTTTGTAAATTCTTACTAGTTATATTGACACAAAATTTTAAACAGCCTATTATTAAGGTATTAGTATGATACTACTTAACAATTTGCTAACTTTGTAGTAGTTTACTAACTCATTCTTAATTTTAAACATTTTCTCACTAGTATCGTACTAAAAGAATTTCTTCAATAAATTGCTATGAACACACCTAAAACAACGACATTTCGTGTAAAAAAATAAGTACACGAACCTTTTTTGATGTCTGCAAATGTAAGAGTCATACGAAGCTAGCAAGATACTAAAAAAATAAAGTTAATTTTATTTTTAATTTTAACTTTAATAAAAGGGTAGAGAAGTATGATGATATATTCGATTAAAATTATTGTTTTAACCTAGTATCATACTAAAACAGCTTTAGCATCGTACTAATTCAATTAAAATTTTGCGCTATTATTTTTTCTTAAATATGAAACTAGATTAATATGCAACATATAAACTTTAAACTAAAATTTTACTTCCTAAGTACAGCATGTTTTTATTCTCAACTTTTCCAGCCTCAGATATTTCAATAAGAGCTTCATATTATAGCTTCTAAGATTTTGAATGGTTTAAAAGCATTTAGTCTACTCCCATCTGGTTTCAGAAAGGGGTTTTAAGGTCAAACCAGCGAAATTTTTTGTATATATGTATGTCCCAACGCATTGTTGAACCTGATACAAAGTTTTATATGCATTGAGCAATGTCAAAAAACTTAAAAGCTTGCAACGAACAGCAAGCTGAATCATTAAAAACCAACAACAACCAAAAGGAATGCAAGCAGCCTAAACAAAATAAGCTCTTGGTTCAAAACACTTAATTTTGTTTTGAACACCAGCCTCTTTTCCTTTCATGTTTGAACCATTATCATAACCTTATACATACTCGTATACCACTACTAAAATAGTAGCGTAGCAAGTTTTATTGTAAATATAGATTCCCTATCCTTTCTTTTGTTTTGAGTTTTTTTTACCATAATAAATAGACAAATAACTCCCTATGGGAAGTTAATAAAGTAATTATACCAGTCAAAAAATCCCTTTTTAAATGTAAGCAATAACTGGCAAGAACAAAAAAATAGAGAAAAGGAGAAATTGAATAAAACAGATTCACTCATTAACGACAAACCTCAACATTAATCATCGCATCATCATCACTCAAGTATTTCCATATTTCAACCCTTTGTCTCATTCTCGACACACGACAGTGATAAAATTTCACTCATATACAGAGGCCAGTGCCAAACTAAAACATAGTACAAGAAACACTCAACCGGAAGAGTTTAAATTCCTAGACTCAACTTTTAATTCTGCGCACTGATATGTCAATGAGTATGAATTTTGTACCTCAGAATTTCTGTTTGAGTAACATTGCTGACTTTGATTTCATATAGAAGAATTGGCATCGTGCGCATGTTACGAGTTTTATTAACATGCATACTGTTAATAATTGTCTGTATTTGCTGTTGAAATTCTGTTTTATGTTACACTGCATAGGGGAGGGTTATCAAAATAAAATAAATGCCTTCACTAATACACGTGATGGTGAGTGTGAAGAACGAAATTGTGCACTTTGTAAAGATTTTGTGATGTAGTTTTTTTTACTGTGGGAATGGGGGTGTGCAAAGAAAATTAAACATCGACTTATTTTTGGAAAAGTAGATATGTATCTATATATGTACATATATAGACATGTAATACATACATGACATGTATGTATATCTGTCTTTAAATTCAGAATTAGCTGTTAGTTACTATATAATAAATACCAATATTGGAGTGAGCTATAAAAAGAAATGAGACTTAAAAAAGATGTTAGGTAGTGGTTATGAAGTAGTGGCTTTTTTAACGCTTGCGCAAGGCGCCTTTTGAGTTCAGCGCCCTGCGCATTTGCACAGCTTGCACGTATAGCTTGTCCGGCCCTGTGTACCAATTATAAAAACGTCGCATGCAAGATCCTTTCGGCCGTATTATGTGAACGTATGAAGCCTTTCGTCAACCTGATTGGTCCATAACAGTGCGGCTTTAGACCAGAAAAGTCCAACATCGATCAAATATTGACATTGCGGCAGATCTTGGACAAAAAAAAAAAACAATTTCCATCGATTTCAAAGCCGCGTATGATAGCGCATATAGGGATAAACTATATAGAGCAATGTCTAATTTTGGCATCCCTAACAAACTTGTCTGTTTGTACAAAATGATGATGAAGAACGCACACTGCTCCATCAAGATCAGAAAAGATCTCACCGATGCACTTTATGTCAAAAAAAGTTTAAGGCAAGACGATGGTCTGTCTGCGACTTCTTCAACATCGTTCTTCTAAGAATAGTGCAAGACTCACGCTTCATACGTGTGATCTTTTTGGTCTCATTTTTATAGATGGAGAGTGGAGGAGAAGCATCTAACCCTGAAATCAACGGGCTGTACAGTGAAACCGACCTAGTCAAACGAGTTAAAGTCCCATTACTGAGATGGCTGGGTCATGTAGAGCGAATGAGCCCGAAAGCACCGGCCCCCAAAGTCTACGAATCTAACCCCCGAGCGAAGGCGCAGTAAAAAAAAGACCGCGAATTTCAAGGGCGCTTCGATAAGTACTCAATAAATAAATAATAAACTTTGTGGTGCAACAGCTCGAATTGAACCAGGACCTAGTGACTTACATACCTCAACCATTTCTGTGTGTATTACCAGGAACGGAGAGGACCTATAATTTTCTGCCGATTCCAAATGACTAATGAGCAGCACTTTAAATGACAAGAGATATACTCTTAGAGGATTTGTCAATTCCTCGCAAGAGGCAGTACATCCCTGAAATTTTTTTTGCAGCAGCTGAGAATCGAACTCGAGACTCTCCGCATGTTATGCCGAGGGGTACTAAGCCTAATAAAAAAAGCACTTTTACAAAAGTGGCGACTCATTTGTCAACATAGTCTTTTAGCTCGATATAATTGATCCAGCGATGCTCCAACTTCTTTAACCCATCCGAAAAATAGGTTTTTTCGAGGTCTACAAAGTAGGCCTCCATGGCGCTGATGGCATCGTCATTTGACTCAAATTTCAGCCCAGCGAATGATTTTTTCAAGTTTGCAAACAACGACGGAAAAGAGTCACCGTACACAGCACCTAAGCGCTCTTTGATTTCGCTGCGCGATTTCCCTTAAAAAAAAAAACAAGAATCGAATCACCGACCGATATTACTATTTTTCTAATTTCCTAAGATTCCACAGACTTCCACACGTGGTGAAAGCAAAACTACGGGTCCGATTTGGCTGAAATTTTGACAGTCGCCGTCAAAGAGAGTGTACTAGACGATAGTAAATCTCTCTTGCGAAACTGGCACCATAGGGCGGTGAAGCTAAGTACTTACCGGACCGCCCTCGTAGGTAGCGCACACAAATGGGAAAGGACCTCAACGAACTTTACGTTCGAAACCTTGCCGCCATCTATCTTTAAGGGTACCAATGACAAGCAATGACATTTTCTCACATGCCTATAATACTCGTACCAATGAATGTGGTTATGGGATAAATCAAAATCAAAAATATAAAATTTAAATACAACAACAATAAGGTGTGCCTAAGCCATTGAAGTTGTAACAAAATACTCCATTTTGCCTAATTTTAAAATTTTAACAACCCCCACACCTCGAGAAGCAATAATTCATTTCAGAAAATTGTGTATGAAACGAGTTATTTCTTGAAATCGATATCACCAATTTTTCTTACCATCTCTGTGGCAATAAATGAAGAAATATTTTGACGTCTGCTGTCAATTCGACAGAAATTTTTGTTTATTTTGATCTTTACATGCAGGTGAACAGGGATTCGAACTGCAGTCTAATGTTGAGAAATTTATCTGAGAATTCAATCTAAAATTTGCGCACTGAACGCGGAAATAAAAATGTCTACAATTATTATTGCTGAAATAAAGATAAAAATAGAAATTGCTTGTGGGGGTGCAGGATAAAGGATTGTAATATTCCTTAGTTATTAGTATATTATGTACAACCTTCTTGCAGCTTGACATTTGTTGGTGGATATTATGTTTTGCATCTCAATCTACCCAGAACACACATTTCTGCAAAGGCAGTGTCGGTAAGAATTAAAATATTGAGCATGAGATTGGGGCGATGAAGTTGAGAGTTAAGTGATAGAACTAACGTCAAACAACAATGTAATGTCTTATGAGTCTTTTAACCCCTAAAAGCTATGTATGTTCCTTTGAGTATTATTTGATGAATTTACATTTTCAAAACAAAACAAAAAACTATTTTAAGTCTTTTTTTTCAAACGAATTCCCTATTCTTATGAAGTCAAATACTTACTTTGATAGAAAAAAGAAAAAAAAGGTAAACACTCAAAGAAGACCTAAAGCTTAATTATGAGTTTTAATAAATACGAGTAAAGGTAATACCCATGACTTCATGCACAATACATTATAATAGACGTCAAAGTAAAACTTGCTTTTAACTCAAAGTTAAAGTTTTCCTTTGATATTTTTATTTCTTTGAAGTTTATTATTTCTTTAAAAAAAAAAGTGTTTGAAATGCGGACCTTTGTTGTTACCATACAAATGACAACAACGCTTTGTCACAAAAGTTTAGTTATCTCAATTCTTGTCATATGCATCAGCAATTTATGCATCCTTCTTATGTATATGGATACATTAAAGGAAAACTTGATGCTAAAACTTCACTGACAACTTGCATTTTATTTACGATAAGAAGCAGTACGGGTATTTTTTGAAAATTTAGATCATGTATTCTCTAGAAAACATACATTTCTTTCTAAAATAGGTTTATAACAGCTATAAACACGTAACGTGAGCCTCACTAAATAATTTGATTTGAAAATATACGTAAGCTATTTAAGAAATGGTCTATGTTTAAGCAGAAACTATTTGTTCAAAACCCGGTATTTTATATAAAGAGTTTTTAAATTAGTGCGCATAGATTTTGGTGGCCATGTTGTTTTGGTGACATCTGTCACATCTGATGTTTATTTTTCAGTTACCAATGTCATTCATGTCAAGTTACATGATTCAACAGCACTCCATCGACTCTTCAGTTTGGTGGCAAATTTGACACATCCAAAAAAAGATTCCTCGCCGTGCACAAGAGCTCGGCCTTTCGCAGACTTCAGCTTGGTGTCAGGACTTGAATTTACACCCTTTCAATATCCAATTGACAAAGGAGCTCAAAGTTTATTACCGTAGACAACGCTGTTCATTTGCTGACTATGCGTTTCGTCTGAAGACGTTTGGGCCCAATTCGACTGAAAGATCATCTTTAGCGACGAGGCGTATTTTTGGATGAATGGCTGTGTTAGGCGCCAGTTATAGCTTTCATTGAAAACCATCATTGAAAATTTTGTTTTCACTTTTTTGGGTAGTTAAGCTATGAATATTGAGAATGTTTGGTTTACAAACGAAGCTAATCACTTATATATTTTACTTTTGCAAATAAAAATAAACAAATATGTTAAATATTTCTCACAAAACTAATTTAAATTTTTCAATGATGAAAATCGTTTTCAATGAACAGCTGATTTTCATTCCAACAAAGTGGAACAGAATCGTTTCAATGATTTGTGTTCGATTCTCTTTCTATTCTCATGTGTCAGTTTTTTTTTCAATGATCAACTCTAACCTCAAAAAATTATTCAGGTTGTCTTTGTAATTTATAGTGATGGGCAGGATAAAAATTTAAAACTTTTTGTACTCATTTTTCGAAATGATATGGTATTTTGTCTCACCTTAAATGTCCCATAAGACATAACTATTTTAATGGGCATTTTCAACAAAAAATTCAATTTTTCTCTGCAATTCTGATGAGCATGATACGTACATATGTAGGTATACAAAAACATATTTTTTATTCTCTTTTTATATTCTTCTTCTCAGGCGAGATGCCAGACACGACAAACGAGAGGCGACTGAAATTTGAAAACCGCCCATTACGAAATAGGCAAACACTAGCACAAAAGACACTTAGGCTAGGCGCGCACTTTCAACTTTTAGTTGCACAACTTTTTGGTTTCTTATAGAAAACAGACGAACTATTTAGTTGAATGTCCGCGCAGGTGCATATAATTATATGTTATACAAAATAGCGAATTCATTTTAGGCAATCGCTTTGTTTGTACACAAACTTTTAGTTGCTCGAACCAAGCAGTTGCGAAACTAAAAATTGAATGTGCGCGCCTAGCCTTACACACTATTGGTATCCATACAATGGAACACGATTTTACCTCATATGTTTCTGGGAATACCATGGATATACTCTACCTATATCTTTATATGATATGTATTTTAATATATTTTCTTTCATTTGTCTCCTTTAAAGAACATTTCGTTGACGAAATAAAAGATAAATATTCATTTTTACATGATGCACATGTGTACTTATTGAAATCTTTTATGATAAAAGTCACAGAAGTTTGTCTTTTATTCTTTTATGATTTTTAACAGATTTCATAACAGATTTTGGCATGCTGAATACCAAAAATGCTATTCGTAAAAGATTTTTTCTATTTTCGAAAGTTTGACATTTCATAAAAGTTTTCTTAGCAGATTTTATAACAGATTTTAGCATGCCGAATAAAAAAATTATAATTCATAAAAGATTTGTTGACAGCTTAAACTTTTGTATTGAAATTCATAACAGAATAACTGAATAGAAGATCTCGCCGAATAGGCCTAAATGATTGCAGTTAGCAAAAAAAAAAAACTTTTAAACAATAACATAACATGCGACATTTTGTATTGCCTCATGAATGAGGTACCCATCACT
This sequence comes from Chrysotoxum bicinctum, assembly GCA_911387755.1. Taxonomy (NCBI): domain Eukaryota; kingdom Metazoa; phylum Arthropoda; class Insecta; order Diptera; family Syrphidae; genus Chrysotoxum; species Chrysotoxum bicinctum. Next base: position 112,749,869 of record OU426989.1, on the reverse strand, counting down.
AGTAATTTATTTTCAATGACAGATCTTTTCAATGACATCGAAATTATTGATTGCTATAACCGACTTGTCAAAAAATATTCCACCGTTCCACTGATTTGTGTTTCAATGATGGTTTTCAATTAAAGCTATAACTGGCGCCTTAGGCGCCAGTTATAGCTTTCATTGAAAACCATCATTGAAAATTTTGTTTTCACTTTTTGGGATGGTTAAAGTATGAATATTGAGAATATTTGGTATACAAATGAAGCTAATCACTTATATATTTTACTTTTGCAAATAAAAATAAACAAATTATGTTAAATATTTCTCACAAAACTAATTTAAATTTTTCAATGATGAAAATCGTTTTCAATGAACAGCTGATTTTCATTCCAACAAAGTGGAACACAATCGTTTCAATGATTTGTGTTCGATTCTCTTTCTATTCTCATGTGTCAGCATTGTATATATATATACAATGGTGTCAGTTTTTTTTTCAATGATCAACTCTAACCTCAAAAAATTATTCAGGTTGTCTTTGTAATTTATAGTGATGGGCAGGATACGAATTTAAAACTTTTTGTACTCATTTTTCGAAATGATGTGGTATTTTGTCTCACCTTAAATGTCCCATAGGACCTTTGAGTATATATAATATGGAGGGCTCGTTTCTATTCCAAATGCGTGACTATCATAGGGGGCGCTACTCAAATTTGTGTAAGATAAAGTTATTGCCGAGTGCTTCATATCACATGTGATGAACTATATAAGAGGAGAAGGTAAGCACAAATCGGAGGATACGGCTGTATCCTTAACTTACATAAAGTGAGACAGCGACCCCTATCACAACTTCAAGTACTACAATGCATTAGGGATAGGAACGAGCCCTCCATATTATATATACTCAAAGCATAGGACATAACTATTTTAATGGGCATTTTCAACAAAAAATTCAATTTTTCAATGACGTCTCTGCAATTCTAATGATCATGATACGTACATATGTAGGTATACAAAAACATATTTTTTATTCTCTTTTCATATTCTTCTTCTCAGGCGAGATGCCAGAGACGACAAACGAGAGGCGACTGAAATTTGAAAACCGCCCATTACGAAATAGACAAACACTAGCACAAAAGACATTTAGGCTAGGCGCGCACTTTCAACTTTTAGTTGCACAACTTTTTGGTTTCTTATAGAAAACAGACGAACTATTTAGTTGAATGTCCGCGCAGGTGCATATAATTATATGTTATACAAAATAGCGAATTCATTTTAGGCAATCGCTTTGTTTGTACACAAACTTTTAGTTGCTCGAACCAAGCAGTTGCGAAACTAAAAATTGAATGTGCGCGCCTAGCCTTACACACTATTGGTATCTATACAATGGAAAACGATTTTACCTCATATGTTTCTGGGAATACCATGGATATACTCTACTTATATCTTTATATGATGTGTATTTTAATATATTTTCTTTTATGATAAAAGTCACAGAAGTTTGTCTTTTATTCTTTTATGATTTTTAACAGATTTCATAACAGATTTTGGCATGCTGAATACCAAAAATGCTATTCGTAAAAGATTTTTTCTATTTTCGAACGTTTGACATTTCATAAAAGTTTTCTTAGCAGATTTTATAACAGATTTTAGCATGCCGAATACCAAAATTATAATTCATAAAAGATTTGTTGACAGCTTAAACTTTTGTATTGAAATTCATAACAGAATAACTGAATAGAAGATCTCGCCGAATAGGCCTAAATGATTGCAGTTAGCAAAAAAAAAAAAAACCTTTAAACAATAACATAACATGCGACATTTTGTATTGCCTCATGAATGAGGTACCCATCACTAGTAATTTAGCAAGCATCAAAGCGACAGATATTTTCAATGACAGATCTTTTCAATGACAGCGAAATTATTGATTGCTATAATCGACTTGTCAAAAAATATTCCACCGTTCCACTGATTTGTGTTTCAATGATGGTTTTCAATGATAGCTATAACTGGCCCCTTAATAAGTAAAATTGCCGTATATGGGATGAAACCTACCTACAGAAGGTTCACTAGGTGACCATGCATTCTCAAAAAGTTTAATTAAGCGTGGCTTCATGTCCTACTCGGCTTCTTACAGTGGCACAGATCCGTGCGGTCCAATTTTCAATTAGTATTCTGCATGGATCCGGCTGAATTTGAACGATTGCCTCTGTCTATCGGGGTCAAATCAAATGACCTTGGTGACAAATTCACCTAACCTCTGCGAGAGGTTCAAATTGTTCTTGCAATTGCGATGTCCGCTGTGTGGCATCACGTAGCGCCGCACAGTGGGGCCAAGGCGGACAAAACTCGATTTTGCAAAAGTGCTGATTTCGATTAGCTGATTCATGTTTCTCACAGTAAATTAGCCAGAGAATCTGGGTACACTAAGGATTTGGGCCAAAACTGAAGTCTTAACACGTAAAAAGGCGCTCAAAGTCAAAATATTTGAAATAGTGTGGGAATTTGATTTGACTTTCCTAGGGTGTTACGTCTATTCGGGATGAACTAAAAATGGGATTGTTTTTTGTTTGCTTATTTGGGATGCCTAATAATACAATACAGCGGTCAAACTCAGCAAAAAAAATTTGAGTGAATTACGGCGGCACAAAATAAGACTCAGTCCACAGTAATGGAAAGTTGTAGTCATATAAAAAAAGCTCCACGTTCCTCTTGAAACAAAATTTAGCTGCAAATACCTGCAAATCCGCACAGTGAGCAGGTTTAAAGTTACGAAATCTTGCAAAAAAATCTTTTTTTTTTCACTTCTATGTCCTAAAAAGGAATATTTGTATTGTATTTGTACAATCTTTAGTCAATAATTAGGAAAAATTTACAATATTTACTTACAGCTTGCAATATATGATAACAATATTGAATAAATTAGTGTTTTTTAAATTTTTTTTTTTAAACAGAATTAAATGTCGCATCAGCAAGAATTAGGTGTAACATGGGAGAACTTGTATACATTTTTTAATGCCTTAGAATAAATATTAATATAAATTAAAATCTTTTTCTTTTTTTTTCATTTTACATTCATATATGTATATAGTTCTATTTTCTAACGTACTCCTTCTTTCCAAAAACCTCTTTTTCAAAATTGAGAAAAATGTCTTAAACATGTTGCGCATTGTTTTTTGGTTCTGCTTTGAAGTTTGCTCATTATTTGATGCAAGTTTCAGTAGTGAACACTTAACATAAAACGTGTTGCTGGTTTAATGTTTGACTATGCGTTTGTAAATTATCACTTGTCGGCTTTTAATGGTTACATTATTTTTATGATTTACCACCACATAAAAAGTTACTTCTTTTGGATACTCACTTTTGCTATAACAAACATGAAATACCGAATGTTCATAATTTTCCTCCGAAAATAAGAACAGCATCGCTTCTTTCCATTATACATATCATATAAAAACACTGAACGTCTGAACCGATAGATACGTAATGGTTGCATTTATCAAGCATTTTATTTGATTCTTTTCGCGAAAATATATTTTTCTAATTACTTACTCAAAATTTAGCCTACCCACTTTGGAATTTAGACAAACTTTTGTGTGGGCGTGTCAGTGGGTGAAAATAGTTTGTTGTCATTTCTAAAACTATCCCTTATAATATTTGAAAATATTATTTAAATCAGTTGTGTGGTTCCGATTTTATCGCAATAACAAAACCTGTCTACATACAAAACAAGTATGTACCGTTGCCAAAATTATCAGCGTGATGCTCTGGTGTCCGTCTAAGAGAAAATATTTTGTGATTCGTACGTGAAATTTCTGTCCGTGTCCGTCCAAAGGAGTGTCCGTCCAAGAGAAACTGAAAACAATGAAACTTATATGGAGCAATTTCCGTACAAAAAAATGTGTCCGCCTAAGGGAAGTGTCCGCCTAAGGGAGGTGTCCGCAAAGGGAGATTTCACTGTACAAGAAATTAAAAAAAAAGATTAAAAACCGCCCAAAAAGAGGGTGTGTAAAATGTCAATGGCCAACTTCCTTAAAAAAAAACACTATCTTTAACCTTTACTTGGCACAAAACATGGATTTTTATCAATTTTGACGATTTTTTTGTTAGTGGGCGTGGCAGTGGGTGGAAATTTTTTGTGAAGCTTTCTTATCAAAACTACTTTTATTTCTGAAAATTTCATCCAAATTGGTTAAGTGGTTCGGTTTTTATGGACTTTTGTCCGCTCTCCCATACAAGTCGCCCCACTGTGCGCCGTCCTACTGGAACCATATTGACGGTGACCACCTCATCAACGCCTCACCAAATAACGCCAGCGGTACAAAATCAACACCAATCGGTTACTTTTTGAGGATGTATTATCACCTAGTGAAGCTCGTGTGGGATGGTGTCGTCCCATTATGACAATTTTGCTTGTTAAATTAGCCAAATATGCGCCTCTTTGACAAAGGAGTCGTCTTGCAAACGCTCCGATACCCAATCAGTCTATCGTAAAATGGGCTCATCGTACTCACCGTTTGCACTAACGAACATTCATTTTGATATTAAAGTTTTATCATTTGGACGTGCTGTTTAATCGTGTTACTTGCCGTGGTGATCTGGCATCAGTAACTGAATAAACAGTAGACTTGACAGATGTCACCAAAAAACATGGTCGCCAAAACCTACCCGCGTCAATTGAAAATTCCACCAACAAATCTGCAAAGAAAAATACACCGGAATCTATTTAATCTCTATTCAAAATAGCCTTGACAATGCATTCGACTGGGGGACTTTAACAGACCTGATTAATCCAATTCCAAAATTTATTACCTCAAACGACACCAAACAAACATGATTACTGTCAAATTTCTTGGAAAATGCCCTGCCCGTCTACCGAATTCGTTTGTAGACCACATGTCCAAAAAACAACCCAAAAAGATGTGCAGAATATACATATCTTGGCATAGTTCCCAAATATTGTCGCGCACTTGTGCCGCGATCCTCAGTTGACATTAAAATCGTTGAACGAGTTCGTTCAGAGAGTTCCATCCCAGTGGAGCACACTACATGAAAGCGCGCCCCCCATTAAGCGCATATTATTCACTTCCACAGTCCACAGTCTGTAGCATGTTACTTATTGTGCGTGCTTACTCATTTATTAGATCTCCGTTCTTCTCCGCGAACACAAAAGAATTTCGAAACATTCAACAAAAGTGAAAAGTTAAATCTTCAATGAATCTGCAAGTCCAAGTGGCTTTGCGCCCTCGCGCAGTTGTTTTTGTTGCCTGCCGAACAAATTGTTGGATAACAATTGCAATTAATCACTAAGCCCATTCATTCACACACTTTTATACACACGGTCAAAGCTATAGATATACAGATGCATGCAATTTCAAAGGCTTCCCGGCGGCGGCGGGCAACACTTGTTCAACACGATCCGCCCACCAATATGCCTTCTCTCCGGGCAAGTGATCTGGGTTAAGAAACAAATAACCCTTTGGTAAAGAACTATACAAACGGACAGATTAGATAGGGTAAACCGACCAATCATTGGCACCTTAAGGATACTCACCACTTATTCGGCTTATATAACTTATGGGAATTAAGAAACGACAGTTTTTTTTATTTTTTTTTATTTTTAATTATATTTTTGTTTAGTGAAAAACATTAAATACATTATTTTTTGTTAAAATTAATAAATAATTAATAAAAAGTAAAACAATGTCATTTTACCAATGATTGGCACCATTTTCCAATCATTGGCACTGAACAAACCAATGATTGGCACATTGATTTTGTTTAATTTTTAAAGTTTATTAAAACCAATAAAAAAAAATAGTATAACTCAATTATATACATAATTTAGTAAATAAAAGGTAATTTATTTTTATAATTATATTTAAGTCTTTTAAGTTACATTATGTTTAAATTAAGGCCGAGATTAGATAAGATTTTTATTGATTGATAAAAAATTGTTATTATCACCCTAAGGAAAATTGATACAAAATTATGAAAATCTATAACTTTTTCATTTACCAATGATTGGCACAGTGCCAATAGCCAATGATTGGCACTTTTTCTAATGATTGGCATGGCATCCAAAGATGGGTATAGTGCCAATCAACCTAGTGATTGGCACCTCATCCAATGATTGGCATGTGCCAATAAATGGAAATTTGATGGATTTACATTCCTATAGTTGACACCCCTTATAAAAACTATATTTTTAATAAAATATTAAAATAAAAAGAAATAATCTCTTTGTTATAGTTATTTTTTTTATAATAACTGCACTTGACAATGGTTTTCCTCTTAAATTTATTATTAAATTACACTACAATGTCACCACTTTCCTTACGGTTTTCACAAGTTTCACATTAAATTTGGCGCGAACTTGATTCTAAATTTTTAACAGCGTTTTTTTAATTGCTACTAACTTCAGATGCCAAAAGAAATGATGCCAAACCATCAGAAATTGACTAAGGCTAATATTTTTAAAAAGATTTTATTAGAAAACTTTTAAATGTTATTAATACAAGTAATTTAAACTGTAAGTGCCAATCATTGGGGGGGTGCCAACAATTGGGCAGTTTACCCTACGTTTGTATCTGTTTTTTTTTTTTTTTTCATTTTCAAACTCCAACGACATAAAAAAGAACTTGATTAACGATTGTAGATAAAAATTTGTCATGAGTCGTTTATTGTTTTAAATTGTTTACCTAAAAATAAGCACTCATGGGACGTTGCGGTCGAACTCAGAAAAGACGGGGACGCGGTTCGACCTCTTTAATTATATTTTACTTAATGGAAGGAAGGACTATGGCTGGCATTTTGGGAAAGATTAATTTCAGGACTCTCAGGAAATGGTCAGAGGTAAAGAGGAAAGTAAATGTCGAGCAAATTTGTCGTGTGTAATTGATTGTTTCAAGGCGAAATAAATTTAGATCAATCAATCAAATTAATTGGTCTCAAATCGCAGAAAAACCCACCATGGTAACGGCCGGATGGCTATAAGTTTGCAATATCTTTCTTACTAGTAACTAATGTATTTATAAAATATTGGCGAATGGAGAAGGGTCATCTCTTAATAAAGGATTTATGTAACTACGTATAAATGTACTCGAATATGTCTTTCAACAGTAAATTGTTCGGTTTTTAATTTGGCACTCCATTTAATTTCAATTCGTTTACTCGTGATGGAAGCAAATGGATTGAAATGGGAATTATAATTGCCAAAAAAGCGTAGAAGAATAAAATTATTTGGAAAAAAGTTTGAGTGCAATATACGAGTAGTTGAAGTGGACTAATTTTTACCAACCAACACTTGAATAACATCGGTTAAGTCACTAATGTCAAATACAGGAACAATATGAAAATAATGCATTTAACAGCAGCTCAGGAATAAATTATCCATTAAAATTACTGCACTTAAAGCGTTTTTCTTAAGCTCAGAGCAGGGAACTGAGCTGTCACAAAAGATTGGTGTTGGTTTTTTAGCTCAGACATACCAGAGCGCTCAGGTTTGTTTCTTTTTTCAATCAGAGCTAGCTTGGAGCGCGCTCTATGAGCTCAGAATGGAACGACCGAGCAGATGGAGTAAACAACTAAGTGCTGCTAACTTCACTATTTTTTCATGTCATGTGACAGAGACAGACATCGAAAAAAAAAAGAAACAAATAAAGATGGAGGTCGACGCCTTCGGCAGTTCAGTTCAGTTCTCCTGTGTGGTTCATAAATAAATCGGAGAGCTCTGACAAAACTCTGCCCTGAACGTACTCGATATGCGCTCAGTGCTCTGCCCAGAGTTAAAAAAGAAAAAGAAAAATGTTTTTTAAATAGTGCAGATAAAGTCTTTGTATATTAACTCTATAGTAGTCTCATGGAACTGAATTAAAAGTTTTTTATCTCTGCCGCAGAAATATTAATATCGCCAGTGAGATGCGGTTGTGATATAAGATATACTACGTGAAAGGGAAAAATATAAGAAAATAAAAGAAGAGATGCGGTAGTGATATATTTTTAAAAGAGGGTAAGGGAGAAAATCCTATCTGCGTTTCTTTTTGCTGTCAGAATCAATTGTAGGTAGGTATATCAAGTTGTATATGCCAGGTGCGAGATGAATACAAGCAAATAGTATTGAGAGTGTATGATAGTTTTGTGAATTTTGTTTCATTTCTCATACAATCTGGTTTGCTTACATTTTGATACGATTAATCAGCGAGGCTGCCATTTTTTCGACTTTGTAATTAGATCTAGAGGCATTTGAACTTAATAAACTCAAATTCTAAATTCGGTTTTATTTCATTTTTGAAAACAAAATAATTTCAAATTGGCTTTATTTCGTTATGGTAACCGAAATAGTGCCAAACAGAATTTGGTAATAAAACCGAATTCAGAATATTTTATTTTGATTTATTTTTTAACAAATGGAAAGAAATGTTAGAACTCCGACGAGGTAAACCTCCTCCATCTTTAGAGAGATAAGATGAATTTCAATGGTTCGGCCAATTATTTTTGGACATTTGACCAAAATATTTTTGAACTTTTGCCAAAAATATTTTTGGACATTTTATCAAAAATATTTTTTCAAAAAACTTTTTTCCAATAAATTTTTTTTTTCAATTTTTTTTAAGAAATTTTGATTTTTCATACATTTTTTTTCAAAAATATTTCTTGACAAAAATTTGCCACCCAATGTACTTTTAAACGTGATTTCTGGCTAAACTAGGCATCTTAGCGAGTTAAAAATTGCATATTCGTGATCTAGGGAGTGCCACCTTTCAATCCACGTATACCGCATGTAACGAAAAACAAATGTTTATCTTTAAATGCGATTTGCGGCTAAACGAAGCTCCGTAGACCCCCCAAAGTTGACATTTTCAAACGTGATTTCTGGCTAAACTAGGCATCTTAGCGAGTTAAAAATTGCATATTCGTGATCTAGGGAGTGCCACCTTTCAATTCACGTATCGCATGTAACGAAAAACAAATGTTTATCTTTAAATGCGATTACCATACAAAAATTAATATTTCATGAGCATACATAGCTATATATGTACATACATACCTACACTGAGAAAAATATCAAACATATTCATATTTAAATCAAACTCAAACACATACGATTTGGCATGGAATCGATATCTATTTAATTTAAATAGAAACGTATTAACCCATGTTTAACCCGATTTGAACATGATTTGGTTTAAAATTACCTCGTTTTCTATTTGATTTAAACATGCTTATCTTTGTTTTTATTAACTTCATTTGATGTTGTTTCAAATAGAATCATATTAATTTTTTTTGATTTTTCAGAAATTCAGAAATGAAAAAAATTACTCGACACAAATAAAAATTATATAATAAGTACCTACATATGTATTTATATTTTTATTTTAAGTAACATTTTGTGATTACATTTTTCCAAAAAGTATTTAAATTGTTGTGGAGTGCTTTGAGATATCATCTTTGTCACATCTTGACAACATCTTCGTCAAATTCTGGTTTATATAATATGTAATTTGTCTTCTGGAATTTGCTTCTTTCGTCATCTTCTGGTCAGCCTTTGGAGAGAATATAGAAGTCAAATGATAATTTAATATAATACATACTTATTAATCAATATTAAAAAAAAAAAAACTACAAATAATCAGTTTTTGAAACAATTTTTTTTTTTTTTACAATTACATTCAATAGAGAACAGGGAACAATGATATTAACTTCCACTCCTCGAGTAATCTTAACCTTTATGTTCTTGCGTGAAACAGGTATCTAACATTATATTGGTATATATCAAATATTTCATGATTTTTTTTTATAAATTACTCACTTTAGTAACATCACAAACACTCGCGGAACATAAACACACTCCATGACTTTCGATGCCAAAAATAAGAAAAGTTATGTATATTTAGCTACCTCATTTTAATTCAATTCAAACATGTTCGGGCTTAAATTTAACATTTATGTTTAATCTCTTACTCTTGTAAATATTTTAACTCCGTTTATATCTAAATTAAACTCGTTCATGTTCATTTTATGTTAAAATTTTCAAGTAAGTAAAATAAATTAAACATGCATTTTAAAAATCAAACTCAAACTAATTTGAATACATACAAAAAATGAAGTGCAGATCTCAATGAAATTTTTAAACATGAATGAGTTTGATTTAAACATATTTTACTGAAAAATAATAGTATTTTCGAATCTAAACAGATTTGAGTTTAGTTATAAACGAATTCTGTTTTTCCTTATTTAAACATATAATTAAACATGTTTCTATTTAAATAACTCATAGTACAGTTTTCTCAGTGTATAATTTTAATTTTTTTAAATTATATTACATTATTAATTTATTTTCTGTTTTAATACGCTTTATCAAACAAATATTTGATTAAATTTGACTTGAACTCTATACCTATAAATGCGGATGTTGCGAAAACGCAACGTGAATTTTTCGGAAAACTAAAAGCTTTTCCAAAAAAATTTTTTTTCAGATTTTCTCTAATTAGACCAAAAATAGACAGTGTGTGAAATTTCAAGTTCCTACCACACCTGAACTGGTAGCCGCCGGACATGGGTTTATATTTAAAAAAAACTCAACCAGCTTGAACAACCTAAAATAAACTATAACAAAAGAAAGACTAAATTGAACTGCTTCAATTTATATCACCAGTCCATCACTGTTTTTATAATAATTTGGAAATGAAGTATATATCGCTAATTCACAGCATAAAAACTCAATTTTGTTGTTGCAAGGAGCAAATTCATTTGGCTATACTCGTTTCGGCATACAAACATAACATAATGTAGTATGGAAAATTTAAATTAATTAAAAAAAAAATAAAATTAGAAAAAATGTAGTATACCAATTTTAGAAATTTATTGATATACACATAACTAATATTTAGAAAATAAAATAAGATAACTTCTTTTGCAAAAAATATTTTTTATGCATAACCTAGAACATTTTGTTAAAAAGAAATAAAAAAGGAGATATTTGGCGTTCCAATTTCAAATTACTAACAAATATTTCTTTTCATGTTTATCTACGAATTTTGAGCAAATTTCGCGACCTTAGAACAATAGGGTTCTAACTACACTCAAGTCACAGAGATTGAATTTTGTTTGTCAATAACTTTTATATTTTGGTTTGGATCTATGTACATGATTTTTTGAAAACACAAATTTTGTACTAAGTTATGTTGATCTGAATTTAAAAATCTACAACATATTTAATTCATAATTTTGCAGTAACTGGTGGTTGAAAAAATGGATAGAACCTTGTTACTCAACGCTAAGTCATTTGAGCATAGAACAATAAGGTTCTAATTACCTGATACTAAGTAACATGATAAGAAATTTAATTGTTCAGATAGAATCCTGTTATGTTAAAGAAATAAGAATTTTTGTTGAACGAAGTTTTTATTCCTTTTTTTTTTTGAATTTCTTATAAAGGAAAACAAATAAACATTATTAAAGAAAAGTTAATTAATACTAAAGCTTACACTGCCCATAATATCGTGAAGGCCTTAACTACATTTTTGATACTTCGAGTTATAAAGGAAAATACTAAATCTTTTACAGCAACCCGAATATAGAAATTAATTATAGAGATATATTTAAAAAGCCCTATGTACATTATACACCGATTTGTAAACTATTTCTATTAAAATTCCTTCTTTTTTAACTGAACTGTAAATAAAAAAAGAAAACATAAATTTATGTCAACAAAACTTAATCATTTATTAAGAAAAAATTGTTTTTGCACCATTTTTAAGCTCGATCACAGGAAGATTGATGAATTGTTTTCTATTTTCAGGAAACAGTTGGGAGAGATTTTTTTCAATAACATTTATTCTGTCGATTAATATTTCTATTGGCTGGAAGCGAACAAATGATGATGGTTCAACAAAAGTTGACTTTATATATTGACTTTTTTAAAAGTTAAGTACTATGAACTCAGTGTCGACTGGAAGTACCCTCATGCCAAATTGTAGTAAAAGGTATTTCTTTGCTTTTCGTTCCAAGAGGTGCAAAACTTTAATTGAAAGTTATAATACGTTTGGCAAAGCTAACAGCCTTGAATCCTTCTTAACGAGGTGGCATTATATAACAACTAGAGTATCTGGCACAATTTCATTGGAATCTAGCTTGCTTATCTTTTGATATTCTGTTCTAGTAAGCCCTACACGGGCTTTGTGATGCATCCAAGCCTGGCAAATATGGCAAGTTTTTTCACCTTTACATGATATAATAAAATCTTTTTTAAGTTTAAGTGGACCTCATGTTCCTTCGTAAATTTTTTACTTAATGTATCAAACACATTTATCAAACTTGGGATGGTGAAAATCAAGGTTAAAGTTCGTACTGAAAACATTCCTGTAAAAGCTATCTTTAACAGGACATTTTAAATGAGTGGTATATTTAATACAGTACATCTTTTGATTTCCTATTTTCTTTTGAAATAGAAATACTCACCTTTACTTATTAAAATGTATGCATATTTAGAACAAACATTTTGAAAATCACACAGCACAGATAAAATTCAACTTTAACACAAAATTCATAGCCTTTTTGAAGCAACAAAGTTCAATCTACATCCTGTTGTGTAACAAAGTTTTATGTGCATTTTTTTTTTAATATTTCTAACCACACTAGGTTCTATTTACCAATTAGAACTTTGTGAACTTAGTTTTTAATAAATTGATATACATAGAACTCTGCTTCCTGCATTTTTATTGACTTAATAGGAAACTAAAGGAGACAAATATGGATGAAACAGATTACAGATCGAAAGAGCATACTCGATTTGCTACGACCACATGTATAACTCAGTTTTGAAAAAAAAAGTCAGTAAGAACCCTATTGTTCTAAGGTCGCGATTTGCGAATTATTAATTTATTAAAATAAAAAAAACTTATATTATAATATTGGGTTTGAAAAAAGTATGAACATTTCTTGGAAAAAAGAAAATTTGTATACGCGTGAAATATTCAATATTTCTTATATAAAAAATAACTTTTATAATAAAACGATTTACAAACTTCGTTTGCAGAATTTTATACTTTTTTTGGAAATCAGACGGTAATTCCATGCATTTGAAAATTTTTATCTCATTAAATCCATGTTGTAAATTTGTAAAATGTATTTAAAATTTAAAATTTTTTTACATAAGAGCAAGTTAGTGCGATCCAGTCGTTTTTTAATACAAATAAAATACAAACTTCATAATAGTTCATTGTTCTTAACTTTGTTGGGAGCATGCACTGACAAACTTTCAGCTTTTAAAAAATAAAGAAGGTTTGGGGTTCACGGGCTCTTGCTCTATAAGTATATTTTTAACCTTCTTCATGATCGCACAGTATTAAAAATTAGGTAAAAACTATATTGGAAACCACTCCGATTGCCAAGTGCTGCAATAAAAGTAGGTAAAAAACCTAAAATTTTTACCTGTTTAAGATTTTCCCATGTATCAAAAGATGTATGGGTGTTTGGGTGCACTTAATGAGTTTTTTTTTATTATTGTTTTCTTCATCAGGTAAAAATAAGAAAACTTTGTGTTTATGACGCATTAAAAAAAAATTGACCTCAAAGTCAAAATTTTGCTCGGGAAAGAAAAATTGAACACCATTTAAAATCGAATATCTGGCAACCCTAAAAACATATCAGCTCAATTTAAACGTAGTTTTAAAGGTTAGTATTTTACTAAAAAAAAAGTGCAGAATGAGGTCCCTACTGTGAGTACTGACAGAGAAATTTATTTTAACATGGGTCAGGGTACAGCAAAGTTACCCTTTTTTTAAATCATCAAAAAGCGATGTCAAAGTTGAAAATCAGACTTTATTGTTTATTATCAGGAAGCGTTGCTAGCATTCTTGTTCGTAAACAGCTTCATAGCTTTTCCTTTCTTTGATATTTAAACTTTTATTTAAAACTTTTTAGAAGCATCTCTATAAAAAATTTCATTAAAATTCGTAATGCCGATATGTGAGAAATTGAAAATTAGACAAAATAGTTCTATGGTAAGTATACAAGCTGTGATATCTTAATTTTTTTTTTTTTATTAAATCAAAGATCATAAAAATTAATTGAAAGAAAAAAAAATATCTAAATTCTAGGCGCCGTTTTCAAGAAAAATACGATTTTTGAAAACAATATTTTAACATTTTTAACATTTTTATGGTGGGTACCGTTATTTTTAGGTAAAATAAAAAAAAAATCTCACATCTTGTAGATTATATTGAGAAACTCTCATTAATTTATCAAGTTTAAAAAAAATAGCATTGGGTTTTCGAAATATTGAGTTTTGGAAAAAAAATTGAAGTTTTTTTTAAAAATCCAAAAAATTTGAAAATTTGAATACACAATTCTATTAAAGTTTTTCGGGAGCTTTAGCAAAAAAAAAAAATTATCAAATTCGGTTGTACCGTTTTTGAGAAAATCAAAAACGAAAAAATGGTTCCATGGGGAGTATATACCCTCAATAACCATTTTTCGCACATTTTTTTTTCAACTATACTATCTAGCTTTAACTAAATGAAATTTTTTTGTATTTTTATTTTTAAAATCTGTCGAACAGTTTTTGAGAAAAAAAAATATTTATAAAATTTCGAAAAAATTCGTATGGCATGTACCGTTATTTTTGGTCATTAAAAAAAAAAAACAAAACGTGGGGAGCAAATATTCAAAGTGATATCCACTAAGTTTAAAGAAAATCGGCCGAGCAATTTAGGCTGTAGGTAGTCGAACAGACAGACAAAATTGCGAAACCCACTTTTTTAGTCTTCGCTATCGTTATATCAACTTTGATCAAAATCTCGAGTTCGATTGTTTTTACGAATGCATAATATGTCTTTCCCTATATAAGTAAATACATGTACATATATGCAAACACTAAATACAATGGACCGCCATCAATCGCAAACCCCTCTCTGGCAATATATTGCTACCTTATTCGCTCATTCATATACCTAATGCATATTTTCATTTCTCATAGAGGTATCCAAAAAACAAATAACGTTGTAAAAAAACTTATACACAAAATTTCATTCGCAAAGTGCCGTCGCCACCGCACCGCCGCCGCCGCCTTTAACCGAGCGTAGTCTGTCCTTCTCAGTAGGTTTTCTGCATATAAATATAATGTATGCATGCTTGTGTGCGCCTGCGCTGACTGGCTGGTGCAAGTCGGTGTGCTCTGAATAGCTATAGCAATAAGCATGTTTGTTGTTTATGTCTCTCTCTGCCGAGAAAAGGATAGCATATGAGAAAATGTTAAATTAATTTGCTAATATACGGTTTGGGTATTGGGTTTGGTTGTTTTCTCTGCCGCTTGGTAAATTACGTGGCGTTCCTCGTCATGAGACTACTATAAGAATTTATATACAATGATAAAGTCTTGGAACGTCTGGAACTGGAATAGAATAACACTCAAATGTTGGCAGATTTTGATTATTTGAGGATGTGTTCGGTAATATTTGTTCATTTTATGGTTTGCTTTCACCACGGCCAAAATGAGGTACTTTGAAATATTAATCTATGATTAGACGGTCAACGTAAATAGTCAATGCGTTGACACTTCAAGTAACTAAACAATTATCAAAACTCACAATGTGTAATATGTGTTAAGGTTTTTGGCTTCGAATCTGAAATCAATTAAACATGTAGTTTATATTATTTTGCTTTCTGGTGAAAGTTTATAAATATAACTGCATTGGTATGCCTATTATTTAACACGTTCCTTTTGTGTCACATAGGAGTATGAAATTTCATTAACTCATTTACGGCTAACGTTGCGAAAACGGAACCTCATGTTTGTGAGCGTCTCTAGCTTAAATGACCATTTATTTTAATGAACTAACAAATGATTTTTAAAGTTAATTGAATTATCTAATCGACCTGTTTTTGGATTTTTTACGAAAATCTAATTTTCTAGTTTTTTAAGCACCTTCAAAAACCGAAATTTTGGAAATTTTGAGGTAGCTTTTTTGAGGGATTAAAAAAATTTCCCAACGTCATATTTTTTCCATTTTTTTTTCAAAAACTGTTAAAGAAATGTTCAAATTATATTTCAATATACATTTGAAGCAATTAATACGAGTTGTCTGCTTGGTAGGTGTGGTAAAAGTCCTACTTTGCGTTTTCGCAGCATCCGCCAAAAGTAGTAGCATTTTTACTCAAAACATTCGTTCGTTCGTTCGTTGAGTTTTCACTGCACATTAGGGTGTGTCACTTTTGTATGGCCGCAAAAAAGTACTCTTATTTTTAAATGTAATAGTGATCAAAAGTTGTATTAGGGTCTGAGGTTTAAGAACATGTAAAAAAAAATAAGATTTTGTTCGTCTATGGCTCGCTCAAATCGGTTGAAGTTGAAAAAAAAATTTAATTTACAGTAAAATTTTTTTTTTTTTTACGTATACTAAAGAAAAAACTTAACAAAATACAGAAAGAATTTTTGTCTTTACAAAAAGATATACCACGATATTGTAGGTGGTTCCGTTGATTTTTAAGAATTTTTTTTTGTAAAAAAAAACAAAACGATTTTACATAAAAAAATGATTTTTCTTCCTTCTTTTATTATTTCATAACTTCTTTATCAAGTATTCAATTTAAGCAAATATAAGCTTAAAAGTGTTTCCTTGCAATTATCTTTGACTTGGAAGCCTAAAAATATTTTAAATAATTTTTTTGTATCCACACGGTGCAATTTAAAACATTACCACATTTAAAAAATCTCGAAAAATCAAAATTTCTTGGATTTCATCCTATTTTTGAGCGAGCCAAAGATATTAATTAAAATGAAAATTGTAAACGCAGGATTTAATTTTGATAAGCAATGCAACTTTTAAAAGCTATTACATTTGAAAATACCATAGTTGAGCACTTTGACACACCCTACTGCACATAGATGTGGTTTCTTCGAAATAGTGTGTGCTTGATAAAAAAAATTCTTAGAAAAAAAAAGAACCGAAAATTCATTTCTTAGAAATAATTAGACAGTACACACTGGTTATAAGAAACCTCAAAGCGCAGGTCATTTTTCTTTCTTATGAGCGTGGTCCTTATAAGAGAACTTACAGGAAATGAATTTTTTTCCTAACAAAAAAAGTTATCTTTTAAAATTTTCTCCGTGTTTGAAAAAAAAATTATGTATCGCAAAAGATTTTTAAATGCCAAAGAACTTAAAAAGTTGTTGATGAATACAAGCTCAGACGAAGAAGACGAAATCAAGTTAAATTTAGATGGTGCAGTTGGAACAAATGTTATAATTTTGCCACCTAAAAATGATGCTGCGAGTGATAACGAAGAAATTCATGATAATGTGCAACTTTTGGAAGATGGAAATATGTTTCCAAAAGAATTAGCAGGTGAAATTGAGTTAGAATACCACTTTGATGATGTAAGTGCTAAAAAGCCAAAGGAAAAATACGATGATTCTAACAGTGCATCAACATCCCCTCAACATCAAAAAACAATTACCATGTTTCCAGTATTACATGCCAAAGTGGTCTAAAAGCCACTGGGCGTTGAATTTTTGAAAATTCCAACAGACGTATCAAATGACAAGATACGATTAATTTATGACAAAATCGGTAAGCTTACAATATTTATCATATTCATAACATTTGCTGTTCTTCCAATATTACTCGTATAAGATAATCCAAATTTCAAAACAACTTTCAATGAGATCCGCAAATTCATTGTAATTTTTTTTTTTTTGGGAATACATACAGTTCCTCAGTTGGATCTTTATTAGTCTAATCAATCAGTATCTATTTCGATGCGTGATATGATGTGATAAAAAAAGTCAAGGGCAGGAGATCGATTCAAAACTATAAAATCATATTTACATGTCTGTGATAACCGTAAAATCGATTCCGATTACAAGTTTGCTAAGGCTTCCGATTCCGACCTGAACAACTTACTGAACGCAAAATTTATCCAATTCGGATATTTACAATTTAAACTCCATATCAAAAAAAAATTTGTTTCCAAAGATTTTGCTACTACATTCGGCGGATGCTGCGAAAACGCAACGTGAATTTTCCGGGAACCTAAAAGCTTTTCCAAAAATTTTTTTCAGATTTTCTCTAATTAGACCAAAAATAGACAGTATGTGAAATTTCAAGTTCCTACCACACCTCGAACTGGTAGCCGCCGGAAATGGGTTAAAGGAATTCTCCGATGTAAATGGATTAAAAGCATATGAAAAGCTAAAACTAATGGATCAAAATTTATGAGTTATGGCATTAGTATGATACTACATAACAATTTGCTAGTTTTTAAAGTAGGTTTAGTAAAGTAGTCTTTTTTAATTTTAAACATTTTGTAACTAGTATCGTGTTAAGGCTAACTGAACACACGTAAAATAAAGTCAGTTCGTACAGTACACAAAGTAAACAGACTTTTTTGACGTTTGTAAAGGTCAAAGAGTCATATGAAGTTAGTACGATACTATAACAATAAAATATCTATTTTATCATTTTAACTTTAATAAAACTTAGAGAAAGTATGATGCTTAACTCAATTTTGCATTTTTTGTTGCAAGTGCGACAAACAGCAAGGAAGATATTCCTGCTTGTAAGTCAGTGGATTGCTTGTTGTCGTTGAAAACAAATGCGAGAAAAATGTTCTGATTTTAAAAAAATAATAACTTTGTTGTAAGGTGAGTCAAGTGGCCATACAAATTAATAATTTGTGATTTGATATTTATATCTTCTTGCCACGAATAAATTTGTTTTAAAAAACAAGTTTTATCCTGCTTGTTTCAGCGATAAAACTCCGCAAGCCATATTGATATTTGGCTTCGTATGCAGCAAGGGGTTGAGAATCTACACAATTGGCTTGTATTATTATTTAAATCAATTATTTTTGTTTGCTTTTTAATAAAAGATTTCTTTAAAATATCACAAAAAAACTATTTTAAAAATATTTTATTTTTTTCTCTTTAAACAATAATTCATGCGGTAGAGGGTTAATATTAAGACTTTATCGTGTAAATAATTTTAGAAAGTGACAAGTGCAAATGACGTTTAATCTTGAATTCACTGTTGTCGTTTTAATATAAAGGGTACTCAAAATTTTCTCATAGTTAAAGCATAGTTTTTGCATACAAAATTTTGACAGAAAGTTTGGAAATTTATGATAATTTTCAAGGTACCAAATACATAGATCTAATATTTTTTAGCCATCATATTGCAAAACATGACGTTATGTAAGAGATCTTGATCTTGATGAATGATCTTGCTGATTTTTATTGACACCGATTTACTATTTTTCGACTTCGTGTATATGCTAACCATTAAAAATTGATTTTATTAATTATTTTTCGTGTTGTGTGACAGAAATGTGTGGTCTAAATCCAGCACAGAGCATATCTTTACGTTTAGAGTAAATTAACGATTTTGAAATTTTGCTACATTTACCTTACCTTACGCTAATACCTTACTAATCGTCAGCAATGCGTGACAGTGGGAAGTCAGTTGTCTTCATATCTTGCAGTCCCTACAGGGGTACCCCAGGTTTACATCCTTGGGCCGCTATTGTTTTTGCTGTACGTCAATGAAATTCCTAATAAAGAGTGGAAAAAATAATAATACAGATAAAGGGAAAAAGAATAATAGTTTTTTACTATATATGTATATTATATTTTTGTTTAGTTCAACATTTTCGAACATTCTTTAATATGTACTTAAATGTTGTTAGGCCTTCACTTATTATAAATGTGAAATTTTCATGAATAAATACGAATAAGAATACAAATTTATAGCTTAAGTAAGGTTTTTAATAATTTTTATTTTCACCTGCATATAACAATGAATTTCAACTATATTTGAACTTGACATACAATAACGTATACTTTTTCGACACATTCTTTAATTAATTAATTGCATTTAATTGTTAATTACATATAAGAAGGTATTTCTTTTATGTCTTTGCCTCTTTCAATTTATTTACTTAATGATGAGCTTGAAGCATCAAATAAATACTCGTAGGATTTGTTAAAAGAAATTTAGGAATCCTTTATTAGTCTTATACCATTTTTATTTCTATTTTATTTAAAAATAAATAAATACATATTTATTTTTTTTTTATTTTCCGAGTCAGCTGATTTTGACATGTAACTATAGGCCAACATTAATATTTAAAATAAAAGTGCGTATGAACTTAATAAAAGATTTTATGCTCAGTTGCATTATGTTAGATATTGATAAAATAAGCCTAGCATTGGGTAGATTTTAATTAGATTATTTATTAAAAAAAATAGGGACAAATTCAGTCCTATCAGTAATTAGAGTTTTCTACGAATCCCGAGAAAAGCTATCATCAAATCCATTCAAATTACAATTTTTATAAGATTTTAAACCATGATTGATTCTGTGATAGTGTCTTTCGGGATTCGTTACAAGTTTTGGATTACGATGGAATTCGTGATAGGGCTGATTTTATAAAAGACAAAAGAGTGTTCTCTCATTTTAATTAAGAGTTATCTATGCAGAACTGAAGCGAGATTGAACTACGTTTCAACACATTTTTATACGACCTGATGCGTCTATGCGCTTAACTGAAATAGTTACATGAAGGTTTTTATAATACAAACTCTATATACTACTGAAATAAATCAGCCAAGTAGAAGACTTAGCACTATTATTGGACTTGTTGACTTATTGATTCAAAATAGCTTTTTTGGCCTTTAGTTCAAAATAGTTATAGTTTGCCCTCAGTAGTTGTAGATTGCCCTTGCGCAGTCTATTTAAGTGGAACTTTAATGAATCAGTACATCCACAATACGTCAAGTGTACGAGTATGTAATATAACACATTTTGGATTGAGTTGCAGAAATGTTAGAAGGAATATGTTAACGACAAAAGTCTTAGCAAATCCTTTGATGAATCTGATAAATGTAAAGTGAAAAAAAAAAAAAACAAATAAGCAAATGTCAGCAAATGTCGATTTCAAAGTGAGCCAATATATCAACCCAAATTTAACATGACAGAAGCTTATTCAGGCATTTAGCCATGATCATATTCCGTAATCTGAACTTTTTTAACTAAGATATCTTAATCCTACTTTTCTTATAATTGTTTTCTTTTAAACATGTCAACCTCAATATGACAATAGGTCCAATAGTAAATCTTATCTCAAAAGTACTTCTCATACATTCCGCGGAACGAAATGAGTCGCTTAACGCTTGAACAACGTTGGGAAATATTAAAAACTTATTTTCAAAGCGAGGGCCCAAACAGTGCTTTTTTTGAAAAGTTTTGGCCAAAATAAAGCACCCAGACCCACCACGCCTGCTGTACGTAATTTTGTGCAAAAAGTTCGTGAGACTGGTATGCTAGTCGACAAAACTCAAGGTCCCTTTGTTGTACGATGCGCACAGGCTAGAATTTGTCTGCTGCGGAAATCAACTCGCCATCGATCTCAACAGCTTAACATTTTACACACCGGCCTGAGGGGAATTCTGCACAAAGATCTCGGATTATTCGCTTACAATGTCCAATTGACTCAGCAAATTGAAGGCGCACGACCATCCGCTTGAACTACGTTGTATTCTATAATTAATGGGAATATTTGCTCTTACTAATAAAGCCACAATACATGGACAAAATTTAATTTCGGTCATTTTATTGCATTTTTAAAAAGAAACTTGTATTTGGCCCTTTATCATCCGTTCAAGTTAGGCAGAAACCAGTAGGTCCCCTCCATTTCTACTAACACATACACATTAATAGTTGAGATTAGCAAGGCTTAGGCATTCCTTAAATGTTGTTAACCCATGAGCATCAATGTATAGGGTACGCGGGACCAAAACCGTCCGATTCAGCGTCATAAATCGCAGGTCTTTGCAATAACATACAAAAAATTGACTGCCTCAAGGTCATCATAACAAAAGTCATCAAGCAAATTCAGCCAGGGTTTATGCGACAAAGTCGTCGGAAATACTTAATTGTATACAATATTCTTTAAAATTAAAACAAAAATGAGTCGATATCTCACACACAAGTTGTTTTATTTAAGTTTGAAAATCAAGCATTGAAAGACTTTTTACTACCTATGTGCATTCTTCTATATCATGAAAATTACGAGTAATATTATAAGTGGATATGTATATCTACTGCAGAACTCAAGCCAAAAGTTTTCATTAAAATTGTTTCGTTATAATTGGATTCCGAGGTTTTTCTGCTTAAATTGCTATAGGCGAATTCGAATGGAATTGGAGATTCAAAAGACAATTCGCTTTGAAATTTCCGTATTGTTCGATATTGTAGAAAACAGAAAAATTACTTTTTAAATTAATAAATAAGTTTTTGATATTTTTTAATTTTTAATTAAATATTAACAATTGCTTACAGTCTGCCCTACAACAAGAAATAAGGTACAAAAGGAAAGGGTACGTTTTGCAAGAATTTTTTTTTTATCAACAGGACGAATGAATTTGTTTAAAGTTTTTATCATTTGATTGTTTAATTTGGCAGGAGTGCGGTAACTTTTTCACTATGGGAAAGATTACAAAATGTAAGAATGTGGCCGTATATTTATAAAGTCATAGGCGCAAAATTTTAAACAGTTCTCGTTTAAGGAATTAAACCGGCTCTACTTAACGCAGTCGTTTAGCTTGGAGACTTGGTCTAACTTTTGCATAATTTTAAACACGTTAGACAACTCTTCTAACTGATGTGGGTTTTACAACAGAACCTAAGAGAATTTGTGTTGAACAACCCTTAATTTGACAGATACATAACTCACACAACTACAAAAACACACCAAAAAAAAGTAAGAAGAACAGACAACTTTAAACCAAAAAATTTTTCGCCGAAAAAAGTACATTTTATATACAACCTCGGTACAGATTTTGATTGTTTATAAGTTACTTACATTATTTTAGATGGAAATAAAGTATAAATCGCAAATTCACAGCATAAAAACTCAATTTGTTGTTGCAAGGTGCAGATTCATTTAGCTATACTCGTCTCGGCCGGCGGCGGCGGCGGCGCGCGTGCATACATAAGATTTGTATGTACCTACATACATTTGTATTTACAGATTTGTTCATCGTAGAGAACTTTCGTACGATTATTTCGAATTTATAATATTCAGTCTATTTACAAAAAAAACATCTTTAAAAAATCGAATAAAACATCAGTAAACATTTTTTCTTCGATTTGCTTTTGTATGAAATGACCACTGTCAATATGGATAAAGTATACTTTTAAAAGATAAACTAGCTATTTGCTGCTGTTAAAGTAAGACGAGCTCTTTAACGTTAAAGTATAGTTTATATCCTTTAAAATTAACAAAAATTCGGTTCTCGTTTTATACTCAATACTTAGAGTCGACTCCCATTCTAAAATTGATTTAGAGTAGGTTTTAAATGTTTAAAATTTTGCGCCATAATATCTAGGAACCCGAGAGTGACGAGAGTAAAGGCTTTTAAGTACTATTTGATAAGAAATTTATTCGTAAGCAAATCGAACTCCAGATTTTGAATAGACTTGACATTACGATGATAAGGAAGACCAAAAAGTGGGTCTCGCAATTCTGTCTGCCTGTTCTACTACAGTCTTAATGGCTCACCCAACTTTTTTTAAACTTGGTAGATAGCATTTTAAAATTTTTCCCCCACACGATTTTTTAAGGCCAAAAATAACGGTACTTCTCATAAGCTAAACGCTTAGGATTTCTATCTCGATGTAAGAAATTTGTGACCCCTTCTGATCTAGCTACAATTTAGAAGGCGCTTATACTTTCAAAAGTCAAGTATAAATCACATCTTTGGGAAGGTGCAGCCCAAACTTGTGCTCATTTATTGGATATAATTCAGATTTCAGAACAGAGCAATAACAGTGAAAGGAAACGAGCTTTCATCAAATTATACACATCTCTTAAGCACCGTCAGAATCCTTCACGTATTTCCTTGTTTTATCGATTCTTTCACAAGCAATACTCACTCGAAGTAGCCAATTGCATTCACCTCACAGTTCACACGTGATACTCGTTCCGCTAGGAATGGTCTTCAGTTAACTCTTGAGCCTAGTTAAAAATTATAAAAAAATTATAAGTCTTTGCAGTGGTTTCTTAAAAAAATAAGATTTTATATAAAAAAATTTTGGTACGCCAATTTAAAGTTTTTATTATTGTTCGAATAAAAATTAAATTTAAAAAAAAAATATTGAGTCCTTTTCGAGATATTGAATTTTGCAAAAAAAAATATTTTTTTTTAATTCAAAAAAAAATATCTGAAAGTTTTGAAATGCAATGTTTTTTAAACTTTTTAGAAGCTTCTCTGTAAAAAAGTTTCATTTAAATCCGTTATGCTGATAATGAGAAATTTATGGTAGGTACAGTCAATAATATCTTGTTTTCAAATTTTTTTTATTAAATTATAGATTTTAAAAATTAATCGAAAGAAAAAATATTTAAGCAAAATTCTTGGAACCTTTTTTGAGAAAAATACGATTTTCAAAAACCATATTTTTACATTTGTATGGAGGGTACCGTTATTTTTAAGTAAAATAATTTTTTTCTCATATCTTGTAGATTATTTGAAGAAATTTTTATTTATCAAGGTTTAAAAAAGTCAAGCATGGGGTTTTCGAAATATTGAGATTTCAAAAAAAAAATTGAAAATTTTTTTAAAATTAATCCAAAAAAAAATTTGGAAATTTGAATACACAATAATATTGAAACTGCTGGAGAGCCTTAACATAAAAAAAATTATCAAAATCGGTTGTACCGTTTTTGAGAAAATTAGAAACAAAAACAAAAATGGTTCCAAGGGGGGTACCAAAAATAATAATTTTTTGCACATTTTTTTTTCAACTATTACCTAGGCTTAACTAAATAAAATTTTATGAATTTTTTTTTTAAATCTGCGGGACAGTTTATGAGAAAAAAAATATTTATAAAATTTCGAAAACAATTCGTATGGCAGGTACCGTTATTTTTGGTCTTAAAAAAAACATCCGGGGGAAAAAATTAAAACCCATGTCTACCAAGTTTGAAGAAAATCGGCCGAGCCGTTCAGCTGTAGTCGAACAGGCAGACAGACAGAATTGCGAGACCCACATTTTGCGTCTTCGCTATCATCATCATGTCAACTTTGATCTAAATCTCGAGTTCAATTTTTTTACGAATGCATAACTTGCCTTATAATACTTATAAGTTGCAAGTAAAAAAATATGAGCACCGCAAGAATCTCCAAATAATTTACCATAGAGCCTTCGATTGGTTAATTAACGAATATAGGCGACTGCATTCGCAACTTCAGTACACCAAAACAATCTTCAACCAGGCAGTTAAACATAACCAGGAAAGGGATTTCACGAAGTGGCTCGAAGATACAAGACCTGGCCCTGATACTTTAAAAAAGATCAATCTGATTTTTGGAAGAGGGAATTCAATATCGGACACCATCCTTCACGGACAAGAAGTTTCAACAACTTCTTCTGATAAAGCTGAATCGTTTCCAATAAATTTGAGGATAGTTTTAAAGACCCATTCCCCCATAAACCTTCCCGACTATATCGAGGAAGTAGAAACTCTCTGATGATGATATATCAACCACCATCGACACCTTGACCTCAGTCAACGATGAAAACTCTTGATCGGAGACACTGCCGGCAGATGTTTTGACTTCGCCCGAAGAAGTGGCTTAAAAGTATCATATTTCACAACTCTAAGAAATCAGCAGGAAGTGACAAGATTTCTATTTACGTAAGTATATAAAAAGTTACCAAATCTTGCAGTTCTCCTGCTGACTAATTTCCAATAACTGTCTGAACAGAATCGTCTTTTGGTTTAACGTGAGCACCTGCCTATTATGTCTCAATACCACGGGAGGCCTACCTCCATTGGAGTCAGATTGGGTCCTGTCCTGACCATTAACTCTGACATAGCAAGCTATCTCAGTCGCAAAGTTGTGATATGTTGCAGCATATGCACACCTCTTGCTTTGGTCTATCTAACACCTCTTGAATTTAAGAAAATAATCTTGAAAACCATGTGTCTCCGCATTCGGAATAAACTAAGCCACCATGATGCGCCTACCTCATAGACAGGGTTTGAGAAGAGAGTAAAATTCAACCCCTAAACTCAAATGGGCACTATCTCCCATGGTACCAGAATATAGCTTTCGGTGGAGCTTCGCAACCAAGGTCACTTCCAGATGAGTTCCTGCAAAACTCTGGGCCTCTCAACCCTTAGGATACACACACCAAGAAGTCGGCCGGGCTAGTAACCAACAACCTAATGTTGCCATGCGACGAACTAGGAAAGACACTCGTAGTCTTTTGGTCACCTTACGGCAAACTAGGAAAGACACTCCTAGTCTTTTGCTCACCTTACGGCAAACTAGGAAAGACACTCCTAGTCTTTTGCTCACAAGTAACCGGAGACTTACCCTTTTTAAAACTTTATATGACCTTAAAAATCTCCACCCACGCAAGTAGCCGGAGACCTTACCAATTTCACCCTTTTCACCATTCAAAACCTGGAAATACCTTAAAATCTCCAGCCACGCAAGTAGCCGGAGATTTAACCATCACACACCGTTTCAAACCTTCTACTCCCTTTTGGGTTTTCTTAGTTGTCTAAATCTCCAGCTGGGCGTTGGCTCTCGTCAATATGAAGCCTGCATGCTTCTTCAATTGAAGTTTGTTGATTCCCACGTATTTCGTTGATGATTTGACTGATACTTCTGTGTTGTCTAGAAAATCGAGTTTGATGGCATCATAGCGAGTTGCAAACACGAATGACAGCAACTGACTTTCGATGAGTTCGGTCTTTTCAGTGATTATCTTCAGTCACTCTCCTGGCAGCAATCTCTGATGAAAAAAAATGGCGTATGTCATATAGTGGTCTAGGTTAAGCTTTTTCTGTGTTCCTGGTATGTTGGCTGGTTGATCAGGGGCCTATTGCACCAACTACAAATTACAAGTACAAATTTGTGATAAAAAAAATTACATATGAAAAAACTCGATTTTTTACAAACTTGTTAAAAAAATGCTTGTAATCATAATTTTGTTAGATGGTGCAATAGGCCCCCGTCCTGACCTACACCTTTCCCATATTTTCACATTGAGGTAAATCCGGGAAAAGACCAATGAATTTCAAGTCGACTTAAAAGACGCATATTATAGAATTCATCAGTAATGCGTGGTGAAAATAGGGAGCAACTCTTCCGAATTATTCCCAACATGCACAGATTTTTTGCAAGATGTGCTATCATGTGATTTCTTCAAAATCGTTCTAGAGCAGATGGTGCGCAGTACAGGCATTAACACGTAGGGTAATATATTTAACAAATCTTCTTAACTGTTGGGGTATGCAGACGATACCGATATCATCTGCCGTTCCCAACGTTCTTCACGGCTGTTGAAGATCAGTCAAAACTTGTTGATAATGAAGTAAACGAGGACAAGACCAAGTTTATGCTATCAATTAAGAAGCTTACATAGTCCGACGATTAGCAGGTGGGGGTGATGGCGTGCTTGGTAGTTTAAGGCATGTCTGGGGTCTGTTGAACTCTGCTGGTATTGCTGCGGATGCACAATCCATGCACTAACGTGTATGGGTGCTGAAGTGGTAATGCTGGTTTGATGTTCTGATGGGCTGGTCCACTGACTTTTTCGGTGGGCCGGTATTTCTACCTTGCACAAAGCTGTCACTTCCGGTTATTATCGACCTCCTTGCGGTGCCTGTGGATAGATTACGTAAGTAACTGAACTAACTAATAGGAATCCGCTAAGGAGTGTGTAACAACTCACCTGACGGGTGCACATTCTTGGTTGATGGTTTCTACCTTGACTAACAGCTGGGTGTGTGTATCTGGGGTTGACAGGTCCTGATTTTTTGCAGGAAGCTCATCTGTAAGTGACCTTCATGGTGGCGAAGCTCGACTGGAACCACGGGAGATAGTGCCCAGAAGTCTGAGGGCTATAGCGTACATCTTCTGGCTCTCCTATTCTATCTTCGGATAGAGAGGTGCAGCTGTCGCGTGCGTGCACTCTTTCTTCAAACTATCTATGAGGTGGCAACTGCTGCTACTTCAGTTTAGCTAAGCAAATGGGCTCAAAACTACTCATTCCGAGTACAAAGTGCACACTCTACAAAACCCTTATATTAACTACCAGTCCTGCTTTACGGCGCGGCGACGCTAAGAGAGTCTCCGAATCCTAGCTCCCAGGTTCGTGGTGATAGGGAAACCGAACCTCCGGTTTAAATACAAAGCCATCGCGGATGCCAGAGTGCTTCGACTAAATGACTGGAAGCTGCGTGCTCGGGATCGCAGAGGATGGAAAGCTGTCGCGTCTCAGGCAATTACCCTTCATAGATCGATTAAGTAAGTTAATAAATCAGTTATCGGATACTGCCCATCCATCAAAGGAAGACTTGAAAAACGCTGTGCTTTGAACCTGTAAAAAAAAGTAATTTGACTATTCACATGGTAAACATGCAACCCGTAGGTACGAGTAAATTACTTTTTGTAGTACCCTGCATAGTTTTTACACTTCATTATCTAACCTCAAGCTTAGAATATACGAATGAACTTACTGTACATAGTTGCACTGAAGTCAGTGTTTGGGTTTGAACTTTAGTTGTAGATCAATTTAATTTTAAACTTTCTCATTCTTAGGACCTTGAATACCCTATTTAGTCATTAGTTAACTATACCCACCAATTTTTGTTAGATTGATCAAACATTCAACTTAGAAACTCCCTTCCTTCCAAACAACATCCAACTACTAGATATGGTCTGGATCGACAAATTCTTGATCCTTCTCAATTGTTTTGATTGTCTTAATTGATCATTTGGCGATCGACAAATAACATCGTTCTCAAAATCGTGATTAATCGACTTAGCTTCTGTGTAGATCTACATATAGTGTTACTGCACCTATTCAGAGGTCGTATTGAATTGAAGTTTTTTTTTTTGCCAACCCTGCTATATGCCAAATCCAGAAGCTAAATTCAGATTGTCAACCGGCCAGATGTTACATGTTCTGAGGACTATGGCATCAGTGGCTGGTGGTGGAGTATTTTTAGTGACGATCGATGAGATGCAAAATTAAAATAAACAGAATGTGGGGAGCTTGGATTCTGTCACGACCGACAAGAAAAGCGACGGCGGCGACGGTATAGTTTTAAATAGAAAAACTCTATTCAGTTGTATGGTAGAATGGAAAGAAGGGCCGAGGGGCTCAACAGGAAAAGGATGACATCGGTGGCCATATTTTGTCTCTGCCGGCTTACAATCGTGCAGAGTTCTTTGAATTTTTTGACAGATTACAGCGGTGGTTTAAGTTGATTTTGGAAATAAGATTTCACGGGAAATTCAAAACAACCTTGTATTATGTTCTGTGCTATTCTGATTGACTGACAGATTGTTTGCCATTTAGGATTAAAAGATCGGAACTTTTGATGCGAGATGTTGGGTTTTAAGAAGTTCTTGTTTGCTGATTGGGATGTTATTAGAACTGCAAATTAAAATTTTTGATTGAATATAATACAAGTTTCTTTTTAAAAATGCAATAAAATGACCATATTTTTTTTTTGTATGTATTATGGTTTTATTATTAAGCGAAAACATTCCCATTAATTATGGAATACAACATCGTTCAAGTGGCTGCCTCAGCTGACTTCACAGTAGCGCATTGTGTCACTCCAATTTTCTAAGATCTGGTTTAAGGGTTTCGGGCTGTAGCTCACTGATTGCTTGGATGATATTGGCCTTAAGTGCTTGAATCGTTACCGGATTATTGGCATAACATCGGTCCTTCACGGCACCCCACAGGAAATTTCCAAACTTTGATTAAAATTTAAAAAAAAGAACAACTACATATCCAATAAAATATGTTAAATTGCACAAAAAATTATATGATCATTATTTATTCGAGGAGTGTGTAGCTAAGTGTCAAAAAGTTGAAGAAAAAATGAACTTGGCTAAAGATTATTGCCAAAAGTATTCAAACTCAATTGGAGCTTCGATTTTCCAATAAAACTTGATAATTTAATCTACCGTACATCGAAGACAGATGATGTTGCATTTTTTGAACTTAATAATGGAAAGTTCTCGATACTTAATATGCAAGCACAGTGTTGAATAAAGGTTTTGGTTTACATGATGTAAATTGATTAGAGATTATTCTGATGAATTTAATTGTACAAAAATTAGTTGTATTAAATTAAATTAGTTTAAAAGATTAAATAAGCAATTATCTATTATATTATTGAATTATTAAGATTTTAAATTGTTATTTTTTTGATGTTGTGATATTAAAAAGAACAACAATTCGGAGTGCAATAGTTCATAGAAAACCAGGGTCTAGTGATAACAAATCTAAGCCATTCATGTGCAGAAATGAAGGAAACCTACAATTTTCCATCGAGTCCGAATGTTTAAGATGAGAAGATCTTTTTTTAGATACTCTTAGAGGATTTGTCACTCGATCAATAGAGGGAAAAAAGGAAATTTTATGTCTGGAAACATTGAATTGCAAAGCTAAGCGTCTGGAGCTCATTTTTGGATCATTTGAAACATCTTCAAGTATTCTTTCATTAGCCGAAATTCTTCTTACTTGTGGAGCTCCGCGTTAGGTCGTGTATTTTAAAACTGATTCTGTTTCGTCTCAAAGTCTGCAATACGTATTTCCAAATACTCCTGCTCAAGGAAATCGTTAGTAAGAATAAAGTGCATAGGTAATATCGTTGTCGGTCACTAGCTTAATTTGCGTAAACGTAAATATTGTCTGCGTATAGGTACTTGGTTTTTAAATATGGTTCTTCTAAGGAACTCTTACATTAACGTTAAAAATTGAATGAATGAATTAATTTAATTTTCGTATCTTTTATACAATTTTTGTTTGGTATACTTGTTTGGTAAGGCCTGTATATTAACAAAAATTCCAAATATTTCTCCTTATCAGTTGTTGAGAACTTTGGCACTAAGCGGTTATTACAACTATCTAGAAAACTTAAAAATGTTTTCGTTGTACGATGAGACATTTTTATTAATAACAAAAAGGTCTAACGTGAATCACTTGCTTTTTAAGTTTTGACTGTTAGCTGCATTATTGATCTGCCTGGTGGGATTGACATACGTTTGACATATACGAAGAAGACACCCGAATTTCCCTCAGCTTTGTGTTCCAAAAATTCTTCCTGTGCATCATCTATCCATTTGTAAAAGTGCCCAAGTTTTTTTTATGAAATCCGGAAGCCGTAGTTTTCGTCTAATAATGTATGAGCTTGGTTATCCTTCTTCTCGCAATTTTTTTGTAATATACATACATACTTCCGCCATCTTTGAGAAGTATTACAGCTGTAGGTGTTACCACACAAACCATTCAAAAATTTAGTTCTTGGGTTTTGACTATTTTTACTCAGAATCTTTTGTTAATGATACTTTGGTATCGATCTTATTTTCAGTGATTTTTGTTTTTTGACTTATTGAAATTTGGTAAGGAAGCATTCCTTGCTGCTGCAAATTATGCTCCTTTGGTATTACTGGTGAGAACTGTACATCACCGCATTTTATTCGCACGGACACATGACGTCATCTACAACACTATCATTTTTCGTTCATCTACAGTTCACATTCAGTCTTTACCGAAAATTAAACATGAAGGCTTATATGGATGAACGAAAATCAGTAAAAGTAAATTTGATTTTATTGATTTTAACTCCAGTCGTAGACAAGTGTAGATGATTTGGTCATATAGTTTTAATTGTTTTCTCAGATCTTTAACCCATTAGTAGTAAGGGGTTTCGTGGAAAGACAAAGTTAGTTATGGGATTGTCTACCTATCTTTACTTTCGTTAAAGGTACAATAATTGAAATCAACATTTTTTTTTAGATCGAAAACTAACAGTACCCCCCATACAACCGTAATGCAAAATTATATTTATCTCGAAAACTGCTCTAACGATTTTCATAAAAAAAAATCAAGTGTGCTATTATGGGCATGGACTACATTACAAAATTCAATATCTTGGAAACGGGTATACGATAAAATTTTGAAATTACTTCTAAAAATGTATATCGTTAAGAACTAATAATTTGCATATCAATTTTTTTATAAAAGTTTTAATTTAAGGAAAATTTAGTACCTACCTTTACAAAAAACATGTTTCATGTATGTACCTCTCCCTACAGCCTAATCCACTGGCGCTTTTTTCAGCAAACTCGGAACTTAAGGCTCTTCGGTAATTCCCTAAAGGAAAAACCGAATTTTTTTCTTAACTCCAAAGCTAACGGTACCCCCCATACAGCCATTATGCAAAATCTTATTTATCTCAAAAACGCCTCTAAAGATTTTGATAAAAAAAAAATACAAGTGTGCTATAATGGACATGCACTACATTTTGGTCAACCAAAAAATTTGAAAAAAATGTTATTAACGGACCTGTCATAGAACTTTTTTTTTTTTTATTTTCGACTTTCTCACTAACGGTTCTAACAATTTTAGACAAAATTTTTAAGCAGGAGCCCCCTTAAGCTGAAAAAAATATTGTATATAAAAATATTCGCAAAAATATTTTTTGGGTTTTTTGAAAAAAAATTTCAATTTTTTTGAAAAATCAATATCTTCAAAACGTGTGAACGATTATTAAATTATTTCCTAAAATCTATGCTTCAAAATACCTACTTAAAATTGGCATCCCAAATTTTGTTCTTGAAAAATTTCTAAGAAATTACTTATAGGCATAAGGAATTTACTTTAATGATAAAACGATTTTTGAGCTTTGTAAATTAAATCTTGCTTCTTTCAAGTTTCAAAAAAAAATATTTGTATTGACTTTAAATACTAATGTACAAGATTTTGTATCCTAAAATTAAAAACTAAAAACTAATGCAGCAGAACTAATCGCCTGGCATGGAATGACAAGGTGCCGTGAAATAAGGCCAAGTGAAATAAGGCCAACTTTAGAAAATTGGCCTTATTGCACTTTGATAAAGTGAAATAAGGCCAATTTTCAGTAGTCGCCAGCAGGCGCCTGTAGCAACAGTTTTGTATTTTACATTAATTGGAGTAAACAACTAACAGTTATGTACTGCTGCTCAAGAAAACTGTTGCTACAGGCGCCTGCCTGGCGACTGAACATACCCTAAGCGGAGCAACGCAGTTGCGTGAGCGGGTGTGAGCTCCGAAAAGGGAGTTAAAATCCACCCACGGTACTGTTACTCAAGAAAACCCAGAACATCGGCCACCAATAAACAATAAATTATGTATTATACGAATAAATAATACTTATAAATGAAATGAAATAAATATAAAAATGCAGTTCGGCCTTATTTCGCTTTGTCAAAGTGCAATAATACCAACTGTTGAAAGTGAAATAAGACCAATTTGGCCTTACTTCGCTTTGTAAAAGTGCAATAAGACCAACTGCTGAAAATTGGCCTAATTTCACTTTGTAAAAGTGCAATAAGGCCAATTTTAGAAAGTTGGCCTCATTTCACTTGGTCTTATTTCACGGCACCGAATGACAATCCGTTCGTCTTGACATTTGCCTTTTATATAGGTTGTGGTCGCAATCATCGGGCATGCTGCTTCATTGGTGCAGTGTGCAGATGTTGATAACTAGGTATATGGTATTCCCGAGACAATCAGTTCTTTATTTTAATGTCCGATAGTGTTTATATTTTTGGTGTTAACATTTTTATCTCATTAAATCCATGTTTTATATGTATATATGTATGTATGTATTTTAAATTCCAAAGTACTTTTACATAAGAGCAAGTTCGTGCGATCAAGTCTTGCATTATAATTATTAAGGTTTCCTCCAGTGATAAGGGGCCTTAGTTCAAAGTCAAACGTCCTAATTACCACCAGGGCTTTTGGTACCTGCTGAGCCATCAGAGCTTTTAAGCCTGCTGTTTTGCGTGCCACCAGGGACGTAGTACCTTCTGATTTACCAGAGCGTCTCAGCTGCTTGTTTTAGCTGCTGTTTTATGTGACGCTTAGATCGTAGTACCGCCTGATCCTATCATAAGCCCGACGACGTCAGAATAATAGAACCAAAATCCGAATAATCAGAAACCAGTATAACCGATACGTGGCAGCAAGACTGGAATCCAGAAGAGTTGATGCCAGTGAATCATTTGATGTTCGCAGTAAAAGTGAACTATAGTAACAGAATATTATGAGTTATAAATATTGAGTTATTTTCAATAAAGATTTTGTAATAAGGTTCCAAGACCTTTTCCTCTGTTTTCTTCAGGACGACTCTGCCGAGACAGGTGGGCATACCCTTGACTGGAAAGCAAAAAGCACCTCACAATTTAGAAATTGCTTTCAACACTATTTCAACTACTTTGGTTTTTCGACTTTCTCAAATTACTGAAGATGGAAGAAATCGAACTTCAAAATATTCTCAGAACACTGTTAATTTTTTTCAAATTTTATCAACGAATTACAAAAAACCTTATAAATTCCTTAAATATTTCTTCTTAAATCAATTTAAATTATTAGCTCACACCAAGTTATTCTAAGGTAAACGTCTTCCATGACGACCAGTCTATCAAGCTTCCATTGTGCACATAATTTTATTCAAGTACCTACAACAAACTTTCTCATTCATAGAAATGTGTTTAATATGCCGTTGTCCACTCCACACTACAAAATAGTAAGCTACCGGCAAGATTTCCTACAATGAAAGCTTTCTCGTAAAAGCTTCCACCCTTTGTTTAAAATACAAACTTTCATTAGTGAAAGCAAAACCGATACTCCCGCGCTTATTCCATTTGCAGCAAGAAAACAATCAAAGCACAGTACTATTTTAATCCATCTAAATCTCCAACTGCCCCCTCGCTCCACTTTTTGAAAGTAATAATCTGCATTATGTAGATCCAAACATCTATAAATTCCTCAACCCTCCCTGAATGAATGTATCGCAATGTTCATAAGTTCAAACTAAAAGTCTGTGTATTCCTTTGACCAACAAAAAAAAAAAAAACTTGCATATCCGCATCCGTTGGAACGTTCTGTTCACCACTTCTACTGGTGCTTCAACGATGCTAGCTTCAGATCGGCATCGGTCTGCGGCTTTTGCTATTCCAAGTGCTCAAGTGCCCGACATTGCGTTAGCTCTGATTTACCAAGGTATCCACCCCAAGTGCGTGAAGTACTACCGCCATTGCCACCGGACCATTATAGCTCGTTTATACACATATGAATGCAAGTAAGAAATTTACAAATCTGCCAAAGTATGAATAATTCCTTTGCAGTCAGTGTATTTATGTATATCTATGCATCTTTGCAACAAAACAAAAAAAAACATCCACCTCTATGTGTTTGCATTTTTATGCGGAAAAAATTAACAAAAGTCAGTAGAATCCTTGCTTTTTCCATCACCATCGCCAGCGCCATCATCATCATCATCAGCTGCAAAAAGGAGTAGTAGAGTATTTTCGTATCTATTCACATCTATTCGTAACTCTTGTAGCAAGCTAAGCACCAACAACAACCTCGAAACAAGAAATGTTGAACGATGATGGTAAAATAGAAAAAAGGAAGAACTCCACTCCACTACACCGTTCCACTGGTTCGCTTCATAAAAACGAAGAAGGTGGAGTGGAGGCGCACCGAAACCAAGAGCATTTGACAAAAATGCAATGAAAACGAACAAAAAGAAGAATTAAAAAAATATGTAAAAAAAAAATAAAAAATACAACCAAAGAACGCGAATAAAAACAAAATGTAAAAGAACATAACAAACCAAGGAGAGGGAATCAACTACTGACATCAACCGGCACAACGAACTTCACAACCACAACAACCAAACCAGTTCAAAAAGTGTTGCTGTGTGTTCATGTTGGAGTTAGTGTATTTATACGAAAAAGTATCGTTGAAAGCTTCATTTGATTTCGGAAATTAATCCACAATTATTTACTATTCGATTCAAACAAATAACTTTTTTTCATTTTTTGCTTAATTCAAGGATCTTAATAAGAAAATATTATAATCCTTTAAATTAATTCTACATCTGAAGGAACAAGTTGCGCAAAACTAATCGTCCAATTTCGTTTCTGAATTACTTTTTTACTAAATTAAAAAAAAACGATTTTGAGTGATGGACTTTTCCAATTTTGTCTGTTAAATGAAAAGATGATACCCGTCACATTTTGATACACATTTTTTTCCGTTTTCCTTTCGCAAGATTTCCGGTGATAACTGTTCGCATTCCTGTCGTATATTTTCGTTAATGATTGCGATTATCTGAGGCTTATATACATTCGCCTTTGCCTTCAAGAAGCCCCAAAGAAAGAAGTCTGCGATATTTAAGTCGGGCGTTCTTGCTGGACGTGCCAAATCGTCAAAACGGGAGATAACGCGACCAGGAAATTCTTGCTTCACAATATCCACTGTGTGCAGTTGCACCGTCTTTTTGAAACCACATGTTCACCAAGTTCCGCTCATACAATTCCGGCAGTAACTTGAGATTTATCTGTAACGTTCGCCAGTAACAGTGACCGTATTGCCGATGGGGTCCTCAAAAAAATACGGCCCAATCACTCCTCCCGCGTGAACACTGCACCAAACAGAGGCTTTGAGTGGCCATACAATGGCTCTTCGTGCATCACACGCTTATTTTTAGTGTCCCAGAAACGAAAATTTTGCTTATTGACATAATCGTTTAAATGGAAATGCGCCTCGTCGCTCATGATAATTTTCGAAAAAAATCGTTCTTTTTGTCGTTGAGATTGAGGATGGCTTGACAGTTATTCACACGTGACGGACGGTCAGCAGACATGAACTGATTGCACTTTTTGCACTTTGTCCGGGAATATGTATAAATCTTTCACTAAAATTCATCCGTCTGATGATGTCCAATTAGGTGGCCCGTCACCATCTGGTTGACGTTTCTTCGTTCTCAGCGACATCGGCAGGTAAAACTGTGATACTCTTGACCGAATGACCAGTGCTGCATAGTTTTCTGTAGTTGCAGTCTGTTCGAATAGAGTAGTGCGAAAATGTTTGCCCAGTTGACGCGACACGATAAGTAATCGTCGTCCAAATTCTTGCTGCGCTAACATCACCAACCGAAAAAATCGAAACAATTATTCCAAGTTCTTGCTGAGTTTATTGCTGCATTGCTTGTCTGTTTCTATACTGCTGCTGTCTAGTTCACAAATGTCAAATATGATTGACGTACGACGCCATTTGCAAATATTATTACAACTTCCGATATTGTGATTAATTTTGCGCCACCTTTTAATATTGAAAACTATTAAGTATAATAAATAATTTTATTTCCAAAATAATTATAAATTTGACAATAACTCGTATAAGTTGCCTGTCAGGTAAAAAGAAGTATACTTATTTAAGTTTATGGGACTCTGTAAAAATTTCTGTATTTGGTAACGATATTTAAGTGCTGGTTTTAAAAATTGATACAGACTAAGATAGCATTCTCCGTTTATGACATCAATAAATTGGGACCTAGTTTATTCGAAGCATCCAAATAATATTTTTTGGTTTCAACAAAATGAAAAGTATTTTCTGATGCGTCGAGGTTGCAAAATGTAATGTAAGTGTTATTTTGGAATGCTCTTGCGTTCAAATTTAGCGATCCACTTCGTGCTTTTAATATTGAGTGGAGGGTTTGTGTTGAGAAAGAAATTTAGAATATAAAACGATAAGGTACTCATCATGAAAATGCGATTGCTGAGTGTCACTGGCAAAAATACTCTAAGGCTTTTTCCTTGAGGTTTGTAAGAACCAAATTTTGTTTAAAGTATTATCCGGGAGAAGAAAACACCTCTTCAGGAAGAAACGTTGATATTTTTCCACTTGAACATGTTGCTTGAATCCCCATTCTAGAGTAGAGTATAGCGTAATTGATCTGGAAGTAGTATCGTATATTTTAAATTAAGCTGAACGAACGGAATTGATTCTTTAAAACTTCGACCATGCTGAATTGGTGGAATTTTCGGAAGTAGAAAGTGTGTTATTGAGATTTTCGTTGCAAGATATAGTGGCGCAAAATTTTAGTTGAATTAGCACGATGTTAAAGCTAGGTTAAAACAACGGTTTTGAAATAATTAATCGAATATAGCATCATACTTTCTCTACTCTTTTATTAAAGTTAAAATCATCGAATACCTATTTTAATTTTTCAGTATCGTGCTTACTTCATATAACTCTTTGTCATTTACAAACGTCAAAAAAGGTCTGTTTACTTACTGTCATTGCTTTAGTACGATACTAGTTAAAAAATGGTTAAAATTAAAAATGAGTTAGTAAACTACTTTAAAGTTAGCAAATTATTAAGTAGTATCATACTATATCATACTAATACCTTAATAAAAGGCTGTTTAAAATTTTGCGCCATTGTAATTAAAAATAATTCCCAAATACTTAGGGTGGTTTTGAAATGGATTTTTCAACTTCATTTAAATCCACTTTTAATTGGTTGCTCTAAGTCCTCCGTTGCAAAAATTACAATCTCTGATTTATCCAAATAAAATAAATAGAAAATAAACTAGACGTTTTAATTTAGTAGTACTATCAAACAGAAGCACAATTTGATCCGCATATAAACATATCTAAGAAAGTTGACTCTCAGCTCCTGCACAATGATTTTAGTTGGAAGCTCAGTGAAAACATCATATAGGAAGATGATAAAAAGTAAGGCGTCCAAAACGCAACCTTGCTTAACACCTAAATAAAATTACGTATACGCCACCGTGCACTTTTTTAACCATTTCCTTTCCGATTGGATTTTTTGACTGTTTTGCAAATATTTTGATTAAATTTTAATTAAATGCACTTATTAACTTTTGATTTTATTAAACTTAGTACAGAATATATAGAAAACATTTACTGAAAACTCCCAAATGCTAACCAATTAAATAGTTTTCCAATAAGGGTTTTTAAGCTTTGACAGCTGATTGCGCAATATTATTGAAGCTGCAAAATTAGCTGCCATTTATTAAGTTTGTTTTGCTAAGTCAATATAGTGAGCTATAGTGTTTAACAATATTCCAAATTCCAATATTTCGGGGGTGGCCGTGGCGCAATGGTTGTGTGCTCGCCTGTCAACCTCATGATCACAGGTTCGATCCCTGCCGTCGTCTATGTCGTTGTAATTCCATTAAAACCTTCTAAGAATTGTCATCAATGGGTTGCTGGTTTACTCATTACATGTTGTTCAGGCATAACACTAACAACATGTAATTGAGTCAAACTAGTATGCCCAACAAGGATGAATACGAATAAACTAATGTGAATTATAAGTGACATAGAAATAAGACACGGCATTTCTCGGCTATAGTTCAGCCGCCATCTCTGGAGATAAAAAAATCTGAGACAGTCTCAGAACATCGCACCACATATCTTTCCAATCCTTCTTTCTCGTCATTAACTTCACGCCCGCGCTGTGTTGAATCATTTAAAGGGTAATCATAAGCCCTTGAGCGCGGGTAGATTATAAAAAAAAAGAAAAAAAAATGACAAATTTGTTTTATGAATGTGTGTCTTTTGTTTGAGCACCATCGTCACTAACGTCCTTCTCGGAGAACTTATCGCACCGTGTTGGACAACCGGTTCAGTGAATAACCTACCAACCTCCACACGTCAACGAATCGCTACTGTCCTTAAGAGTGTGCAAGAGAATTCGAGGCAATTGACTGCCGGAACGCCACGCACAAGAGCTTGGATCCTAAAGCACTTAGAAGTTGACATCAATTTTGGTCACAAAATTATATTGAGTGACAAAGCCCATTTTTGGATGAATGTGTTCGTCAACAAGAAAAATTGTCGAATTTGGGAGGATCACAATCCATATGAGATCATGTTTGGTATGGCCAGGGCATCACCGTCAACCTTGCAAATTGGATCATTATGGACTCCGAAGCCATATTTTTTTTTTATATTTCACTCGCGCTCAAGGGTATTTTAATGGACCCTTATAATGTTTAACACAGCACGGGCGATGGAGAGATTATGAGGGGAGAGAAAGGAGGTGTCGATGAACATTGGTTTTGAATGTTTGCAAATTGAAATGGTAAGTAAAACTGTGTCGGGTAAGTTATTCCATAATCGTGTTGTACGACACTAAAAAACGAATCTCTATATTTGACGGTACGACCAAAGTTAGGCTTAAGAGTGAACTGATGATAAAGGCGAGGAATGCAACTGGCTACTTCGAGTGAACATTGCTTGTGATAGTAGAAAGGTGGCGGTGGTACAGCCCGTGTAACAATGGACATTTTGCACGAGCAATTTCCTTATATGGTTATCTCATGCCGAGGCGATGTGAATTGGACACCGAGATCATGCGATTTGACCTTGTTAAGACTTCTTTGGTTTTGTAGAGTCACATGTCAATGCCAATAAACCACAAAAAGTCAACATAATTTCAAACTTTAGTTCTGTATGTTTTTTCAACTGTAATTGAACCGTTACTGCTGAATTTCCAATTCAGCGTTTGTTGCTTTAAAGTCCAACAGATGGCGTTCTTAAAAAAGGACCAAAGTATGAGAAACCACTCGTGCATTTGAATTCTCAATTTCAACATTTCAAAGTACTTAGTTACATTCTTTAATTTCAAGGCCATAGAATTTAATTCACATTTACTTTTGAAAACTGAAATAAATTATGAAAGTCATCTTCACAAGTTTCTGACAGTTTTGGATAAAATTTTGGGTTGTCACACGCATGTAAACTCAGGCATACTCGCACTACAACTGAACCGAATTCTAAAAAAAAAAAGCTTTCAATTCAGAACTAGCTAAAGCTACATGAATTTATCTATTGCTAGTAGTACACCTTGGCAGAATGCTTTATTCGTTAGACTGTGTCGTACAGAAGGCCTTTTTCAGGTCTGTACTGCCTCTTTCGATGTATTGACAAATCCTCGAAGAATATCTCTTGTCATGGGAGTCTGTTTAATAACCATTCAGAATCGGCAGTAGTTCCCCTTCATTTCTGGTAATATGCACACATAGGAATGGTGGAGAGTTGTACGTCAATAGATTCTCGTTCCCATCGAGCAGTTGCATCACCAAATGTGTACGTATTTCTAGAAGACATATTTTAGCTACTATTTTAAGCTTGTTCTTAACTACCCAAATCCTTGAATTTACTTAAAAATCCAAAATTTAGCTTTAGCTATATTTTCTTTCACAAGACCCATTATTCATAGTTGCAACAGTTTTAGTAAAAATATAATAAGTTTTGGTTTAAGCTACGAAACCCGAAACATTTGAAAAATAAATGAAAGCTTTAAATATCAATCTTATACAATTTTTTAGTAAAATTTAGTTAGTTTATGGTTCATTCTCATAAAATCAAGCTTAACTTTAGATTAGTAATAAATAATAATTATTGACATAAAGCCATTTAATCTATTACATTATGTCTTAAATCTTAGTTGAATTATCTTAAATCTGAACATTTACTTTACTTAAAAATACTTAATTCTAACAATGATTTGAATCTTTATTGTATGGATGTATGCATATCAGGAGGGCATACTTAGGAGGGCAGGTTTTAAGGTAATTTTATTTAAGTTAGGGTGTTAATATTATCAACTTTACCCAACATCCTAGTCAAATTTTCATTTTTGCCGTATTCAGCACGAAGCTTATAGATCTTAAACGGCGCGGGTTGGTATTAAGATAGACCTTTTAGAGTTTGATCAATACTGCCATTTAATAACTGATGAATAAACATAATGTCAGAATTTTTACGGCTTTCAACGATCTTCAGAAGGAGGGAGGATAAACAAATCGTCCCAACGAAGACCACATAAAGCGAAACCAATAAATCTGCGCTGGACAGTTTCAATTGGGTTGATAATCACTTGGTATTCTTGGTTATACGAGGACGAGTTCTGTGATGAATATTCAAGGAGTGGTGTGATCGTACATATATAGAAACTTCGTCATCTAAGGAGCTCCAGAATTTTTTTTTTTGGCACCTAATATAAAATTTGCCTAGTTCAGGTTCAGTTTGAAGTGGTTGGGCATCTTCAAAACATGAAATTTGCTTATAAAGCTATTTACGGGTAAAAACCAGAAGGTTATGCGAGGTCTGGTTATCGAAATATTGCCATCCAAAGTGATTTTACTGAAAATTGACCCAAATCTAAAAAAATCATCGGATGCCGATGGAGATATTTTCGAAACAAAGGGTCATAAGCGATTGCAGTTTTCAAAACTGAATAGAAAATGAACATACCTTTCTAGGGATGTACCAAACTTTACAACTTTCGAAAACAAAGTTTTTTTAAATTTTTGAGAAAATCACGGGCTAACCACTTGTCTACAAAAATCATTTATTTTTCAAAGTACACCAAACCCATCGATATATACATCAAATGAAAAGTCTATTAAAAACCTATGTAAACATGATTTTACTCATTTTCGACTCCTAACTTATGTGTTTGGGTGGCGATATTTTCGAAACCAGGCCTCGTAAGGGGTTGCGGTTTTCAAATTCCCGGATTATCTTTTCTTCTCACATATCATCAGCGTAGATTATCAGATCAGGGGCCCTATCACGTAACTTGATACGATCGAATTAGGTCGATAGAATCGAGAACAGGCAGTTCTTTCTTATGGTCATCCGATTGTTTTCGATTCGATTGAATCAAATAAGGAACTTGCTATACTCGATTACATCGACTAGATTCGATTGTATCATGTTATACGTGCTGGCACCCCAGAATCAGAAAAAATTATTTCAGTGTCATTTTTCTAGTAATTCTGAAATATAGTCATGTATCTTATTTAAATATAATAAATTTATTAAATTAAGTCTCAAATAACAGAAATCTTTCATTATTTACTCAAATTTCTTAACTTTTAAAAAATTCTTTTTTAAATTATAAATTAAGAAAGAAAATGAGTAAGAAAATAAAGCCTTTAAATTAAATATTTTTTTAAATAAAAACAAAATTCATTGCGTTTTAAAATTGTACATACAAAAACTTTAAATATTTCAATGATCATTAATAGAGAAAGTTTGAAGAGTTTAAAGTGATTTTATAGTTCAAGATTAAAATTTCGGACTTTCTGATTGATTA
Source organism: Chrysotoxum bicinctum (assembly GCA_911387755.1). Taxonomy (NCBI): domain Eukaryota; kingdom Metazoa; phylum Arthropoda; class Insecta; order Diptera; family Syrphidae; genus Chrysotoxum; species Chrysotoxum bicinctum. Next base: position 112,706,870 of record OU426989.1, on the reverse strand, counting down.
CCTTTTGGTGCTTTCCAAAAATTTTAAATTTTAAGCTATCAAAGATGCGGTCCAACGATAGCAATAACTGGTCCCACTGATACGAAATTTTAATATTTAAGTAGAACTTATTTGCTTGTTCCGCTTACGCATAACTCAAATTAACTCAGAACTCTTATGTTTCCTTTCAGCAAACGGTCTTTATGTACCTAAATCTTCCCCTATTCAAATTAAGTTAACTTTGCCAAATTTTAAGTTTTACGAACATGAGCAACTTGCCCTTAATCCATATCTACACATCTACAAAGTAAAATTCTGTATAATAGTACAGAAATGTATTCCACTACAAGATGATACTCCTTCGCAAAAAAACAAATACTCCACAAAATTGGCAACTCACTTCTTGCAACCAGAGAACGAGACCAACCAGACCAAACAACAATTCGGCTAGCCGGCAAAACTTGAACGGAAAACAGTACGTATATAATACGTAACCAGAGAAACACGTTTTACCCTCAATTCCATCCATCCACTGTACTGTACAGAGTCTATAGCAATGGCATAGCCACTACACTACCGCGCGCCGGTCTTGATTATGCGGCCTCGTCATCTCGTCTCAGTTCAAGATTTGACTCTAAAGTGGAAGGTTGCTGTCGTCAGTTTTCCTCTAGGGTTTCGCGACGTGAAACGACGATAACGACATCGGCAACGACAAAGCTTTCTCAAGCCAGCATTGAATTATGGCCTTTTCGTGTTTTCGCGTGCTGCTATAATTCTGTTGTTGTTTTTGATGGCTAATTCTTAATGCATTTCCAATTTATTATTGATTGATTTGATTGATTCGAATCAGAATCACAATCACAATCGTGCAAAATAAACTGTCCTTGATAAAAGGCGATGATTTATAAACAAGAGTTGCAACAAAATAAAACAAAAATATCGTTGTCTTGTGAACTTATGTTTTAAATTAAAGGAATGTCGTTCCGAGTTCTGTGGAAAAGATATTGAAAACCGTTGTAATGTTAGTGTGTTGAAAACTCAAAAAAGACCAAAAATATTAAACAAGAAAACTAATTAAATGAAAAGGAAATATTTTCTCGGATGGTAAGGGATCGAGGAATTTTCCTATCCGGTTCTACTGCTACTACTGGTCAAATACACAAAGCAACATCGGATCTAAAGGAGTCCCCCGAAAAACCGGTCCAACCGAGAGAGTTTACTTAAAGTCCCATTGGGACTGGAACTGGTGGTGCTAAATCGAGCCGTGTACCGACTTTGCCAAAAGGAGTTCGGGAACAGAGATTCTGGTGGTGCCGGTGCCGTTGCCGGCCGTACAGCTTTGTATTTCTTTGCTGCCATTGCCATAGCCGTTGCCCGCTTGTGGGCTCATCGTCGGTTGTCGTGTAGTTGTTTTTTTCGTGGCCCATCATGGACTTATCCTAATGCTCGACTCAAGAGACATTGCCAGTGAGCGCCCACGGCCCACTTCCACTTCACCACCTTCAACGAGCATAGTCTTTCCTCCACGTTTGGTATTAGCCCGCAGGAGGAGTTTGTAAGTCATAGTCGGACGGCCGAAAGTGATACATCTCTTCGTGTTTCGCTTTGGTGTACATTTGGCTCCTTTGCCTCATGCACACTTCTGCTCCGGCAATATAGACTCAGAAAACAGTGCGTGCTTTGCAACAGGGTCATATCCTAGTCCCCAAAACTAACGTTACGAGTAGAACCTCGTGTAAATGTGTCTGAGCGACTCGTGCGAGGTGCGATAATGGCTAAATGAATGTCTAGTACCTTAGTCTCTCTCGCGGACCAATGGATGCTAAACGCCTAAAAATGTGCCCCTTCCGTGTGAATTTGCAACAATGTGTGGGTGCCCCTGCCCTTGGCGACGCCATTGCCGCAGGACAATTGCATATTTTGTGATTTTACTACGAACGTCAGTTGTAGAATAGAAATGTCAAAAAGTGTAATGTAAACGTATAATCATATCTATAAATTCGAATAGGCAAAGATCCTGCAACAGAGAAAGAGATAGACCATAATATATTCTCTTCAAACAAATTCAAACAAGTGTATTAGTGTAGTTATAAATGTGTAATTTGCCGTTACACCAAAAGTGCAGTGTCATAGTGTGTGTTTTAGTAGTAATAGTGCCGGCGTGGCCCGCCGAGTGTGCGATGAATATTTTAGTGTGAGGAGCTTTGCAACGTTGCCAGGAAAGTTAAGATTTGCTGCCTTTTTGGACTTGTGACAGGCGGCGTGGAGTAGTTTGTTTGGATTAATTTTTTTGTCTGTTTTCATAAATGGTGAGTTTGTGTTTGTTTTGCATTGCTTTTCTATGAATTCCTTTTATTATTCTTGGCCAAGAACCTACACCATCATCACCACCTTTACTCCCTTCTCCCTTCTTACAAAATATAATTTATGTCTTAAAATAATGATTTAGGGCGATATGGGAGTTATTCTTAAAGTATTTTTGTGTGGAAATTGTGTGGACGTGGCTGTAACTAGCAGAGTTATTTTAAGGCAAATGCAGTCTTGTTTGTACAAATTTGAATTTAAAAATATTTATAGGTAGGTATTTGCTGGAGTCCACAAATGGAGCTGAGTTTGTTTTAAAGTTAAAATGAACTATCAGGATGGTTTTCTTTTTGATTAACATTAGTCTATTTAATTTTAAATGTTGTACATTTTTTACTTAAATCATTTTTAACTTCCCATAGGGAGTTATTGTAATCGGTCTGATTTGTCAAATTGGAATTTTTGACATTTCTCGACGTTTCAAGGTCTCTAGAGGCTATATCAATCATTTTTAGAGAGATGTCTGTGTGTGTGTGTGTACGTACGTTCGTACGTTCGTACGTTCGTACGTTCGTACGTTCGTACGTTCGTACGTTCGTACGTTCGTACGTTCGTACGTTCGTACGTTCGTACGTTCGTACGTTCGTACGTTCGTACGTTCGTACGTTCGTACGTTCGTACGTTCGTACGTTCGTACGTCTGTACGTTCTCGTACCATTTTTCGTCGTCGATATCTCAAGAACGAGTAAAGATATCGACTTCAAATAAATTTTGTTTAATAGATAATAACTTCGAAAGAGGCTGAAAGGGCGTTTATTAAAATTCAGTCAGTAGTTTTGTCACTATAACGGTTTAAAAAAAAAGTAAAAATTTTGGTTAGATTCAAATATCTCACGAAAAAATAATGCTATTCACTTCAAATAAAATTTAATGTACTCATTATAAAGTCATACAGATTTGGTATGAATTTGGAAAAAAATGAACATACCGTTATTTTTTTAAATAAAAAAAACTGAAAAAAAAATTTCATAACCCAGATATTCTAAGAACGGAAAACAATTTGAAACTCAAAATAATTTTATTTTACGAAAAATAATGTGTTTGACAACTGGTGAAAATTTCAAAAAAAATCAGTTTACAGTTTTTTTACAAAAAATAAAAAACTATATAAAATTCTATTGAAAATTGGTAAAAATTGTTTTTCGACTCAAATTTCTCGAGAACTAGTAGTGATATTGACTTCTAATTTAGTTTATTTTATACATAGTATAATTTTGTACAATTGGTAAAATGTTGACAAATATTGAATTAATAGTTTTTTTTTTTAAATAAAAAAACTATTAAAAATTCTAGTGAAAACTAGTTAAAATTGTATTTCAAGTCGAATTTCTTGGGAATGAACACCGATAGTGCCTTCTAAAGTATGTTGTTTTATACATTGATACCTTCCCGTAAGAATGTATACTAAGCGACATTTCTAAAAAAAACGAAAAAAACGAAGAAAGTTCGTTGGCGAAACCCAGGCCAAAACGTGGCCCTTAACATTATTATATTTCCTCATCAAAAAGTCATTTTCGAAAAAAGTGCCGCTTAGTACATTCTTACGGGAAGGTATCGACATAATACAATTATTAACATATGGTTAAATTTTGACAAGTATCGAATTGACAGTTTTAACAAAAATATAAAAAAAATCTACTAAAACGTGGTAATATTTGTATTTCGACTAGAATATCTTGAGAACGAGCAATGATATTGACTTTGCCATTATTTAATTTTATACATAATACAATTTCTAACAAATGGTTTATATTTGACATATGTATATCTAGTTTAAGAGCGGATATATTTTGTAAGTACCCTTCCATCAATAACTAAACCATATCTTTTATATTTGAATATTTTGTTTTTAAATTTTTTTTAATTAAAATGTTTGGAACCGAAATAATAAAGTAATTTCTATAATATAATGCATTTTGAACCAACTTATACGTCAACAATCTCAATTTCAAATCTCTTTAAATAATTAAAATGCTTTTCAATCTTAAAATAATGTTTGTTTGAATTTTACAGCTAAAGTTTGTTTCGCTGAAAATTTGTTTATTTGAAAAAAAACTAAATATAAAGTTTTCAAGACCACAAATGGGAAGTTATCAGTGTGGGTCGCACCCAGCCTCTTTTATTGTTTTTGGATATGAAAAATTATGTAGGTAGGACCAAATACAAGTTTCTTTTTGAAAATGCAATAAAATGAACAAAATTTAATTTTTTCCATGTGATATGACTTTTTTAGTTAGAGCAAAAATTCCCATTAATTATGGAACACAACGTCGTTCAAGTGACTGCCTCGGCTGTCTTTGCAGCAGCGCATTCTGTCACTCCAATTTTCCGAAACCTTGTTTATGGTTTCGGGCTGTAGGTCAGGGATTGCTTGGATGATATTGGTTTTAAGTGCTTGAATCGTTTTCGGATTGTTGGCATAACATGGTGGCGTGGGAAGTGTGGTGCCATCCTGAATGAGTGGAGTTTAAGTGGAGTAATTGAATGAAATTCAATTAAAAGCTCAAGTGACCTTAACTCCAAGGTGCGTTTCGCCCAGGTAGTTGTCAGTTAGATGCTGCCGTACCCTACTAAGACGCAAATATTGGTCGATGTTTACCGACTCTTATAAAATTTACAGCTTTAATAGACTGTGAATTCCGTGGTCACATGTGGTCAGAAGATAGAAAATTATGTCTGTTTAGGTGGAGTGATTGAACGAAGTGTCAATTGGATCTTGTAAGCGAATAATCCGAGATATTTGTGCAGAATTTCTCTCAAGCTAGTGCGTGAAATATTAAGCTGTTGAGATCGATGGCAAGATGATGTTCGTGAATTGAGTCTCACACTCTTGTCTACAGCAGCCATTCTCGTCTGTTCGTACCTTACCACGACGGGGACCGTGAGTGTTGTCCACTAGCATACCAGTCTCAGAAACTTTTTGCACAAACTTGCGTACAGCATGCGTGGTGGGTGCTTCTTTAAAAAAAACTGCGCTGTTTGGGCTACACAGCATCACTCACTTTGGAAATAAGTTTTCTATATTTCCCAAAGTTGTACATACAAGTGTAAGACCACTGATTTCGTTCCGCGGAGGTATAATACGGACTTTTTGTAAGGATTTTGAACGGGAAATAGTTGTCAGTGTCAAAATAACCTATAGTTTAAAAAGAAACCACTAGATGACCCACCCTTTGTATTTAGGAATTAAAACTAAAAACTGGCGGCAAGAAAAAACAAAAGTCTTACAAATACTCGACATTCTCCCTGGCAAATGATTCTCGGTGTCGTTTATAAACAAGGCAAACATTAAAGGTCTTAAAACACATCCATGTGGGACACCAGTTTCAGAATTAAATGAATTTGAACCATTCTTTCGATTAGATACCACTGCAGACATATTCAGTAACAACTGTTCGTAGACCCTTATAGGATTTGTAGAAAACTCGATTATTGTGAGATTATACGATAATGACCATCTGTTTATGGTGTCAAAAATGCAACTTTAAAATGTTGCGATATTCTCGGCTGAGCGACCAGTCCGATGCGGGCCACGCCCTGCATGGTCTCCTGTGGTTCCAGTCTGTTCGATTCGAGTAGCTAAGCGCCGGAATGTGTGCCCAGTTGGAACGGCACTATAAGGAAATCAACGTTAAAATTCCCGCTGCGCTAACACCACTTCCACGCTCTTACAGAGTATACTGCTCCATTGCTTGTCTGTTTCTATATTGCAGCTGTCTAGCTCATAAATGTCAAATATGTTTGACGTCAAACGCCATTTGCAAAAATCATAACATATTCTATTAGGGTGATTAATTTTGAACAATGTAGCGAAGCTTTAAAGAATACTTGAGTTCTAACAAAAGAATCTTACATTTTTAGACATTGCCACCGTAAAAATAAGAAATTCAAAATTAATAACAATCATGTTGTTAATACAAACTTGGTCAGATTAAAGTCATTCTTGTCGTAAACAATACTTGTTTCTCTCAAGCACCCGCATAATGGTTCATTAGGGGCATAAATAGTTCTATGATATGAAAAATTAAAAAAACAATTCATCTCTAAGCAGACTCTGAGAAATATTGAAACAATTCAAATACAAAATGTTTAAACAATTAATATGGCGAACTATTTACTTCAAACGTAAAAACGAGGCATTCCGAATAATTTTCACCTAGTTCCCTAAGAAAGATTATCAATGTTCCAGTTAAATCTTCTAACTGCAACTCTAATAAATCTTTTCTGAATTTTTTTCTATTCTAAACAAATGAACAGTATTTATTATCTATCTCCTTTTGTTCTATCCCACATATTTCATATTTTTAATATCATTTAAGCCACAGGGGAGCATCTTAGCAAACATAATACCAGCTCCCAAAAACCCAAAGAACGATGAGCTTAGACCCGTTGCCATCTTGTCATTTCTCTCTAAAATATTTGAAAGAATTTTGCAAAATCAAATGACCCCATATCTTAATACCTCAAATTTTCTTACACCTAAGCAGTGGGTATTAGAACTTTGTTGAAATTTATGGAAGATATTCGCCAAGGTTAGGACAAAGAATGTGTCAGCTTTCTAATCCGTTTTGATTTCTGTAAAGCCTTTGATATGGTTGACCGCTCAAATTATCGTGGAATATTTCTTCGTTCCTTTGACTTTTTGACTTGTGCTGTCAAGATTTTATCTTCCTTCTTGTCTGAGCGAAAACAGTGTGTGTGCAGTTACATAACGTCTTGTCTGATTTTCTTTTGCTATCAGATCGTGTACCACAAGGTGCTATCCTAGGCCCTATCTTATTCTCCCTCTATGTTAATGAATTACTGTCTATAGTCATATATTTTTCTCTGCAAATGTATGCCGATCAGTTCCTATTGTGATTTTTAAAAAAGTTGTAGATGTTTCCTACTTTTCCCCAGTGATCTTACAAAACAAACAATTGAAGTATGTATGTAGAAACTGTTAAAAATCTTGGTGTGATTTTAAACGCACTTAAACATGGAATAATCTCATAAGCAATGTAGTGGGTAAACAAATGCTATTATTCGAACTTTGTCGGCAACACAGTTCTTTTTCCTTCTGAAAATTCGAATGCTACTGTCTGTTTTATCTGGCAATTAGTGAATCTTGTTAAAGATCATATAAATAGTTATAAAAGTTAATCATGTTGAATGTTCACTGTTTAATACTAATTCTGATATGCACTGATATGAAAACTGAATTCTCATCTGTAAACAAATCACTCACACATGCGTTACAGCAGAGCTAACTCTTAAAAGCTCAAAACTCTCAGAACTTCAAAATGACTTCGACACTACTTCCCGTGATCTACAAGCGATTAAAAGCTCACTTCATACACAAGAAAATCGACAGGTAGCTTGTGATGCATTTTTATTTGGTATTCCGCACTCGCCCGAAGAAAATCTGAACTCGATCTTCAACACACTTTTTAACAACATAAATGTAAGCTCGATAAATTTAAAAAGCATCTTTCGCACTCAGCCTTAAACCGCAATTATGGTAAAAATTTTCTCAGCCTACGGTCGCAATTATATTCTTACTTCTATTGCTGAGTTTCGAAAAACAAACAACTGACAACTTTGTTTACGCGGTGCTGGTTTTTATTCTGATGCTGTGATCTATGTATGTATTTGAGAGAACGTTTGTCACCACAGAACAAACAGCTGTTACATTACAACGCGCTTTGGAAATTTAAAAAAACGAAAACGACTAATCTCAGTTCATACTGTACGAGGATGTGTTTATGCCAAACGTCACCAAACTGATTCAGCTATTCTAATTGATTGCATTAGCAAATTGGAAGGAGTTGCCAGCTCAGAAAATGAAAATTAATTTATACAATCTATATTCATACTTTTTACCTTAATTAAATTTAAACGGGTGATTTTTAAAGAGCTATAGTGTAACAGACTAAAATACATCAATCAACATATTACCATATATGTATGTATATTTTAACATCAACAATTACATATATCGTTTATTTAAATTTTGAATCTAACGTCACGAAATATGTTGATTTATTTATTGTTTAAAATTAAATTTGGTACATCAGTACAATTCATATAATTTATCTATACATATAGTTTTGAGTCACTGTTACTGAACGAAGTAATCTATTACATTCATTTTATTTTCGTTCTTTTGGATTATATTGTTAACTGTAAAATATTATTCTTTTCATTCAATGTAAAATTAAAGATCATTCTATTGTAGACGTTCAAGAAGTTAAGAAGTAAAGTTCTCTCTAGAAATATCTACCATCTTAATTTTTTGGTGCGAAAACAAGTTTTTTATTATTGTGTTGGTTGCTTGCGAGTTGCGAGTAGTATCGTGGACATTTGAAGACGCATTTATGCTGTCTCTTTTGACCCGATAGAAGAAGGATAAATTTTTAAGAACTCAACTTTAATGAGTGGAGAAACTCTTCACTATAAAAGGAAATTAAAAAAAAAAATCACATACAATTCAGAAAAATGCATGAAATATTTTTATGAATCGATAGTACGGTCGATATAATTTGTGTTTATTATTTTATGTAAATGTTGACTGCGGCTGCGCCTCAAATGGTCCATCCACTTAGTCCAATTTTGGCATACTCTTTCTTACATTTCGGCCGGTATCTCACTAATAAATGCTTCAATGTTGGCTTCCAGTGCAGTGCGTCAATCGAAGCGGGCTTGTCGCTATAGACATGAGCCTTTACATAGCCCTACAAAAAATGATCTAGAGGCATTAAATCACACGATCTAGGCGGCCAATTGACCGGCCCCAAACGTGTAATAAACTGTTCACCGAACTCGCCTCTCAATTGGTCTATTGATACGCGTGCTGTGTGGCATGTGGCACCGTCTTGTTGAAACCACATGTCATGCAGGTCAAGCTCTTCCATTTTGCGCCAAAAAAAAAAGTTTGTTATCATCGCACGGTAGCGCTCACCATTCACGGTAACGTTGCGATTCGCATCATCTTTGAAGAAATACGGCACAATGATTCCGCCAGCCCATAATCCGCAACAAACAGTGACTTTTTCTGGATGCATTTGTAGCTCTTGCAATGTTTTTGATGAGCTCTTCACTCCAAATACGGCAGTTTTGCTTGTTCACGTATCCATTCAACTAGCAATGAGCTTCGTCGCTGAACACAAGTGGATCTTCGGCCAACTTTTCAAGAGCCTATTCACCAAAAATTCGGCGTTGTGGTAGGTCGTACGGCTTCAATTCTTGCTCCAGCTGTATTTTGAAAGGTTTCACACCTAAATCCTTCGGCAAAATTTTCCACATAGTTGGATACAGCTGCGATATTTTGCTCACGTGCTAGTGGTTTAATGTCCAACAATTTAAATTTAGTGGGAAATTGAATCACAATAGCCCGAATAGCCTCGGTAGATCGAATAAACTGACCATAAAATGGATGAAGCGCGCGATAAACTTTTTTAACAAAGCACGCATTTTGATAATAAAATTCAATAAAATTTGCAAGCGCTGTTCATTTGTTAGACGATTAAATTAAAAACCAAATTGAAGATGTTTGACAGTGACACAAAAAATGAAACGTGCGTGAGCTGTCAAAACCAGTGTTGTCAAAAAGAAAATACCAAAAAATCACCCATTACAAGCGTAAAACGACTGATTTTGTTCCGCGGAGATGTTTATTGTTTACTCTTAATTGTTGACCAAAAAAAAATACTTTAAGATTATTATACACTGGAATGTCAGCATACAACAAAAAATTCATCTGTATATGGACATCCCATCTATAATGACAGCACTTTCAACAGCGAGTGACCATAATTATAATAAATTCAGTTGATAGCATGATAGATAATACGGGTATATGAAAGAAAGCCTCGATGAGATGAAACCTAAATTTCTTGAGATTTTATTACCTATTGTTCTACTGTACAAAACTGATATTTTTAATATCATTTTAACCACAGGGGGAGTATCTGAGCAAACATAATACCAGTTCCCAAAAACCCAAAGAACGATGAGCTTAGACCCGTTGCCATCTTGCCATTTCTCTCTAAAGTATTTGATAGAATTTTGCAAAATCAAATGACCTCATATCTTAATATTTAAAATCTTATTACACCTAAGCAATATTGTATGACAACCTTGTTGAAAGTTATGGAAGACATTCGCCAAGATTAGGACAAAGAATATGTCAGCTTTCTAATCCGTTTTGATTTCTCTAAAGCCTTTGATATGGTTGACCACTCAATTTAATGTGGAATATTTCCTCGTCCCTTTGACTTTTTGACTTGTGCTGCCAAGCTTTTATCTTCCTCTTGTCTGGGTGGAAATCTGTGTGCAGTTAAATAACGTCTTGCCTGATTTTCTTCCGCTATCGCGTCGTGTACCACAAGATTCTATCCTAGTTCCTAGGCCCTCTCTTGTTTTCTCTCTACGTTAAATTCTCTTTATGGTATCAACCTCTAACCTAACTTACTAACATCCTTCAGAACAATCAGCCCCCGTATCTCAGCGACATGATTAGTATGGTATTCTTGCAAAGAATGCTGGAATGCTATTTCAACCCCGCTATGCTTCTCTTACATCCGAACAACAGTTCTTTGTATATTCAACTCGTCTCTGCTATGTGCTATGTGTATGTTAATTATTATAAGCGTCCCAATAATCCCTTGGGCGCCTGTGAATTAAAAAAAAAAGTCCCAATATTTTTTCTTAATTAAGATTTAGTTAGGATCAAACTGAGCGCACATAACATTTTATAAAGTTTCAATCTTGAAAAAAAAAATCTATCAATCTGTTTCAAGTCTCCTTATTGCATGCATGCACATTAGCTACTTGTTCTACTTGCGTCAGAAGAGCATTCCAGGGAAAAAGTATCTATTCTGAACAGATATTTATCCGTCTTACTTAAATGTATTAATAAAACGCTCGCCCAGTTATATGTATAAGTTGACGTCAGACATGATGTAAACACGGCCCACTGAATCCTTCCACATCTCTTCGAATGTACATAAATCTGGGTTATTATTTATATCGCCTTGGTTTCAATGTCTAAAACATACATATATCTCAAGCTTCCCGAACGCACCGTTTAACAAATAAATTTAGACAGAATTCCTTGCAACAACTGTCAAAAACATAACCGGAGACGAACCATAACAAATAGTTTTCTTCGTTGTCAGCTCATTTTCCCAGTTATCATCCTTCAGTCATCCTCATCATCCTCCTCTAAGTCGTCTCCAGAAGGTAAATTGAAAACTTCGAAAGGGCACATTTCGAAAGGGGATGATGACCTTCACTAGAGAAAAATTGACCATTAAAACCACTGACTGGCGCTGGCGGCAACACTGATGGATGGATAAACTCGTCTTACTATACGACATCGTCTTCTTCTCAACTTCGGCTGCTGCTCCGTGCTACCCATGATGATGTTGATGATGATCGAGGTGGATAAAGGAAGAACCAAGAAGGAACTTGATTGCCGCACCATGACTGTTTGACTGATGTGGATGTTAGTTGAAAAATTAGCTTAGAAGCAAAACAACGTTTGGGCAAATTAAGCAAATGTTGTGGTAACATTATGCAGATGCCTGCAAACATGATGTGGCATCATTTTGCAATGGCCGACATTTTTCGTCGAACGCCAGCTTCTTGTGTGTGCTTCCCAAATATGGAGAGTACCCAACGGCATCTTGAAAATGTGAACGATGACTACGTTCAACGGTAGATTACTCGCATGGCGCATCTTTTTTTTCCGCAAAATTCACAGTCCAATGCTGCAGACTTGATGTTAAATTGAAAAATTCCATTAACAATCAAATTTGTCGCAACAACCGTAACAGCCTCAAAATTCCCACCGAAGGTATACTTTTTTCCTTTTTTTTGTCTTTTTTTACGGACCAGTGAATCTGAGATCTCAAGCATATGGCTTACATGATAACCCACAGCAAGAGCACAAACGCTGTAGAGTATCTATCGACCTTCATTTTCTCATACAAACTTGCGTCATAATTGGGAAACGTACGGTTTAAATAGCTTTGGGGCTATCTATCAATAAAACAAGTTGGAGTTTATAGACTGCTTGTATTGGTTGGAGAGAAAGTATTGATTTCGTGAAATTCGCGGTTTAAAAAATTCCAAAAATTGAATTTATTCATTTTTCTTTAAATTTGTGTGAGCATGGTGTCCATTTTTCACTACATAGTGGTAGAGCATAAACGGATGAACGAATTCTTTTGAAATTAAGCAAAATGTGCGAATGGGTTTCTACCAAACGACGATTTAAATTTTCCAAATTCTTTCTACAGCACTTACAGCGCCTTCCAGATTGACATTTTGACAGAAAGTCACTATCATACCTCCGCGGAACGAACTGAGTCGCTTTACGCTTGAACAACTTTGGGAAACATTGAAAACTTCTTTACAAAGTTAGTGCTATGTAGATGTAGCCGAAACAGTGCGTTTTTTGAAAAGAAGTCTTGGCCGAAATGCAGCACCCACCGACGTTGTACATTTGCATATTAACTTAAAGTTTGTTAGACTTTGTGTTTAAACAGGGATGTTGTTGGAGACAGCATTAAATTTTTGCACTAATAATTCAAACAGAGATGTTATCTGATACGAAGTAGACTGTTTTTACACGAAATCGATTTTTAATCTCTGTTTCTCTTTTGGCTTCCTTTCGATTGCATAGGTGCTTTTAAGCACAGCGATTTTTACTACAATTTACGTTTGTTGAAGCGAAAAGGAGTTATCTTTTCATAATCCTTATTCTTCTCAGTTAAGCCATTTTCACTGAGCTAACGCCAAATAGAAAATGAAACATACTCGTAAAATAAAGGAAACCAGAAAATGAACGATAACTCCACATTTTTCTCAACCCCAGCAATTGCGCTTAACCCCGCCACCACATACGTCTCTCGCAAAACATGCTTAAAAATTGCAGAGTGATACCCCATCGTTTAAAAGTAGTCATACTACAACTATTTGCTCGGAGCATTAATAGGGGCGTTCACATTCTCATATTTGTTTGACAAGCACGGCATGATGAATATTTGATGGATGAAAAACAGGAGCGTTCACATTCGTCAAACATCAATTCTCATTAGAATTTTGACCATGGCGGACCAACTAAGAGCAAAGAAGAAATTTTAACTGAGGAAATTTACTTCAATTTTATATTCAAAGTCTGCAAAGTCTACTGCTATTGCTTATATGTAAATCTCATTTTGATATATTTTCTTACGATTTGCACAGCTTGAGAAGTTCATGGAAAATGAAATTTGCTTTATGCTTGACGAACATGCGTACCTGTTCTCAAATACGCTTGTCATACAGCCAAATTGTCAAAACATTTTGAAATCCATCCAGCATGTTTGACAAGCCATTAGATTGAGCGTTCACATTATAAAAATCATGCCGTTCTCGTCAAACATATTTGAGAATGTGAACGCCCCTAATGGTTTACAAAAATATGATACTTCAGTTTGACTTTTGGATCCTGATTACGATTCTTTTTGTTCATTTGTTTCACAAGCGTAGCTTTATTCCACAACAATTCTTCACCTCACATCAAATATGTCAAAAAGACCAAAGAAGACTCGTGTAATCAGTTTTTTGGTGTCTTTTTTATGGTTTCTGTATTTTATCTTACCCCCTCTACCAGAAATTTATAAACCGAATGACATTATTCCCAACCTCGTAATGGAAATAGTTAAAGTAAATATAAGTTGGAAAAACTAATTTTTTTAAATCTATTTTTTAGTCGTAGTCATCATCCAGTTCATGGCTTGACAGATGGAGAACAATCTATATTTTGATATAATATAGAATATTTAATTCGATAATTAAAATAACTATATGGTATGACAGATAAGGGACCAATTAATTTTTACACATAGAGAATTTCTTTGCAGATGCCCTGAACAACATTTTTGGGTTTTTAAATGTCAACTCTGAAAATGCATTTTTTGAAAGCATAAAATAAAATATAATCGTCCATGACTTAGGCTAGGCGCGCACATTCAATTTTTAGTTTCGCAACTGCTTGGTTCGAGCAACTAAGAAGTTTTTGTTTTGACACAAACTAAACGATTGCCTAAAATGAGTTCGCTCTTTTGTGTAACATATAATTAATTATATGCACCTGCGTGGACATTCAACCAAATAGTTCATCTGTTTTCTATAAGCAACCAAACAGTTGTGAAACTAAAAATTTAATGTGCGCTCCTAGCCTAACGTGAAGTGGATTTGTTTGAAACATTGAATGAACCCGCTGTAAAATTTTACACCAGTTGTTTTATCTTTCGTCTTATTGACATAATTGGTCGAGAGACAGGGTCTTAAATGCAATCTTCCGTAACACTGAGCCTCCACTTTAAATAAATGATTGCAAGAAATGTGTCATGTAGCCAATATTTCTTGTGGAGCCCCCTTATGTCTCGATTTTTGTTATTTTTAGACTAAATTTTTTCTATTTATTTCTTGTCTTCGTAGAACAAATAAATACAGATATAAATTTTGACGTTTCGTGACTTGTGACTTCACTAGACACAAATTTCTCACAAGACGTCGAGTCTTGACACCAATTCCCACATTTTCATGTAACATTCCTTCATTTCATTGACAAACTCATGTTATGTTTTCACTTTGTATAGAAATTATGTCCTGTTAAGCCAAGATATAATTTTTCTACCATTTACTGTCTGTTGAAGTACATACATAATGTTGTTTGGTTGTTTGCAGGCCAAAATTAACATTAAGGCTAGGCGCGCACATTCAATTTTTAGTTGCACAACTGTTTGGTTGCTTAGAAAAAACAGATGAACTATTTGGTTGAATGTCCGCGCAGGTGCATATACTTATATTTTACACAAAATAGCGAACTTATTTTAGGTAATCGTTTAGTTTGTGTCAAAACACGAACTTTTTAATTGCTCCAACCAAGCAGTTTCGAAACTAAAAATTGAATGTGCGCGCCTAGCCTAAAAGAATTAAACATTGAAGATAGTAAGTATTTTGATTATTTTTTTTTTTTAATTAGTTAGGGCAGTCAGAGACTTTTCATTCTTGTGGGACTACTCAATTATGTTTTGGAGCAAATGTTCTTCAAGGTCGTGCAAATCTCTTTTGCTCAAAAATGGATTGACCCAAAACCTGTGCTTCCTTTTGTATTCTTCCCGTTTTGCCTCTTCCATTTTTCCACTACGTTTATCGCTAAAATCAAACGACGTGACTAACCTGGTGAGATATATGGCGAGGAATGAATAATCATGACATAATTTGCCCACAGAGTTAAAGAAATATAAACTTCAGATATAGTGTCTGACATAATGTCAGAAATAAATATTGCTAATGGAGGTGCGGCGTAAGGTAAGTTGCTACATGGAACGTGTAACCGTAATGTGTAACCGTAAAGTGTAATCGTGATGTGTAACCGTAACGAGCTACACGGAACGTATAAGTCTTACCCACGTTTTTTAGTTACCCTACCACCGTCAAAGATGATTTTTACACATCAGCAATACAAAATGTGTTATACTTATACCGCATTCTGCAACACGTTAACCTGTAACTCCATCTAGAACTGATACACGTTTTGTATGACATCCCATTACCATTAAATCGATAACAAATGTTATAGAGGAAACTTCATCTCTAAAAGCCAAACATTATTTGATCTACAATTCTATATATCTCTGGCACATCGAAAACCCTTATTGAAGCGAGCTTGAAGCTCGCTTCGACCCTTTGTAAACGGGTATTGAGTTGAAATGAGCTTCGTTCGACTCGATCCCACTCGCTCAGCGGTGTCGAGTCGAAATATGAGACGAAAAACCTGAATCGAGTTGGCTTAACAAAATGTTTCAGAATCGCTCAACACCATTTCAACTCAACTCCAAATCGAGCTCTCAACTCAAATGACGAAAGACCTGGGTCGAAAATCCGACCCTAATCCAACTCGATCTTTCGATACTGCATATAAACGTAGTAATAAGCAACTTGTATTAATAAGACTGCTTTTACACGAAAGCGATTTTTAATCTTTGATTCTCTTTTGACTTCCTTTCGATTGCATGAATGCTTTTAAACACAGCGATTTTTAATGAAAGTTAACTTTTTTTCTATTGAAAAGGAGTCATCTCTCCGCACTCTTTACTCTAGTGAGTAGAACGAAATTCCTTTGAGCGAACGCCAAATAGAAATGAAACATACCTGACAAGTAAAGAAAACCACAAAGAAGAAAGAACGATAACTCTGCAATTTTTCCAACCCCAGCAATTTTGTGTACCCCCGCCACCACACTCGTCTCTCTCCAACAGCTTAAAAATCGCAAGGTAATATTGCTTCGTTTAAAAGCAGTCAAAGTCTGCTTTTAAACGAAGCAATATTACCTTGTGATTTTTAAGCCCGTTGGAGAGAGACGTGTGTGGCGGCGGGGTTACACAAGCCGGAAGATGACTCCAAAAGAGAAACTAAGATTAAAAATCGCTTTCGTGTAAAAGCAGTATAAGCTTTTCACACCGAATTAAAATCTCGGATTTCAGCAACAAGATTACGAAATCTCATTGAAGCGTTCGCACTGAACAGAATCAGGATTTAGTTTGACGTTTCTTTCATCTTGCCAATTATTTTTAATTTCTTGCTTATGTGAACAAAAAATGAATCGTGATCATTAAAAATTCTTGGTAGTAAAAGTGAGAAATGTTTGTAAGATTCTTGTAGCCCACACTATGTAATTGCAATTGTTAAGATCTTTAATTCTTTAAGGCGCTCGTCAATGATTTAAATTTCATAAACAATGGACCTTCCTTCAAAAGCTGCAGCTATTTTCTTATAAATCTGTCCATTGTTCCTGCTTTCTCGGATATAATTTATCTTCTCTCTTTCTCTCCCCACAATTCAAATTTCAAATAGTCACTCCTTTATCTGCTTTTTATCTACCTCTTCGCTTGCTGACAATTTGCTGACAAAGCAGAACATTTGTAAAGGTTTGTTTGTTTTGACAATCTTGTGTTTTAAATCTGAAAATGTATGGGAAATCTAGTAGATTTGGATGAGATTTTGAGAATTTTGCTCGAAATCTAGATTTTGATTAGGTGTGAATAGCGTCCACATTTTAAGAATACTGCTCAGATAATGGAGAAACTCCGAGGACCAATTTGAATTCAGGGCAACGAAAGCATTCGGAAAAATACTAGTTTCAAAAAATGTTTGACATATCTATAACAGGCAAGTGTCCGAAATAATCCTATGAATAAAATGTAACTACGATTTAAGAAACTTGATTCCTAAAAAAAAGTCTACTCCTATGGTTTTACTCGTATGTTAAAGAGTTCTACGAAAACATTCATGATACAATGCATTATTCAATTCGAAGAATTGCAATATTTTAATTTTATCAATCAATGATTTAATTTTGGAAATTGAATCTCATATATTTAATTAAATTTATTTCTACAAGATAAGATCTCAATAGTGTTGCAAAGTCAAACAAACAAAGCCACAAAGAACATTGTGGTTTCACTTTTACGACTAAAACCTATGACAATATTTCATTGACTAAGTTTTGATGATACACACTTTTGTCTCAATCAATTGTGGTAAATTGTCATTGTGGATGCAATTGAATTATGTAAGTAATTAATTTTAGTTGGTTTTGTTAACTATCAGATATCAAATGTTGAACCTTACATGCCTTTGACCTTACAGCTATTTCCATAGGCACAAGTTCATAGATTTACCTTTATTTTGTTAACACATTACCTTTAGATGAGTTTTCACTTGTTCTATAGGTTAAGTTTCGTGTAAAATTGATTTCAATCAAGCTTAACCTCACAAAGGAGTTCACTGAACAATCCCCACATTCCCTTATATCGAGCTAAAGGGACACTAAAAGGATTTCTACTACCCCTAAAATGTTTGAGCACTGTGCGAGCGTTTAGGAAAGTTGGAATGATGCCGATGCACATTGGTTTTGAATGTTTGAATATGACAATGAGAGGCAATATTGAGCCCGGTAAATCATTCCACATTCGTGTAGTTTGAAGTCGATGAAAAATTGGTAAAAGTGGATTTGGATTTTCTGACTTTTGCCAAAATCTGCTGTAGTTTATTTTGGAATTTGTTGGACTTTCCTGGCCTGAACTCAAACTGATTTGGACCTATAAAATGTATAAATATCTTCAGAAGAAATGATTTTGTAAGTGGTGTTCAGGAAACTGATGTATCTCTAGTTGGCACAGAGAGACTCCCATTTCTTGGCAATCAGCGAAACACAGCTGAGGTTTCGTTCGGACCGGTAGATGCTTGTTCCTAACAAGGTTTTGGGGGTTGGGTGGACTAGTTGATTTGATATGCGTCCGTTGTCTAGGTTGACTTGTGCAATCTGCTAAACAAGCAGATAAGCTCACTCTGAAGATCGGTGATATTTTTTCAACAGGTATTTTAGAAAGTGGAATATCTGAATAAGATACTGAAACAGTCTTTTTTTATAGTTCACAGGCGCTCAAAGTTTTATTGTGAGACCCTTAAAACGTTAAACAAAGCACGAGCGATTAGGAAATTTGAAGGGGGTGGGGTGAGAAAGGACGTGTCGATGAACATTTTCCTTGAATGTTTACAAATTCAAATGACAAGTGAAAACCGTCCTGGGTAAATTATTATACATATAATCGTGTTGTGCGACTAAAAACCGAATCTCTGTATTTGACGGTACAACCAAAGTTTGTTTGTTTGCGTTTAGAAACTTGGTCATGTATTCACTTAGAAAGATGAGAGATGGAAGACCGAAGTTAGCATAAATGCCGGAATTAATTTGTGTTGCAATTAATTTTACACTCTACTCTCCAAACATTAATTGACTAGCATTATTTTGAGGATCAATCTCAGATTTACGCATCCTCTGGTTTGTAAGCTTATGAAGTATATATTAGAGTTGAAACTGTTGGTAATTTTGCTTATAGTATCGGAACAACCATCAGCGTCTTGCAGCAACTTGCTCAGCTGCGTTTTGAGAAACAAATTAAGAATACATGCCTTTAAGTCTTAGTTACAATATACGAGTAAATGTTGGATGTAAATGTGAGCAGATGATTTCAATCAGATCTTCCGCTGACCTATCGACTATAAAAGACCCACCAAACCGACCCACCCGATGAAGACCACTATGAACACAGTACTTCCATCGAATCCACTTCGATGTATCAGCTGCATTATACCCACTTGTTTATCGAGTTGGTATTCACACATCCGTACTCGATTCCGCAGCTTGCCATGCCCAATGCAGCAAATCAATTTTCACACTCCTCGAACCTCAAAGATGCCTCAACCTCAACCACAAATCTCTTGTTTGTTTCGTTTAATTTCTTTTGGTTTCGTGTTAAATGTTGTGCAACATTTATAGAGAGTATCGGATGTACGACGACGACGACGTGACGTTGCACCCACTGTGCTTGCGTTGCGGTCATGATCAATACACGCGTCATATCCATATCCATATGCACACACTCGTTTACTTTTTCAACATAGATAGAAGAAGTTTTTTTTCGCAGTAAAAAAAAGTATCGTTGTAAACCGTCTGCCCTGAGGCAGGCACTTTTAAGCGATAAAATATTAATTCGTGACGAGTTCTGGCTAATGTTGGGTTGTTTATGCCGATGCGCCTTATACTATGCTCATGCATCTTCTTCCTTTCGCTTATGAGCCCAGTCCATTGCTGCTATGGGATGAAACATCTGATTTAGTTAACTGAGGGTGGAGGAGATTGCGCTGCATCCTCTGGCATGACAGATGGAAAATAAAACAATCTTTTAGTGAAATGGGTGGAAAATGACGGAAATGATTAAAACTCATTAAGGGTGATGCAAAAGCGAAAAAATTCATTAATAAAAAATAAATCTATTAGGCGGAGGAAGTATGACGCTGATGAATTGATGTAGCATGTTTAA
Source organism: Chrysotoxum bicinctum (assembly GCA_911387755.1). NCBI lineage: Eukaryota > Metazoa > Arthropoda > Insecta > Diptera > Syrphidae > Chrysotoxum > Chrysotoxum bicinctum. Next base: position 112,686,603 of record OU426989.1, on the reverse strand, counting down.
GTTGGGTAAGGGAAATTGTTTAATATACCAGTTCGCGGAAAGAATGATTGAGTACAATTTCTGACGTCTGGCAGAAAGATATGAGTTGACATTCCAACAGCGTTGACAATGACCACCCATAAGTTGTATAAATGTTTTCGAATTCAAATTGCATGACAACATTCCAAGATGGATGATGTTTGTAAGTGTTTTGTTTTCATAAAGCAACAAGTTCAAAGCGTTTGCAGTATATAGTTTGAAAATCAGTCGTTCTCTTGCTTTATGCATACTTTTATTGCAAAGAAAAACTACGATATTTTTGAAGTAATTGAACATCTTTTCCGTCAATTATATAATTTCTCATATCGTTCTGAGGAAGTTGGAATCAACAGTGGCGTCTAGTTGAATACTCCGACATAATCTGACCTTCTGGCATTCACAAAGCATACGTTTTCTTCACCGTTTTTGTACAAGAGATACAACAAATAAGACTGCCACAAAATATTGAGACCCTAGCTTTTGAAAATCAAGCACTGAAGGTCCTTAGAAGCTGCGCTTCCTTGGTTGTGATGGTTTTCAAGTTGTTTGGTCATTTCTTCTCAAATCATGAGAATAATACTTAATGAACCCATCAGATCCATCCGAATTTTTATGGTTGACCTTCTGTATCACGAAATAAACAATCAGTATCAATGTATCATCTGTCCTTCCTCCCGACCTGAAGTTTCTTCGCTAACTCTTGCTTTTTCCAATTTGTTTCCATCGTTCTGAGGGTTCTATACGATCCCCTAATTTGTACCCCAGACGTTGATACCAAAAGTCTAGTTGCCATGAAAAAGTGCAAAGAATATTTCTTTTCTCAGGTTTTCAGGAACTTTGCACCAAATTCGCCCGAAAACTCCACGACTCCACCTAGAGGCGATTAGTTTTTTCGAGTATTTTGGAATGTGGCAGTTCTAGTTTGAGTTTGAGTCAAATCAAAGTCCAAGATATTTGAATTGTTCTCCGTTTATTTGTCCGTGGCTTATGTTTCAGTATTGTATTTATGTAGTTTTCCGAGCCCTAAGCCAAAGTTTATGAACTTAATTTTCTTCAAATCGTTGTTCATAAACGAACAAACCTATCTATAGACTTCTGTATGTTTAAACAGGGATGTTGTTTGAGACAAAATTACGCATTTTTCTTAACCTCAGCAATTGCGATTAACCCCGCCACCACATACGTCTCTCGCAAAACATGCTTAAAAATTGCAGAGTGATATCGCATCGTTTAAAAGCAGTCATACTACAACTATTTGCTCGTTTGGAGCATTAATAGGGGCGTTCACATTCTCAAATTTGTTTTACAAGCACGCCATGATGAATATTTGATGGATGAAAAACAGGAGCGTTCACATTCACCAAACTTCAATTCTCCTTAGAATTTCGACCATAACGGACCAACTAAGAGCATAGAAGAAATTTTAGATGAAGAAATTTACTTAATTTTATATTCAAAGTCTGCAAAGTCTACTGCTTAAGAAATCTCATTTTGATATATTTTCTCACGATTTGCGCAGCTCGAGAAGCTCATTGAAAATGAAGTTATCTTTAAGCTTGACTACCATGCGTTCACATTCTCAAATATGTTTGTCATGCAGCCAAAATATCAAAATAATCCATCCAGAATGTTTAACAAGCCACTAGCGTTCACATTATCATAATCATGCCGTTCTTGTCAAACATATTTGAGAATGTGAACGCCCCTAATGGTGCACGAAAGTAATATACTTCAGGTTGACTTTTGACGGTGTTCACACTGAGTTTATATCTCCGACTTTTTTTATTAAGGTTCCTGTACTTTATCTTACTCCCTCTGTCAGATATTTATAAGCCAATTGACATCATTCCCACCTTGTAATGGAAATTGTTAAAGTAAGAAAAACTTAATTTTTTAATTCATTGAAGTCGTAGTCATCATCCAGTTCATGGCTTGACAGATGGAGAACGACCTATATTTTGATCTAATATAGAATATTTAATTCGAAGTGGATTTGTTTAAGACATTGAATGAACCCGCGATGAAATTTTACATCAGTTGTGTTGTCTTTCGTCTTTTTGATATATTGGTCGAGAGGTGAAGAAATTTTGGGGGGAGTGAATATATTTAGTTCTAGCTAGCAATGGAAAGTACTAAAATCGAGAAAGTTTCCAATGTAAACTCGATGCAGTAAGTATGCAATATTCCCAATGTAAACAGGGTCTTAAATGCAATCTTCCGTAAGGTAAGTTGCTTCATGGAACTTGTAAACGTATCGTGTAACCGTAATGGTCTACACGGAACGTGTACGTTTTATCCACGTTTTCAGTTCAATCTACAGCCCGGCAAAGATGTTAAGACATCAAAAAACATATGATTTAACTAAATCTCGTCGTAAAAAATTGCGTGGCATTGGGAATTGCCGAACGATTCTAAAACTACAAAAAGTTGAGAATGAATCATGTCTCGCTCTCGTTTCTCGTCGCATTATGAATCAGGCATTGGATCTTAATGCCACCATCTGACAAATTTAAGCGGAGATAAAAACGCACTAAAAAACGGCTAATATTAAAATTTTGATATCTTAGACGTCAGTGTCTTTTCACGATTTATGATGAACACCCAGCTTAGTAATCATGTGCATTAAAAAAACGCCATCTGTGCGTCATAAAGAACGCCATCCATAGTAAAGTGATTTTGACATCATTTAATTTGCAAGACTACTAAAATTACTTTTAAATTGAATTTTTACTAGGCACTTATAGGTACTATATAAGGCAAGTAATGCATTCGTACAAAAAATCTAACTTGAGATTTTGATCAAAGTTGACATTACGATGATAGCGAAGACTAAAAAAGTGAGTCTCGCAATTCTGTCTGTCTGTCTATTCGACTAAACGGCCTAACCGGCTCGGCCGATTTTCGTCAAACTTGGTAAATATCGTTTTGAATTTTTTACCCCCACACGTTTTTTTATTTTTTTAAAGACCAAAAATAACCATACCTGTCATACGATTTTTTTCGAAATTTTACAAATATTTTTTTTTCTCAAAAACTATTCCACAGATTTTATTAAGTTAAACTAAGTAATGGTTGAAAAAAATTCCGAAAAATGGTTATTAATGGTACCCCGCTTTGAAATATTTGTTTGGTTTTGATTTTCTCGAAAACGGTACAATCGATTTTGATAATTTTTGTTATGCTAAAGGTCCCCAAACGTTTTAATATTATTGTGTACTCAAATTTTCAAAAAACAAATTGTAATAACAAACGCGATACATTTACATATGTTTGTTTTATTAAATTTATTTAGGTAATAAATGCAATATTATTTAATACAATATTTTTTGAAATTCAATTGAGTTCACTTGAGAAAATGAAGTTGAAGAATGGACAACCGCGTGGGGTGGTCGTTTGATGTTTCAGTGTATCGCTGACGTTCGCGGTTGTTGACGTTGACTTAAGGTTGTTGCCTTGGGGCCAGCTCCCATTACAGAAATGTTTGGATTTTTAAAAAAAATTTCAATTTTTCTTAAACTTAATTTTTCCGAAATCTCGTGCTCGATTTTTTTTTAAACTTGACGAATAAAAGTTTCTCAATATAATCTACAGAATGTGAGAAAAAAAATTATTTTACCTAAGAATAAAAGTTAAAAAATGGTTTTCAAAAATTTTATTTTTCTCGAAAACGGTGCCTTGAATTTTGATAAGTATTTTTTTTTTTCGATTAATTGGACCTTATTCGGAATTCCCCCCCCCCCTGTTTGCTGTTGATAAAAAATATCAATTTATGCAGGAGAAACACTTTTTTATGGTAAAAAAGTGAAGTAAAAGCGGACCACCCACAGTATTATAACTAAAACTACTTTTGTATGGGATATTTGCTTTTTTTGCTTGCTTACGCATTACGGCGGCGTTTAAACAGTGATATATGTATGCAACCCCCCTGCTTGGGCACACTATAGGATTTGGGGTAGGTGCGAGGTTGAGTATATGCAAGGTTTCTTTTGCATTTACAGAATCTGGATTTAAAGAAACTTTGAATTTACCCTATGGCCTATATTCATTTTTTTATACTTCACTTTTTTACCATAAAAAAGTGTTTCTCCTTCATAATTTGATGTTTTTTATCAACAGCACACTTTTTTTTATCGATTCATTAAAAAAAGTGCATTTTGGTGAGGGGGGAATTCCGAATAAGGACCGATTAATTTTTACGATCTACCTATAATTTAATAAAAAAAACATTGAAATTAAGATAGGTATTACTGACTGTACCTACCATAACCCCATTTTTTCAAATTTTGAATTTCTCACTATCGGCATAACGTTTTTTGATGAAATTCTTTATAGAGAAGCTTCTAAAAAGTTTGAAAACTTTAAGAAGATAATTTTTTGAATTTTCGAAAAAAAAAAACAATTTTTATTCGTACAGTAATAAAACTTCAAGTTGGTGTACCAAACTTTTTTTCTTAAAAATGTTTTAAGAATTTGTATGTTATTTTTTTTTAAGAAACCACTACAATGACTCATAATTTTTGTTCTTTCATAAATTCGTATTTGCAAAGCATTATGTTTTTATCTCTTACTAAGTACTATAAGTTTAAAAAAATGAATTTTATCTAGGTATACGAACAATTTCTCTATTAACAAAATTGCTAGTCCTATTACATAGAAGCAAGTTCGTGCGACCCAGTCGTGCATTTTCTTTTAACTATCAAGGTTGGTTTCCTGTACATAAATATATTATAAAAGGAGTCGTTGTTTATTTGTACATATATTTACTGCACATATCTTATCGGCATCATCACTTTATTGAATATAAGTGGGTAAATGAATAACTGTAGTTTCTTTATCTGCTGATAATCCCAAACAAATTTTAACCTCTAAACCCTCTAATTAAAACCTCCAAATAATCTATTTTATTTTCAATGGATCTGACATTGATGTTCATAATACTCGTATCATAATCTTGACTGGCGGTAACTGGCGGTACTATTTGTAGATAATTCGAGCTTTAGCAATGTCATCGAAAAAGAATATTACTTTGGGCGAAGGGGAATTCATACATCTCACAATTCATTGAAGAAGACAATGCAGCGAATCTTCCTTACTTTTCTTTTCTCTGTGTTCTGTGAGACCGGCCGCGGCCCGCGACCCGCCACAAGAACTCTTCCGCTTCTTTCCCACCCCATGCTAATGCAATTTGTTTTGTCTTTTAAAATCTCTGTCCTTCCATATCCATATACAATGTGTTGTGTTCAATGGCATTTGTGAATTGTGATTCTGATTGAAAACGGAACCTGTGCCTAGTGCCTATCTCTGTCGCTCTTCTTGTACGAATGACTGCTTTTTGAACGAATTCGATTATTCGATCAATATCTCTTTGCCGGTTAGTTTTTGTTGGGCAGTTGAGTAGAGTTGTGCTATTGTTTTCATTTTCATCGGTGCTGTGAGTGCGTCATTTACGGTAAACTTTTTGTGTAATTTTCGCTTTAAATTTGTTTGAAATTGGCTCCAAGTAAGCTTAAGATAAGTGAATTGTGTTTGTTTTTCAATTTTGTAGTTATAATTTCGAATTGGTCTTAGTTTATGTAAATTATTTGAAATATCAGTGTTTTCCATTAGAATATCGTGTTTTTTCAGTGAATTTAATTATTTTTCAATATTTTTTTTGGAAATTTAAAATTTCATCGGGTTTGTGAATAAGTAGGGGTCGCATTTTTTGCATTTATACTACGAGTACCTACCTGTGGAGTCTCGCCGTTGTTGTTGTTGTTGTTGCTGCGGCATGGATTTGAAAATAAGATGCTGCCCGCCATCTGTCCCTTGAAGCAGTGCAAGATGAGCAACAGCATAACGAATTATCCTTCAGGATCTTTGCCAGCTTTTTGTTTGACAATCCAGTGCAAGAGGGATTGGTACGGTAAGTGTTTTTTTGTAATCACCCTCACACGGTAGGTCGTTAGTGAAATAATAGAATAAAATTTAATTCAATATTTTACTGGAATATCAATTTGCATAAAAAATGCATTTTTTTGTTTATTTTGACATTTCTCTTTTTGTAAGTTTTACCTGAGTTGGGTTATTTTTGGGACATTATTGGGAATTTTTGCTTTTTTGTTATTTTGTAAGGGAATTATTTGTTAATTATAGGGAAGTTTCGCAACGTAGGAAAATGCTCATTTCTGCGTTACATCTGACATCACGAAGAGGTAGGCTTCTTTCTTTATATTCTATTTCATCATACACACGGGAGGTTCATGTTTCTTTTTCTTCTTCAAGTTTAGATTTTATGTGTTTTAGGGAGGTTTGTTTTTGTTGTAAGATTCTGTACAACTAGGGTAGCCAGATATGTTTAGATGAAACTAGTACTGGAGTTTCAAAAACCCGGATTTTCCCGGACAAATGAGGATTGAAAAAAGAGTACAAAACAAGGACAGAATAAACACATTTATATTGTAAGAGGAAACAAAAAATTGTATTAACATTTAAATAAAAATAAATATTTAGTTTAAAAATCACATTTTTAAGTTACAAAACATCTTTGAGGTATAAAAAAAGGAACTTCATTTGTTTTTTTTTTAATAAATAGCCTTTACAGTGCTTGTTGTATTTTTCATTACATCTAATACTGTTAAGTATATCACTGTTGCTTTTTTGTTAAATTAATTCCTTTGTTAAAATAATTCCTTTGACGGAATCAGGTAACAGTTTGTTTCTATCTTTTGTCCACGTGAATTTAATAACGTTTTCTTTACAGCCGGGATCATCAAGCTTCTTCAAAATAGATTTAATTTTAAGTGGAACAAAATCGTTATCGATTCGCTCGTAAATATTATTGACAATATTTTGTAAAATTTCAACGGTTTCAATAATAGAAATGTCTTGTTTTTTCAAGTTTTTGAATATTGACGTTGAATGAGAGAATGAACCAAAAATAAATACGCCTCGCTTAAGTCGTCTTTAAAAAATGTTTGCAATATTTTAGGCGGATTCTCGTACATAAGTAAAAGACGTTCAACAGCAAGATAGAGAGAAAGCCATCTGGTTTTCGAATGATATAAGAAAAGCTTATATTCATTTTCAAGAAATTCAGAAAAATCTCGAAGTCTTTCCGTTCTGACTGTGTAGATAGAGAAATAGTTGTATATTTTTACAATTATGATATCGGCGTCAACTGGTAAAGTATCACATCCATGGTAGATCGCATTGACTAATGTGGTGGACATCCTATACCTATCATGTTTTGGTTGACTAAAGATTTTAACTTCGAATAGACATTGTTCGAACCTTTCCTTTGTCTTCCACCAAAATTGGTATTGCAATAATTGTCAGCGCAAAATCCACTTACTTTTGATAATAAGTTATTTTGTGTAAGAGCTTTAACAATAAGTTGGGGAGTTGTTCTATAATTTCTTTTCTCATATATTGGATCTTTTCGTTCACTTAATTTTAATGGGCCTCGGTTCATTTTTGAATAACCATTTAATTATAAGTAGCATAAAAGTAAATAGATACACAATGAGTAAAAGGAGTACAATCCCGGACAATTATCAAAAACTATCCCGGACCTCCCCCATACAGTGAAAAAAGAGTACATGTCCGGGAAAATACGGACGGATGGCAAGCCTATGTACAACTCTTGTACAGCAACCAGTTTTGAAGAGAGTTGATGATAAAATAGCCTCAAGTACAATTTTAGTGTGTATTATTTTATTTTTCCCTAGGAACGAAACTAGGAGGACCAGACCAGACAAGCCATATGCTGGGCCCTATTCCACAAAATAACATATCAATTTTTCACTTTGCCCTTATCAAATTTTTCGACGATTTGCAAAACTTTGCGTTCCTCAAAACTATTAAATTTGATAAGTGATAAGTTGAAATTGAAAAGTGTAATTTGCAAAGTCCTTGCAATTTTTATATTCTCTTTGCAATTTTTGTTCCACGTACGTTCTCATGTGTAAAGTGAAAACTTAATACCTATTGAAAAGTTTAATTTGCAAAGACTGCAAATAATTATACTTTTTCGTTCCACAAAAACTATAAATTGTATTTTTGCAAAGCAAATTTTAATAAGTTTATCAAAAGTTTGCAAAGAAAATGATCGCTTTGCAAATTCATATTGTTGAAGCTTTTAAAATGTTAAGACGGGAGTTTTTGTTCGAAGATAGTGAAAACCCGATTATAATAAGAAATTATAGAGACCGAATTAATTTTTCGAGACTACAAAACTTTAATTTTAAAGAGTGCTTTCGCTTAAACCAAATTCAAGTTGATTTCCATTTAAATAAAATTGTAAAACAATTAGAGCACAATAAACTGCGCAGTCATGGTTTGTCGCCTGAAAATCAACTGCTCCTGTGCTTGCATTGGCTCGGAAATGGTTGCCAGTTCTTTAGAGTAGCAGGTATGCATTGGGTTGCAAAATTGCAGAACCGTCCATAGAGTTGTCGACGTTATATGAGAGTTTTACAGGCCGATTCTCCCCAAAGTCAGTGATACCTCACAAGTCACAAGAAGAGGTGAAATTGATTTTGTGACTTTTTCGGATTCTGCCGCTCAGTCACAACTTGTGAGAGTCACAAAAACAATCGAAACTGTGATCTCCTTCAGAGCAGGTCACAACTCATAAATTTTTAAGTTTCTTGGACTGACATTCAATATATTTTGTAAGAAAATTTTCTAGATTAGTGAATAATTTATTGTGAGTACACAAAAACGGAAGTGGACTTTGTTCTAGTGAATATAATTGCTGATCTTTCCCACGAAAATGAAAAGTAACATTTTTACATAAACAAACATTTTTTTAAAAAACTAATAGTCTCAAAAAATTTGCAGCGCCGACGGCATTTAAAAACTGAGAGATACAAATGATCCAATCGCTCTCCAAAACAATACATTTATAAAGTAATTTTTTCGTTTTCAATAATCAGCTGTTCAAATAATGACACTCAAAAATCTCACCATGCTGTGGTGAGTTTCGTTGTGAGCTTTCTTGTGACGATTAGGGGGAGAATACCAAAATGTTATCGAGTCACAACAATCCTCACAAGGAATAGTCACAAGAGCTTGTGACTTGTGACTCCTCACAAGGGGGAGAATCGGGCTGTTATTTCGAAACACAGTGCTGTGGCCCGGTGACGTCAAAGGTATTGCGGCTCGTAGCTTTGCACTGAAAATGAATTCCTATGTAATATTGATAAAAAACGTTTTTGTTGACCTTTAATAAACCAATTTTATCGTTTTGATTAAATTTTATCAATACGAAAGAATGATTTTGTTGATTTCACAAAATTTATATAATTCTGCATGATTTTTTGTCAGTTTAACAAAATGTGCACTACAAATAATATTGTCAGTTTAACATAGAAATAAGACACGACATTCTCCGCTTTATTTCAGCCGCAATGTCTGGAAATAAAATATCTGAGACAACAACCTTCAGTCTCAGAACATCGTGCCACACATCTTTCCTTCCCTTCTTTCTCTTCCTTAACTTCTCGCCCGCGCGGTGTTCAAACATTTATAGGGTAATCATAATCCCTTGAACGCGTGTAGATTATAAAAAAAAAAAAAAAAAAAATAAAACATAACTTTTTGTCATATCCACAAATTTTTTTGTGATGTAAACAATATGTTTGTTGTATCTACAAAAAATCTGTTTTGTAAAAATGTTTGTCAATATCACAAAGTTTTTGTTAGTTTTTTTTTGTCAATTTAACAAAAAATGAAAACATTTTTGTTACATTGACAAATATTTGTATTTTGAGGTTGAGTTATTTTGTAATATTGATAAAATGAAATTTTCAGATAGATAAAACTATTTTGTAAGAAAAAGAAAAACTTCTACGAATATTTTTTGATCATGACAAATCTTTTGATATAGTTCACATTTGGTTTTTTCAAAAATCGATGTAAGATAAACTGAATTTAACAAAAATTACGTATCGTCAATACGCCCTCACAGATGATTCTATGTTATATCGCAGGGCCTCAACGTCAATTTTTGTGGACTTAAAGGTCAAAAAAAGCTATTTTGAAACAAGAAACATTTTTAAATTGAAAGTAATCATTTTTATTAAGCTGAAAAATAAATTTTGTGGATTCAGAAAAATAAATTTGTTAAATTGACAAAATTTTTTGTTGATTTAACAAAATAATTTTATTGATCCGATAGTGAAAAAAAAAAAATTTGTGACATTAACAAGAAAATTATTTGTTGATACAACAAAAGAATTGTTAATATGACAAATTAATTTTGTAAATTCTACGAAAAAATAGTCATATTGACAAAAGTTTTTTGTTATTTCAACAAATCAATCTGTTAGCTTGACAAATTAATCAACAAATTTTTATGAATTTGTTAAAACGTTTTGTTGAACGTATGTATGTATATTGACAGAAGTTTTATCAGCTCAACCTACATTTTTATCATATATACCTAGATTTTATTTTCAGTGTAGACCTTAACTTTAGACAACCAATTTTTTTTCACCGATTATTAAGATCTATTTTGGACTTTGGAAGAAAAACACTAATTTATGATGTCATGTCGATTGTCGATTTTTATTAAAATCGTAAGAAAAACAATAAAAACAATTTTAGTTCATCTACTGTTGAATTGAGCCCAAAATATTGTTTGGTATTATTTAAGAGTGGATTTCAAGCAATAGTTGGGTTGTAATTTTTTTTAAATTATGAAATTTTTTATCAACTTTTCAATTTACATTGATAAGAATAAAATTGATTTTACAATAAACTTGACATTAAGTATTTTTCTAATTATTTTTACTCAAAAATCTAGAATAATATTTCCCCTTTAATAATTATTTACCTTAACAATCGACGATTTTCTAAGATTTATTATCAAATTATTTTTTTTTTTTGTAAAAAAACAATTTAAACGCCTCTACTGCTGCTACCACCAAGTGTGTATTATTGGCTGGAGTATATGTAAGTATCTTAAGCAAAGCTACGATCATCACAAAGAACCAGTAGTTTATAGCCGCATTTATGTGGCTTATTATGAAGGTACTGCCGCACAAGATTGGAAGCTTTTGTCGGGCACATTTGCTCGTCGACAGATAGGGCTTTCATGCACGCTTTAATATTTTTACTCGCGACTTATATGTAGGTACTATAAGGCAAGTTATACATTCGTAAAAAAAGACTAAAAAAAAGGTCTCGCAATTCTGTCTGTCTGTCTGTTCGACTACAGCCTAAACGGCTCGGCCAAGTTTATTTAAACTTGGTCGATATCATTTTCATTTTTTCACCCCCACACGTATTTTTCTTGTTTTTTTTTTAAGGCCAAAAATAACGGTACCTGCCTTACGATTTTTTTTCGAAATTTTATAAATATTTTTTTTTTCTCAAAAAACTGCTCGACAGATTTTTTTTTTCAAAAAAGTTTGAAAAATTTAATTTGGTTAAAGCTTGGCAATGATTTGAAAAAATTTCCCGAAAAGTGGTTATTAATGGTACACTCTTTTGAAGCATTTTTTTGTTTCTAATTTTCTCAAAAACGGTACAATCAATTTTGATCATTTTTTTTTATGCTAATGCTCTCCAAAAAATAGTATTGATAGTGTTTTGTATTCAAATTTTTCAATTTTTTTTTTTTTGGATTTAAAAAAAATCAAAATTTCTTTTTCAAAACTCTATTTTGAAAACCCCATGCCAGATTTTTTTTAAACTTGACAAATTACAGTTTCTGAATATCATCTACAAGACGAAAAAAAAATTGTTTTACCTTAAAATAACGTTACCCATCATTCAAATGTTAAAAAATGGTTTTCGAAAATCGCATTTTCCTAAAAAATGGCACCTAGAATTTTGACAAATTTTTGTTCTTTGTATGGTTCATAATTTAATAAAAACAAATTTGAAATCAGGATATTACTGCCTGTATCTACTTTCCATAGACCCATTTTTTAAAATTTAGAATCTCATTATCGGTATAACGGATTTTAATGAAATTTTTTTGCAGAGAAGCTTCTAAAAAGTTCGAAAAACTTTGTATTTCAAAACTTAAAAAAATATTGTTTGAATTTTGAAAGAAAAAAAAACAATTTTGGAAAATCCGATATCTCAAAAACGGCTCAATATAATAAATTTAATTTTTATTCGTACAAACATAAAAACTTTAAGTTTGCGTACCAATTTTTTTTTCTAAAAAATGTTTTAAAAATGTTGTAATTAAAAGCTTATTTTTTTAAGAAACCATTACAAAGACTTATAATTTTTGTTCTTGCATAAACTAATATTAGCTTGAATCACATGGCATCCTGTTTTTAGCTCCAACTACTAAAGGAGTTGTTTTAGTCATTTAAAAACTTAATTTTATGCATGAAGAGTTTTTCTCTAAAAACATATTTTTTTTTTTTATTTTTAGCCTTACGTAAGAGAATGTTCGTGCGACAGTTATGCATTTCATTTTATTTAGCTAAACAGCTTCTCGAAAACTTTTTCCATGATTGGTGTTAGCGAAATATGTAAGTCTGTAAGATGTTACTTCTGTGGGTGGCTTACCTTGCTTAGGTATAGCAATGACTGGGTACATACCTATCTAAGCTTAAGGCATTCTTTCATTATAAATTGTAGTTTTTTGAAAGGGGCAATTCAAGGCATTTCTTTCAAAACCTTAGCAGAGCAGTTATTAGATCGTACCCTGGTGACAAATATTTTGAGGGCTCTTCACCATCGATGGGAACCATTCACTACTGATTTACTCAATTTCGGTGCAGTCATTCCAGCACAATAGTGACTCCAAACCAGAAATCGATGAAATCCAAGGTTTGATATTGGACGATCGGCGAGTGAAGGTCCGCGAATTTGAAGAGATCACAGGCTTGTAAGGGGATTTTCAATAAGTTTGGGTCGATGTTGAAATGGAATAAAATAAATTCTTTTTATTTCAAAGGGCCTTGTAACATAACATAATAGGCTCCTGATTGTATATTATATTCTAAAAGTAGTCTCTACCTTCAATCCTTACCAAGCCCATTTTGCAATCACTCGTCGAGTATGGTGTAGAAGAAAAAACCAGAGAGTGGATTATATCCATGCTCAGAGACAGAAGGATTCAAGGTACGTAAGGTAATATAAACTTGACAAAGTACGTTAGTAGAGGAACACCCCAGGGCAGAGTTCTGTCCCCTTTTCTATGGCTTCAAGTCATGAATAAAATTCTCCTTAAGTTGGCCTACATACCATTATACGCTCTTAGTAAAACCTTTGGTAAAAAGTTGGGTCTTCAATCTAAGATGATTTTGTGGACCTATAAAGCCATGGTCCGACCGGTGCTCACGTATGGTTCGATTGTATGGTGACCCGCTCTTACCAAAGCATATAACATCGATAAACTAAGTAAACTACAAAAAACTGCTAGCGTTGGCACCACAAGGGCTCTAAGATCTTGCCCAACTGATGCCTTAAGCGTTTTTGCCACTTGATTTACACATTGAATATCTAGTATTTTGCAGTGCATTAAGACTAAAGGAATCGATTTCTTGGATTGCCAAATTTTATGGCCACAGCAGTATTAAGCAGTTGATTCCAATAGAGACTCCCAATGACTACTGAACCTTTAAAATGGGCATTAGTAAAGATTTTAAAGTTATGTTCCCATTAAGATTGGACTGGGATGATGAGATCCTAACGAAAGAGTTCAACACAATTCCACAACTATCTTTACTGATGGCTCAAAGATGGAGTATGTTTAGGAATCTTCTCTGTGACTTTGGATATATCTAAGTCGTTTAGCCTACCCGACTTTGCCAGTGTTATTCAAGCTGAATTACTGGCTATCAGGGAAGCACGCAAGAAAGTTAAATAAGATCCAAACCAGAACCGGAATACGGCTATTACGATAGACAGGCGGCTGTTAAAGCCATTAATTTTAGTACACCATCCTCCACATTGGTCCAGCAATGCCGGGATGAACTTGCTAGACTAAATGTTAACCACAATATTACTCTTATCTGGGTTCCGGGTCATTGTGACATTGATGGCAATTAACGGGCGGACGAGCTCGTCATGCAAGGATCAGCCCCTTGTAACTCACTTGCGGAAAGAGTCAACATTTAGTTCGGAGTTATTAACCGTAGGTGCAGCAGTTTAACTAACTAACTTTTTATAGAAAGATTTGGCCCACCTTTAAAAAATCCCGAACACTTGATCTGGTATGCAGGACCCAGACAAGACCGCCAGGACCGTAGCTACCTGTAGCGAAAACTGGCCATTAGGAGAGCATGCATCGAAGCTATGTATTTCTCACAACACTAACTATCATAGCTGTGGGGACCAGCGGGAAAAAGAAACTGTCCACCACTTCCTCTGAAAATGCCCTGCACTGGCCAAATTTAGAGCACAATCATTAGAGAGGGCATTTTTGGACGATATTGAAGATCAAATATTTGATCTCTTTTCTCAACGGGACGAAATGGCTCTAGGACGAACTTCGGTCACTTCTTTGCCGTGTCCTCCGTTTGACTCCTTAGATCCCGATCTAGCGGACAATCCATCGGATTGGCTACTTTTTCAGTACCAGTCAACAAGCTGCCTAGCTTGGACAGTGTAAATACTGTCGAATGAGTGTCGAATTTCCGTATGACACACACTAAGAGATATCAAAATCTACAAACTCCATATTTTTTAGCTTAATCCGAACTTGATGCCTTAGTGAGATTTTCCATAATTTCCCATATCAATTCCATCCACAGGTTCATATGAGTTATGGTATCAAAATGGCGCACCTCAGTGTTAATTTGGCCACAGGGCTAGACTGCCGATGGTCGTCATTTCTACCTACCTACCTCTACTTTCAAAAAAAAAAAAAAAATTATTCTCTAGCTGTCAACAAGTTTTCTCGACGTATCCATGATAAGGTCATGATGTTTTTTTTTTCACATCCACAAAACTAATCCTTCGCATTCAATATCCGGTCTTTTTGGTGAATTAATCTTTGTCGAAATGACATTTTTGACAACATTTAAGAACGACCATAAATCTCCATCTGTTATATATTTTTTCATAAAAGAAAATCATTTTCTTAAAATATATATGAATTTTTCGGTTGGTAAGTCACCATTGTCCTTTTTGAATTAGGAAATGAAAAAGAAGAAAGTTGGGGATTCTGTAGGTTCTGGAAAAAAAAAACATATTAAAATATAAGTTGTGCTGAATTGAAATAATTTTACTTTGGAGCACAATAATCTCTTTATCTGCTGCATCAATCTATAATAATACATTCTACATTTATCATCACAAAATATACTCTTATATATATTTTTTTGTCAAAGGATAAAATTTCTTTAGCCTTCTTAAGCCGACTTTACCTACTTTTGCAGCCCTTCCACATCACTTTAAGCCTCTTCAAAGAGTGCGTAAATGCCAACAACCTATGCTTCCTATACATACATACATCATGCTTAGCTCCCTATCTCCCTCTTAATAAATTCCTTTGATATCTTTTCTTTTATGGCCGGGTTGGCCGGGTTAATAATCTTTCTATTGCTCGAAAAGACTCCATTGAATATGACAGCGGCAAACGTGAACAAAAAAAAACAACAACAAAAAAGTGAAATAAAAAAAATCATAACGATTATCTAGAATGACAAGCTAAAGAAAGTCCTTGTTTTTATGCACTCGTCGTTGGCTTCGCATTGCAACTTTGAAACATAGCTTTTGTAGTTGAAGTACTGGCGGGCGTAATAGCCAGTATAATTATGGTGACCATATTCTCCAGAGGAAACTTGCTCATAGCAAATAATTTTTTTTAAAGTTTTGTGAGGACTCTTCTAAAGAACACACTTGTGTTAGTGCAGTCTTAACCACACAGTGTGAGCATAGGGCCATAGGACCATGTGCAAGTTATACGCGACTACAACAAATGGGCGTTTCAAGTAACACGTGACCTTCACTCACTCTGTCATAGCGCTGGACAGTGGATTTAGGATTCGCACTTTGGCCAAATGGTCGATGAGAGGGGAAAGTAATTATAATAGTTGTCGAACTGGAGCCTGTATTTGAAATATGCACAACTACATTTGAGGTAGTGTTCAATAAATTGTATCTCGCCTTCTTCTTGGATATATTCTTTCGCACTATAAACTTCACAGTTGTAGCCTAAACCACTAACCCCGCACAAAATAAGCAGTTTGAAGCTCAATTTGTGAGGTTTGACCGGCATGTATTGCTTCAAAATGCTTCGCGCCTTGGTTGAGAACATCTGCTCGTCAATAACCAAGTACTCGTATCGTAATTCTCCAGTCTCATTTTCATTAAGCGTTTATTAAGCATTATTATTAGCGGTCTTACTTTAAAAAGTATCACTTCCCGACCTGGTGTATGGCATCATCTTGAAGTTGTCATTGAAATGTAAAGTTTTCCACAAACGCTCAAATTTTCTCAATGGTGTCTCATAGTGTCTTATATTATTGGTATTCCCATCTTATCGAACCAGTAATTTTCTATAAATGTTTGTTTGAACGCGAATAAAAGCGACAATTTCTTCAATTCATCATGTTTCAGTTCATTTAGGCGCTTATCGTCTCCAAGAATAATTGTTTTTTGTGATAGTTGTCACAAATACTATTAATCAAATTTAATATGTCTCTACCAACTTATCTACCCGAATTGAATGTCATTAAAAGAAATTTTGTTAAAGCTAATTATGAAGAGATAAACTCTCAGTTAAGCAGAACCGATTGGACCTTTCTCAATAATATGAATATAAATTCATCAGTTGAATGTTTTTACGAAGTCTTAAATGATGTAATTTTGTCTTTTGTTCCAGTAAAAAAACACTCTAATACTAAATTTCCATGTTGGTACTCTTATTAATCTTTTAAAAACAAAAAACCGGTTTCACAAAAGACTGGGCACATTTAATAGGCAAGATGATAAGATAATGTTTAAATATTTACGAAGTCAGTGTAAAAAGAAGCTAGACCAATGTTATAAGAAATATGTAGATAACATATAAAATAACCTTAAAAATAATGCAAAGTACTTTTGGTCGTATACAAAAAAACTTAGAGCCACTAACTCAATACCATCAATAATGACGTATAATAATGTGACCCATTCTGATTCATTGACGATATGTGAAGTGTTTTCTACGTTCTTTAAACAGAATTATTCTAATACAAATAGTAATATTTCATCGTTAAATGGTTCCAATGATGTAGATAGCGTTGGTAGTTCAAATATAAGTACTAGCGCTGTAAGTAATGTAAATCAAAGATTAGATTGCAATAAAAATGCAGGTCCTGACGGCATTCCAAATGTTTTCTTTAAGAATTGTTTCGAAGCTTTAAATACACCAAGTTGTACATTGATAAATAAATCACTTCAAGAAAAAAATTTCCCAGAAAAGTTAAAAGAAGCATTTGCAACACCAATACATAGCAGTAAATCAGAAATATCTAACTATCGTCCGATCTGTATACTAAATTCTTTATCATTAATATTTGAAAAATGTATTTACAACAATTTAATAATTAAAATAAGGCCTTTGATCAACCCAAAACAGCACGGGTTTTTAAGTGGAAGGTCAACTGTGTCTAACCTAGCCTCCATTACATATGATGTTGCCAATGCTTTTAATCGTACACTACAAGTCGACGTGATTTACACAGACTTCTCAAAAGCGTCTGATACAGTCAATCATGAGATTATTTATAGAAAAATGCAAGAAATGGGTTTCCAATTTGACATTATAATGTAGGTAAGATCCTATCTGACAAATAGATCACATAAAGTAGTTGCTAATAAATTTGAGTCGAGTGCTTTTTTTCCTACATCTGGAGTACCGCAAGGTTCAATATTAGGCCCCATTTTATTCTTAATATATATATATATAATACAGGGTGATTGGCATAAGGTGTGACAAAAAGCTAGGGCGTGTAGGTTGGACTTAGGCAAGAAAAAAATCGTATGGGAGGGGGGGGTCTATTTCCCCCCGTTTAGGCGGGAGGGGCAATTTAAGAAACAAATCACTTAAAACAGAAAAAAAATTATTAAAAAATAACGGTGATACCTACGGAGTATTGCTATAGCATTTTGAAAAGCCAGAAATACACTCTTTAATCCTGTTTTTAAATAAAGTTGTTCGAGTGAATAGTTTTTGAAAAATTAATTTTAAAATCACAATTTTGAAAAAAAAAATGAAAAATTTTTTTTTAAACAATTTTTTTTCAAAATTTTACGTAATTAAGTATAATTTTTTTATTCAATATTAAATGCTCTTATTAATTTTTGATCAAACACAAAAAACCATATGTCAAAATGTTTTGCAGTTTTTGAGAAAATCAAAAATAACAAAAACTACTTTTGTTCTAAGAAAAGCCTTTTATTTTAGTTTTAATACGTTTTTGGATTCTTAGGTGAATTTACGATTGAAAGGATTAACTTTCTTTTTACTATTTTTTTAATTATCGTCTTATAAACATACAATAATGTGACAAAGTACTGGATTAACCATATTTCACACATTTTTTCATTGAGAACACCTGCGTGAGAGCATTGGTTTAAAATTGACCTGCCACTTTTTTATTATGGTGGGGTCGGCTTGGCGTAGGTGCATTTACGGAAAAAGGGATTAACTTTTTTTGTAAAATTTTTTTATTATCAGTCTTATAAGCATACAATAAAGTGACAAAGTACTGGATTAACACACTTTTTTATTGAGAACACCTGCGTGAGAGCATTGGATTAATATTAACCTGCGAATGTTTTTTAAATAATTTTTTGTAATAAGCTTTAGTTAAAAAATAGTTACCAATTTAAATAAACAGTAATTATGTATTTTATCTAAATATGCATGTATTTCTTATTTTAATTGATTTCAAGATTCAGGAACATTCTTGTTCTTATTTCGCAATTGCACTTTTCTGTCACTAGTTAGGGCGTGTAACGTTCCATTATTTAAAAAACAATCGCAGGTCAATATTAATCCAATGCTCTCACGCAGGTTTTCTCAATGAAAAAATGTGTGAAATATGGTTAATCCAGTACTTTGTCACATTATTGTATGTTTATAAGACGATAATTAAAAAAAAAGTAAAAAGAAAGTTAATCCTTTCAATCGTAAATTCACCTAAGAATCCAAAAACGTATTAAAACTAAAATAAAAGGCTTTTCTTAGAACAAAAGTAGTTTTTGTTATTTTTGATTTTCTCAAAAACTACAAAACATTTTGACATCCGGTTTTTTGTGTTTGATCAAAAATTAATAAGAGCATTGAATATTGAATAAAAAAATTATACTTAATTACGTAAAATTTTGAAAAAAATTTGTTTAAAAAAAAATTTTTCATTTTTTTTTTCAAAATTGTGATTTTGAAAATTAATTTTTCAAAAACTATTCACTCGAACAACTTTATTTAAAAACAGGATTAAAGAGTGTATTTCTGGCTTTTCAAAATGCTATAGCAATACTCCGTAGGTATCACCGTTATTTTTTAATAATTTTTTTTCTGTTTTAAGTGATTTGTTTCTTAAATTGCCCCTCCCGCCTAAACGGGGGGAAATAGACCCCCCCCTCCCATACGATTTTTTTCTTGCCTAAGTCCAACCTACACGCCCTAGCTTTTTGTCACACCTTATGCCAATCACCCTGTATAATATAATGATATAACAAATAATTTTCAGACTTCTTCATTACTATATCGTATGCAGATGAAATTTATCCAGAAATTACGTGCATAAGGGATTGCATTCTACTTCAAAAGGATATTACTATTCTTCAAGCTTGGTGTTCCTCGAACGAACTATTTTTGAATGCGAACAAATGTAGTGTTATCTCTTTTTCACGTCAAAGACAACCACCAATGTTTAGCTACCGAATAGGTGAAACAGAATTAGGTGGATTCCACGGTCACGTACGGACAACTCACACTCAAATTTCTTTGTGATTTTCAATGTGTTTTTGCATAGACTAATTTAAATTCTGTTATTTTTTATTGTGTTAGTAAAGGAAATATTACCCTTTAATTATAACCAAAAACCGATCTCTTAGCTTTTGCTATTTCGAGATAAAACGCATACAAAAAAGCGTTACGTACAGACAAATAAATCTACCAACAAATGAGGAACATATAAAAGATTAATTTTTTTAGCAAATCTGTAAAACCTAGAGCCGTGATGTCTTAAGGCCAATTGTACCTTGGGTTATAACCTTTATTTTGAAAAAGAGAACAAAATAAAAAAGATCCTTGCTTTTTCTATAGAAGCATTTATTGTTGCGTCACGTACGGACACATATCGTCACGTACATATAAGAGTAACTAAATTTTAATAACAAATTGAAGTTTTTTGATCGGATATACAATTTTTTTTAAGATTTATAATTTTCCCATCAGTTTCGATGTAATGAAAGTTTGATATGCCTGATATCGCCTTCACATTGTTCCAAGGCTTAGAATTAACAACTATTTCATTAATTTCTTCGGAAGGAATATAAATAACTTGAGTTTTTGGTACGAGTTTTGTTGCTAATTCGAAAAAGTCCTTAGCGGATTGGACGATTATATTTTCATCTTTGCTCATCATGTTTTCTCTGACAAGCCTTTTTACATTTCCTCCTACTCCATCAATAATTCCTTTGCCATGAGAGGTTGCAAAATATTTCCAAATAATTTTTTTCTTATATTTTTCGCTTAAAATTGTCGTAAATTTAGCCATATATTTATTTTTGAATTCAGATGAGGGACCGTCGCTCCAAATTACTTCAACAGTTGGTTCCACATTTTCCTGGTTAATGACATCATAAAGCCTGTTTATGAAAACGAAAATGGTGTCTTTGTCTTTTGCTTTGGCATCAGAGCATATTATATATGTTTTAACCTGGTTCTTATAAAAACTGGCTGCTGTGAACAATAGCACACTTGATCGGGACCAAAGTGCACTTTGCACCTCGTTTTGGTATTCGCAGCCAAAAGACATAGCGAAATCAACCTGCAGAATTCGAATATTTGTATCGTTCTTATCTTCCTGAAAAGCATTTTGTTGAATTCTTTTTAAATTTACATGGCTCATAACGGAGGCCATGGAGTTGAGAAGCATTTCTAAGACCTCACCTACGCTTGTTTCACGAAATGTTAGTCGAATTTTTTTTTCGGGCGTTTTGTGCCATTCTTTCCAAACGCAAATTCGACTCAAGTCTAAAACCAAAATTTTTTGTCCATTACTGCAATTGTCGCATTCATTTCGCCAGCATGAAGAATCTGTTTCAGTATTACATAACACTTGACCCCACCAATCGTTAGAATAATTAATATTGAGCCCCTTCAATTTTAAAATAAAATTTTCGTGTATAAAACATTTACACTGGTCTGAAGGTGTATCCTTCATGAGTAATACATTTTTGGGTCGTAGACTACAAAATTTGGAAAATTGAATTTCAAATTCAGTGTAAAAATTTTTAAAAATCTGGAAAGCTTCTCGTAAGTAGACCGTTAGGTAGTGCTTTTGTAACTTTTTTTAAAACCATTTTCCCAGACAATAACAACGTCATTTTCCCCTGGACAAGTGTATACAATATCAGTACAATAATAAAACTTTTTCACAATTTCATATTGTGAATCATTTAATGATACTCTATTTTTTTCTTCTACCAAAGCAATATTCATTTTGCGAGCCAATTCTGTGACAACAACTTTTTTTTTCCTTGGGGATTTTGGCAAGGCTGCCATAGCTTTATGAACAGCTTTAGCCAATGTCTGTTTGCATTTATATGGACTTTGGGTATACGCAGAGTTTTCATTAATACCTGCATTGTCAACTCGTTTTTTAGCTCTCTCAATCCTCTTCCTGTCCCTTTCTAATTTTTTCTTACTTTCAATAACGTTTTTTGGGGCTTCTTCTCTCTTCTTCTGTCTAAGTTCGCGAATTCTTTTAGCCTCGTTCGCCTTAAAGTTTGGATCCTCAGCCTTTCTCTTTTCACGGAGCCTGCGCATGCGAGCCGCACTGGTCGATGGTTTTGGATCCGACATAATACCCAATATAGATTTGCTAAAGGCATAGCAGAAATAGAATAATGAAGTCAAAATTTGCTAAAAAAAATTAATTTCAAACACAAAACAAAAAACTGCGTCACGTACAGACACTTACAAGTACACAATATACAATTAAACACAAACATTAATCAGAAAACTTTGAATGAACAATGAAACGGGATATAAAACTAGCTTTGCTCGCAAAATATTATTTAGAACAAAATGTTTTTATATTATTATAAACTAAAAATTACTAAATAATCGTCACGTACGGACAGTTTCACTAACCTTATTTTAAATTCAATTACACAAAAATTATAAGCGTATATACTGAGCACACGATAATGATGATTTAATCTATTGATATTCAGTAATTGATCTGCATCAATTTTTTTTGTCTTTTACGTTAGGAATTGCAAAATGAACTGTGAAATAAAATCTATGAGGTTTAACATAATATTCTTATTGTACTTTTAATAAGAGAGCCTATTATAATACCGTATTATTAAACCGGTTTTGGTAAAAAGTGTTGTTGCTTCATGAAAGATAAGAGTACACTCTTTCATAAATTATATGTACATACAAAAATGTTAATTTTGTCTCTCATATAAAACTTCCGTTTTTTCGTGGAATGCACCATTAACCCGTGTTACTGAGCAAAAAGATCTTGGAATCGTATTTGACTCCAAGCTTTTGTTCGATGTTCACTATAACAATATTACAAAAAGAGCAGCAAGAATAATGGGTTTTATTTTTAGAACTGGAAATTTTTTTCGTAAAGCTGAGACATTTATTACACTTTTTAACTCTCTAGTTCGTAGTATTCTTGAATATGCATCGACAGTTTGGAATCCAATTTACGAAACCCATTCAAACAAAATTGAATGCATTCAAAGAAAATTCACAAGAATTTTACAATATAAGTTGTACAAGAACCACTCCGATTATAGTGTTAGGTTACAGTTATTTGAAATGATGTCTTTATCTCAACGCAGAGTTTTATTAGACGAGCTATTCCTATATAAGATCATGTATGATAAAATAGATTCACCAAATTTAAAAAGCATTATTAGCATCCATTTTCCGATTCGTTTTAGTCGTCATTCTGTTGTATTTGATATACCTTTCTCACGAACCAATTTAATTTTTAAATCTTCTTTAATAAGAGTTCAAAAGTACCATAATAAAATTTTATCAACGTTTGATGTTTTGCATGTTTCTAATGATAACCCTAAATCTGTCATTTTAAGAATTGTCCGTGAATGTGGCTCATCTTTCATTTCAATTTTTTATTTTTTTTCATTTCCATTTTTTAAATTTTTTCTTGCTTTTGGTTTTGGCTTTTCCATTTATTTTGTATCTTTTTAGTATTCTTAATACTTAATTTCGTAAAATTATTTTTTAATCTTTAAAAAAAAACTTTTATAAACTTTATATGTAATCTCTGTAATAAAACTGAATTAACTTAAAATATAGCTTGTTAAAGGTTTGTAATAGGCGTAAGCTTATTAAAAACTGTTAGCTATTTTATAATCAATACAAAAAAAAAATATTTAAAGAAAAAATACAATAAAAAACAACTGTTTAAATTTCGTATGTATATAAATAAATATTTAAAATAACTTGCTGCAACTAATTGTGGTACAATAGAGATCTCAACGACTAGTAATTCTTCTGATTTTAAATTATAATTTTAGAACATAGGTTTCGTTAAATTTAAATTGAGAGCTTATTCAGCGTTTAACCTTAAATGTTAACTTTTAAGTTTTATTTAATACTATTAAAATTCTTTATTTATTTCAAAGTAGAATTTTTAAAGCAAAGTACAATTAAAATTAAATTATTAAATATTATTTATAAAATTTATGGCATTAACAATAATAATCTACTCTTGATTGAGCTCAAGGGTTTTACTTGCGACTTATAGGTACTATAAGGCAAGTTATGCATTCGTAAAAAAAATGGAAGTCGAAACTTTGATCAAAGTTGACATTATGATGATAGCGAAGATGAAAAAGTTGGGTCTGGAAATTCTTTCTGTCTGTTGGACTACAGCCTGAACGGCTCGGTCGATTTTCGCTAAACTTAGTAGATATGGTTTTTAAATGGTTATTTTATTATTTTTGGTACAACCCTTGGAACCATTTTTCTTTTATTTTTGATTTTCTCAAACACGGTACAACCGATGTTGATCATATTTGTATGTTAAAGCTCCCCAGCAGTTTCAATATTATTCAATAGTATTCAAATTTTCAAAAAATTTCCTTTTGGATTTTTAAAAGCATTTAAAATTTTGTTTTGAAAACTTAACATTCCCCACTGCATCTATATGTATATCTAATCCTTATGAACTACTCAATGAAGAAGTAGATCATTTTTCTGCCTCTGAATCTGATTTCGAATTTTCTGGAATTGATTATACTGATGTTGAAAGTTTGTTGTTGGTTAAGTCGAATGCGGTCAGAGTTGATGATATACATTCTATTTTTATTAAAACCTTACTTTCACTTATTTTGACTTTCATAACATTTATATTCAATTCAATACTTACAACTGGCATTTTTCCATAGCCTTGGAAGCAAGTTCCAGTACGAAAAAATTCAAGTGGCAAGGACTTTCGTCCAATATCAATATTGCCTTTTCTGTCTAATGTTTTTGAAAGAATAATGCAAAGACAAATAAATTCTTATATTAATAGACACCTTTTCAATCTTGTTATCGCCCAAAACATATCTGTATTATAGCACTTATGAATGTGACTGAAGATATAAGGCAAGCAATTGATGACGACAAGGTGAGTTTCTTGGTTTTGCTGAACTTTTCAAAAGCCTTCGACACAATTGACCATTTAATTCTCATTCGTAAGTTATTAGGTACAACAATTTAACTTTTCATTTTCTGCTGCTAATCTGGTACTATCATATTTAAGTGAACGAAAGCAGGCTGTTTCTATCCGATAAACTCTCGCCTTTTTTGCCGATCTTGAAAGGTGCTCCACAAGGATCGATTGGCCCAATTCTTTTATTACTCTACGTAAATAAATTGCCATCCAATCTTAAATACACACTGGTACAGATGTACGCCGAGGATGTGCAACTGTATTTAAGTAGTCAACTTGGGCTTGTTAAAAACTGCGTCCATACTATTGATAATATTGTTCTGAACCCCTTCGAAAACTAAATGCGTAGTCGTTTCTAAAAAGCCAAATGATCTCTCATATTTCCCGCGCTTATTTTTTAATAACACTGCTATTGATTTTGTGGAAACTGCTAAAAATCTCGGAGTGATCTTCAACAGGTCCTTAACTTGGGAAAATCATATAAATTCAATTGTTGGTAAAGTTTACGGAACCCTTCGTATCCTTCAAGAATCCCAATACCTAACTCCTTTAGAAACTCGAAAGATGTTGTCGAAAACTATGATTATTCCTATACTCTTATGCTTGGTTGTGAGATTTATTACAACTGCGATTTGGAGAGTACAAGAAAACTTACAGTCGCCTTTAATAACACTATAAGATATATGTATTTATGGTCTTAGGAGGTATGACCACATCTCTGGCTACATTTCTACTTTATACAACATGCAGTTTGTACATTTTATACAGTACCGAACCCTTCTTCTTTTCTTCAGTATTAAACAAACACATCAACCACCGTACCTATTTTTTCGACTTCAATTTTCTACTTCTGACAGAACAAACAAATTTATCATCCCGCGACATACTTGCCTAACATCAGAACGACAGTTCTTTGTCAATGCCGTACGGCTTTAGAACTCCTTGCCAAATGACATAAGGAGACTTGTCGATACTTAGATTTTTAAAAATAAATTAAAACTTTTTATCTTTAATTGCAAGGATTTACCTTAAATAAAATTAATAAAATCATTGAATTAAGTAAACAGTTGCTAATTTAACATTCTCTACCATGGATTGTTAATACTCAGTTTTCCATAATTCCATTTTTCCTTTATAACTTTAAATTCATTTGTTTTATTTTGTAAAATATGATATGTATTTATTTAGCTATGTTAATTAAGTTAGCTCTTATACCTTAAAAGAATATTATAAAACTTTCACAATAAATAAGATATTGTATCTTAATCTGTTTGGCAAATCTATGAAAAATAAATAAATAAATAAATATTTCAAAAACCCATGCTCGATTTTTTTAAAACTTGATAAATAAAAGTTTCTGAATATAATCTACAAGATATGAGAAAAAAAAATTATTTTACCTAAAAATAACGGTACTCTCCATACAAATGTTTTTTGAAAATCGTATTTTTCTCAAAAACGGTTCCGAGAATTTCGCTAAAATTTTTTGTCTTTCGATTAATTTTTAAGATCTATAATATAACAAAAAAAAAATTGAAAATAAGATTATTACTGAAATATTTTTCTTTTAATTTAAAAAAAAAATCTATTTTTTTTTGTTGGAAAATTCAATATCTCAAAAACGGCTGAATATTTTTTTTTTTAAATTTAATTATTATTCCAACAATAATAAAAGCCTTAAATTGGCGTGCCAAATTTTTTTCTTAAAAATGTTTTAAAAATTGTTTATATAAAAACTTATTTTTTTAAGAAACCACTACAACGACTCATAAATTTTGTTCTTGCATAAATTCATATTTGCATAACATTCTCTTTCTATCTCTTACTGTTAAAAGAGTTTAAAAAATAAAATTTATCTTCATCATCATCATCATCGGCTCGACAACCGGGTTCCGGTCCTGGCCTCTTTCAACAAGTCTCTCCACCTATCCCGGTCTCTAGCCGACGCCATCCAGTTGCGCACCCCAAGGCTTCGGGCGTCCTGGTCTACGCCATTTGTCCAGCGCAAGCATGGTCTACCACGCTGTCGTCTACCATAGAATGTACCACAAATAACTTTCCGAGCAGGTTCCTCTTCGCTCATGCGAGCTAGGTGCCCTGCCCACCGGAGTCTACCGAGCTTAATTTTTGTCACTATATCTGCTTCTAGGTAGATTGCGTACAATTCATGATTGTACCGTCTCCGGAATCGTCCTTCCTCACATATGGGGCCAACAATTCTCCTTAAGACTTTTCTCTCGAACGCAGCTAAGAGGTCGGAGTGCCTTTTGCTAAGCACCCAAGTCTCGGATCCATATGTGAGTACTGGCAGGACCATGGTCCTGTACAGCAGCAGTTTTGAAGTTATGGTGAGATTTCTGGATTTGAAGAGCTTTGACAGACTATAGTAGGCTCTGTTGGATTTGAGAAGCCGCCCGCGTATTTCTTCTTCTATATTGTTATCGGCTGCTACTATTGACCCAAGGTATTTAAAGGATTGCACCACTTCAAATTCGTACTCCGCAACCTTGACTGTTTGACCAACTATTCCGCTCGCATTCGACGCCACCATGTACTTTGTTTTACCTTCACTAATGTGCAGCCCCAGATTTTGTGCCGCCTTCTCGATCTGGATGAAGGAATCTTGTACAGCTTGTTCGGTTCTTCCGATGATGTCAATGTCGTCTGCGTAAGCCAGTAACTGGCTGGACCTGTTGACGATGGTCCCTCTTGTTGCCGTGCCAGAGTCACGGATTGCTTTCTCCAACGCCAGGTTGAAGAGGAGGCAGGCCAAACCGTCCCCTTGTCGGAGTCCATTAAAGATTTTGATTGGTCTGGATAGCAATCCGGCTATTTTTACTTGGCTTGTTACGTTGGTCATGGTCAACCTACATACTCGTGTCAATTTATTTGGGATGCCGAATTCTCTCATGGCTTTGTAAAGTTCTACCCTGGCTATGCTATCATAGGCGGCCTTAAAGTCTATAAAGAGATGGTATGTATTGGGATGTTAAATTCTAGACATTTTTCCATCGCCTGCCTAAGGGTAAAGATCTGATCAGTTGTTGATTTGCCTGGAATGAAACCACACTGATATTGTCCGATGACGGTTTTAGCGTATGGGGTTATCCGGTCTTGTAGGATAGAGGAGAGTATCTTATAGGCGGTACTCAACAACGTGATACCTCTATAATTGCTGCACGTTGTGACATCTCCCTTCTTATGTATGGGGCATATTAAACCTTTTCGCCAGTCTTCTGGCATTTCTTCCTGCTCCCATACGTGTACTATAATATCATGAATTGCTTGACGTAAGGCTGGCCCGCCGTGATGGAATAATTCGGCTGGTATGCCATCGGCTCCCGGGGCTTTGTTCTATTTAAGCCGGCCTATAGCCTTCTCAACCTCTTCTATGCTTGGTGGCGGCAACATAGGGTATTCTTCTTGAAGTAGTGGAGCCTCCACTTCTGTAGTGAGCTGACCATTTAGCAATTCATTAAAGTACACTTCCCATCGCTCCAGTATGCTTTCAGGATCGGTGATCAGATTTCCCTCTCCGTCCTTGCAGTATGTGCAGCGTGGTGTGTACTGCGTCATGTTTCGGACGGATTGGTAGAACTTCCGCGCCTGGTGCGGACCTCGCTCTGGGCTGTTTTCTATTTCACAGATTAGGTTCTTCTCCCAGGCTGATTTCTTTTGTCTGTGAAGCCGTTTTTCTGTTCTTCTGAGCTCTTTATATTCCTCTTCGCGTGCCCGCGTTCTATGAGATTGTTGCATTGCTCGGTACGCAACATTCTTACGTTCAGTCGCTAGCTTGCATTCATCATCAAACCAGTCGTTCCGATTTTTACGACTGCTGCCTAAGATGGAGTTGGCAGTACTAATGACAGTATTTTTAAGACGTGTCCACTTCTCATTTACGCCCAGCATACTGGCTCCAGGACTTACTCTCCCTAAATCATGTGTTTGTAGGGCGAGTCCTAACGCATTACCAAAGGTGATACTGGTGTTTTCATTGGGCAGGGCAGCCGTGTTGATTCGAACCTGATCAGCGGATGCAATGCGTCTTCGCAAGGCAATCCGCCCTCGGAAAACCATACCAACAAAATAGTGATCCGAGTCGATATTGGCACCTCGGTACGTTCGTACCGTCATCAAGTTCGAGTAGTGGCGACGGTCTATCAACACGTGGTCTATTTGGTTACGAGTGACTCCATCAGGTGATACCCAGGTGGCTTTGTAGATATCTTTACGCGGGAACCTGGTACTCGCAACGACCATGTTTTTCGATGCTGCCAATTCAAAGACTCGAAGTCCATTGTCATTAGTGTTCTCATGCAAACTATGGGTGCCTGCGTAATGCCTGAATACCGGCTCCCGACCTATTTTTGCGTTCAAATCCCCAAGGATGATTTTAACATCATACCTTGGACAGGCATTGAGGGCCCTCACGACTTGTTTGTAGTAAGTCTCTTTTTCTTCGTCTGAGGACTCCTCCGTAGGTCCGTGAACGTTAATGAGGCTGATGTTCGTAAATTTGCCTCGCACGCGAAGGGTGCATAGCCTTTCGCTTATAGCGTTAAAGCCGATGATAGTAGACTTCATTTTTTCGCTGACTAGGAAGCCTACCCCGAGCACATGGTGTTTTGTATAACAGCTGTAGTATCTATATGTCATATTCTTTCTTCTGTAAAACACCATTCCCTGTCCATCTGATTTCTTGAAGAGCTGTTATGTCAGCTTTATATTTTGACAGGGCATCGCCTAGCTGCTGAGCAGCTCGAGCTCTATAGAGCGATCGTACGTTCCATAAGAAAATTCGTAAATCGTTTTTCCGTTTTCGTTGCGTGGGTTGTCGTCGTGTGATCAGTCCGTTTCCGAGGCTTGTTGTCGGTCTCGTAATTCTTTAGTTTTACGGGACAGGGAATTAACCTGTCGCCAACCTGAGGAACCAGCCTGATCATATTAGCCAAACCTTTTTTAAAAGGGTTGTTTCTAGCGGCCGCCTCGGAGAGGCTTTGATCACACTTCCACCAGTTCCGAAAAGTTACGGCACGTGCATGTTTTCGTATGCTACATGTTGTTCCCCCTTTATCTTAATAAACAGTTTTCTCTAATAACATTCATTTTAAAATTCTTAGTCTATTACATAGGAGCAAGTTCGTGCGACCCAGTCGTGCATTTTATTATCATCTGGTCAATAGTTTTAATATTATGTGTCCGTCTCAGTGTCTCACCATCGGACTAACACCAAGTGAAATAAATAGCAGATGGTCACCTCTAACTTACCCTTGCGTAAATACTACACAAAAAAAAAGTAAGAAAAAGGGAAAACACTAATAATTGTGCAGGATTGTTAAAGCTACAAGAAAAAACTTCTTAAGTAGGTCATTCGCATAGGCATCCGAGCACTTTCAGTGTTAACTGAGCTTGAGCCTATACCTCACATACATGTAATACCATACTATTTAACCTGCCCTCTCACTCAATATTGTCGCTTAATCTTTTATTCCCCCTTCGCACAGAGCTCTTTCACTTGGACAGGACTAATCGCATTTTTCTAGATATTGCTTACGACAAACGAACTTTGCATGCATTTGGCACTGATAAATTACTCCTTTGTTAACATATCCCCATATACCATACATACAGTCGTAAGATGCGTGTGCAGGAAAAATTCCTTAGGTCCGGTCAAGTGGTAAGCTTGTATGGCTACTGGACTGGGCGTATTGTCACGGCAGTAAAATTTATTATAATTAACGTCAGCAAATAGAGGCAGTTAAGCTGGTATTCAAAAGAGTTGGACAGGGGGTTGAACGAAGAGCAAACAACTTTATTGGATTTTAAGTAGAACTGGAAGTAGCTGCTACACACGGCATGAAGGCTCAGACTCACATTGCAATTTTAGTTTTGCTTGAAAGCATAAGCAAGTTGTCTTAAGGAGGTGCGTCACGGATTATTTCTCAATTGCGAAACACTTAATATGTGTATATGGTAAAACCCCCATTTTTATTTTGTTTTGAAGTTGACAGGGGTGCAGATAAAAAACAAATTGGCGATATTTCTTACTCTGGTTTGTTTCAGTTTGATTCTCAGAGGATGGTGGCGGATGAACCCATTCGGAGTCAGCGGCACAGGACTAGCAAGGGGTTATTGGCATCCGATTGTTAGGCCTACTGTCTTAAGGTACAGAATGGACACTGTTTGCTGGGTGGGGGGTTGTGTTGTCCACAATGAGCCTCTGGTAAAGATTCTTCTCCAAATGCAACAAGAACCGCAACGTCGAGGGAACGTGGGGGCACTTTATACCCCTATTTACTAGGCTTAACACAAGCTAATTCTTTAACTAAAAATAAAAATAAATTTGGTAGTGCAACAGCTCGGAGTGAACCAGCACCTAGTGACTTACAATTCTCAACCATTCCTGAGTGCGTGTTACCAGGAACGGAGGGGACCTACAATTTTCTGCCGATTCCGAACGGCTTATGAGCTGCACTTTCCATGACAAGAGATACTCTTGGAGAATTTGTCAATTCCTTGCAAGAGGCAGTACAGTACACCTCTGAAAAACTTTTTGGCTGAGAATCGAACTCGAGACCTTCCGCATGACAGTCCAACGCACTAACCATTATGCCAAGGGGTACTACAATTCTTTAACTACGTTATATATATTTTGAAGGATGATTAAGAAGGCGGAGTTGAAGGCAGATTGAACTGAGGTTAAAGTCAAAATACTTAATGTTACAATTAATCCGCCAAAGCATGCGAGTAAAAGGTTGGTTGGAGCCATGGGAAGAACCGTGGGTGAGCAGTTAGAAGAGGCGAGGATTTTTAAGATTAGTGTTGAAAGAGATAGAATTGTAGAGTTGTGCAGTTAATAGATCTTATTGCTTATCGCTCTTCGTTCTTCGATAGTACTCGTATTCAAGTCGGTCTCGGTACGGAGGTAGAATCAAAGGGTTATTCCAAAACAGACCACGAAGAGCGAAACGTAGGAAATGACGTTGAATGCTCTCCATTCTGTTTGCATGAGTTCGTTGATAAGCGGACCATTCTTGACAGGCGTATTCAAAAAGGGGGCGAACAAAAGTTATGTATAACCATCGGGTCACGTAGGGGTCAGAGAGTTCTTTAGACCATATTTTCTCAAAGCCTAGTGCAGAGGTTGCTTGAGGAATAATCGCCACAATATGTGTGAGATCGTTGAGCTCCCTATTACATAAAGCACCAAGTTTGCGAATTGACTTAGCTATGAAAATGGGTTTGATAATGGAGAAGTTAGAGACGGTGAGGAGAGTGGTTGACAGAGAAACTGTCGAGATCAAGTTGAAGAAGAGAAGAATCATGTTTCGGAGAAATGGTCTTGTAATATGGGAATATTTGCCGACCATTTCAGTATCGTTAGTAGTAATAATGAAAAGAAGAGGTCCTAAGTGGCTGCCTTGTGGGACCCCGGAGTTAGCTAAAAAATCATCAGAGAAGTTGGAATTCAATCGAAGTTTGTAGTTTTTCATGTTAGAAGAAATCCATCTTAAGAAGACAGGTTCAAGCCCAAGGGTGGACAGTTTGAATAGAATAAGATAATATGAAATTTTGTCAAAGTCCTTACTGAAACGGGTTGAGGCAATGTCGATTTCCTTGCTGTTCTCGAATGCTGTGATGCTAAATGGGGATAGTACGAGTAAAGAGTCAAATCAAAAACCAAAATCAAGCGAAGAGCGGTTTGAAAATGCAACTGGTTTTGGAGACGGTTAAGACGTAGAATCCACAAAGCTACCTGGTTATTTCCCGCTGGAGTTGGACCACCAACAAATCAAACTTGTGCTAAATTAAGCACATTTGGAAGGGAAAACGGCGTCTGGAAAACGGCTTTCTAAGTTATAGCCAAATTGAAGGCTTGACTATCGAACAAAACAAAAATTGCAAACTGTCCAGAAGAAATAACTTGCCGGTTGTAGGTCTTAGCATAC
Source organism: Chrysotoxum bicinctum (assembly GCA_911387755.1). NCBI lineage: Eukaryota > Metazoa > Arthropoda > Insecta > Diptera > Syrphidae > Chrysotoxum > Chrysotoxum bicinctum. Next base: position 112,653,812 of record OU426989.1, on the reverse strand, counting down.
TTAAAATTGCCCGAGTATACAGAGAGCACCTGAGCGAGAAGCTGTCCAGTGTGCATTCACTACACAGGCTCCAACAGTCAGAAAAAATTTTATAAAAAAGCCAAGCTGTTTAGTTTAAGACAGGAACACAAGCTTTTCGCCCCAACGGAGGTGACTAATTTACCGAACCACAGGGAATAATAGGTGTTTTCAAGTTGCATTTTCAGCAGCTGCTACATGGACATCATGGTCATATCATGTAGTGCGTGTGAAAGGTGAAAAGGACAACACACTTCTAGTGAAATGAAGAACCTGTTCCATCAGCCAGATGGGTTAAACTATAAATTATATTAAAAACAAGAAGGCCGATGTCTGACCTGCATAGCTCTTCAAATACGGATATGATATTTTGGCAAGGTGTAGGTACAAATCAACAACCAAATATGGCTTTAAGAAAGCATGCTCGATGGCTCGATAAACCTTCAGCTTTATTATGCCCCATTTACAAAAATGTCGATTCTATACTCTTATATATTCGTATCTTGCTACTAAATGTCGCATACGAAATTCTATTGAACGTACTGCGTGAGCGTCTTAAACCGTTCTTAGTCCTTTTATCGACGAGTACCAGTATGGCTTACAGCTCGTAAAATCGACCGTCGACCAAATACTCAGATTGATCCAAATACTGGAAAGGATATTAAGAGGAAAGACAATCGGCCCTAGCGAGGTATACGTTCGGAGCGGAAAGTTGTCTGCAACGCATACTTTGTCGGAGGTTCAAATTGATTTCGAGATATCCTATTGGAAAGAAAAAACAATTGCATTTAGCTGTCAGAAATTTCACAAATAAAGCACTTGATCGCAGTCCACCGGGTGCGTTAAAATAATGTCGGAGAAAAATTCCTAACAGCTGTTCTGAAGAAAAACATTCGAAACTTATTGGTATTGAACTAAAAGAAGGTATGGTCAAGTACATGATATTAACAGATACCAGCTTTCCAGGTAGTTTGGGAATTCATCTCAATCAAAAGTGATATATTTTGTACTGTGTACGAGAAGGGCGAATACGGTAGAAAATACAACGGGGATCTCTATAAGCTCTTCTAATATGTAGACCTGGCCACATCGGCTGAAAGCATAGCAATGGCCCAGATAGAATCGTCAAATCCCAGGTTGAGATCTGAGGTGATAAGGAAGACCGAATCACCATTTGAAGGACCAGGCAACCACGGGTGCAAAGGTCTAAATTCTTGAAAGAAGCGTGTTTAGTTTCGTAGATGATGGAAATTCCCCTTGACGCAGGCAGGGATACTTCGTGAATTGTGAACCTTCGGATGATATACGTTTTTGGGAGTCTTTTAATTGTTATCATGAATTCCTCGCACGAAATGCAAAATTCTACAAAACAGGCCCCTTCTTTACGTAATCCACTGTCATTCTCATACCCAGCTTAATACTTGAGTATCATTTAGATAAGAAGTTAAGCTGGAAACATAATTTACAAGAAAAAGTTGTAAAAGGGGCCTGCAACTACATCCCGATAAACCAAGTAAGTTCCAAAAAAATAGCATTGTTATTTATAAGCAGAGCAGTTCGGTGGGCTCCCTCCGCTGCATTTGTAGACATTCTACTCCATCTAAAACTTTTAGATTATTTCCAACTAGCATTGACTACACCATCCCACTTTGAAGTTATCAAACCTTCCAGATATATCTGAGAGTCTGTGGAATTCTTTGGAGATGAATTAATTCATATTTACACTAATACTTACTAACTTACCCAGCTCCCGATCCATGAAGGGTCTCTGCATGATATAGTGCGGTCTTCCATCGGTTGCGATCCCTCTAGACTTAGTGCTCTTGCGTCTGTAACCGCCTGGTTCCTGTAGCGGAAGTTCGGCCTTCTTCGTTGTCTCGAAACTGGAGGCTGGGATTCGAAAATTTTCTTATCTGGAGCGTTGTTGTCCATTCGCTCGTTGTGACCGAGCCAGTGTAGTTGTATAATTCACGATTGAATCTTCTCCTTCATTCGGCCTCTTCGCATATAGAACCAAATATCTGCCGAAGAATTTTTCTCTCAAAAGTGCCCAGTATCACTTTGGCACTTTGTCTTTCAGCGATTCGTTAGGGTAATTTTTCGTCGGATTTCCACTAAGGTGTCGTTCGTGGAATTGATGTTTGTTCCGAGATAGGTAAACTCCTTGACTACCTCGAAATTACTGCTATACCAACAGTGATGTTTTGCACTAGTCGATCGACAGCTGAGGCATGTTAATAGCATATACTTTGTTTTGTCCTCATTCACTTCAAGACCAACGCGTTTCGTTTCGCATGTTCATCAATAGCTTTGAATGCTTCTAGCACAGCATGCTTAGAGCGGCCGATGATGTCAATGTCGTCCACATAGCCAAGCAGTGGAAAAGAACTATTGAAGATAGTGCCTTCCATGTTAACACCACTTGCGCACTATCTGCTCCAGGACTACACTACACTAATATGATGGATCAAAGACAACGATAGGGCTGATGAATACTCTTAATCAAAGTCGTTTAATTTTCCTAAACTCTGTAGTTTATTCCCTGTGGAACTTCAAGCGATAAAAGAATTCCTCTCTTGGTTCAAAGAAATAGCGATATCATCCCAGGAAATCTGCATCTTCTCTGATAGTCATCTTGCTATTAAATTTCTGGCTCTAGAAACACTAGAACAGCGCTATTGTCGAGCATTTCTGTTGGGGCTACCCATGATACACGTTTCGCTCATCAGTTCAACCGTCAAAAATATAGAGATCCGTTTTTAAGTCGCGCAATACGATTACGGAATAAAAATTTAAAATCTGTTGGCATGGTTTTTCTCTCGGGTTGTTTCGTCCCGGTTTACCAGTTGGTGGCTTTGTTGAGGGTCAGCGTAGAATCGAACTCCTTCTCAGCAGCGGGTTTGTGTGGTTGGCGGTGTTGTGAATAAGCTTCTTTGCCAATTGCACGAGAAACTGGTTCAGTGGCTTGATCTTGGATTCTTCATAGATTCTTTCATTGCTGTAGTGCTTTTGTCGCTGTCGAGCGATCGATCGATCGCTGTCCGGTGCTTATCTTCAGAATTTTCCTTTCGAAGAGTTGAAGCTTCTGCATTGCTGTCTTCGAAATGGTGTACCATGCAGGAAAATTATAGCTGATGACAGGTCTGATTAGCTGCTTGTATATAAGTAGTTTCACTGGCTGGCTTAGTCCCGTTCTTCTGGCTAACAATGGGTGCAAGCGATGAAACGCGAAGTTGGCCCTCCTTAGTATCTGCCTTGAGTGAGGGTTGAATTTGGACAGCTCGTTGAAGTGGACTCCGAGGTATTTTACATTTCTTTTGGCTTCTATCGTCGACCCATCGGATGCGCCACTTTCTGTAATAGTCGTAGAGTGTGGAGACGTGGTCTTCCAATCTCCGAGCTTTATTTGTTGGCGCTATCAATGAGGCGTAGGTCAGTGAGTCGTCAGCAAAAAGCAGGTTCTCGTAATCAGTTGGTACGGGTTGATCAGACGTCAAAGAACCCAGCTTCCATCCTTGAATCCAGCTTTGATGGATTTGATTGAAGATTTGTAGCTGTCCAGTTGAACGAAGAATTTCCTGAAAGAGAAAAAAGAAAATAATATTTTTATTAGTAGAGGATGTAATCCAAGTACTCTATACGCTGTCGAATGCTTTCTTGACATCCAGAAAGCCTCCTACGGTGGCACGATAGCTGTTGAGTGCTGGATTGGAACCTTAGTAACTTATGCAGTGTTGAATGCCATTCCCGAAAGCCAAACTGCATGTCTGGGATGACGCTGTTTTCATTGCAGTACTTCTTGAGCCTCCTTAGTATGACTTCTTCCAGAATTTGCTGATATTGTTGAGAAGGAATATAGGCCTACAGTTTGAAACCAGGTTATTAGCGCCTTTCTTTAGGATTGCCACGATTTTTGCCGTTTTCCACTTATGAGGGAAGTAGCAGTTGTTTATGATGATTGCGAGAAGTATCATCACTGCATGTGGAAGCCTTTTGATGCCGTATTTGGAGACTCCATCCGGTCCTGCTGACTTCTTTGGCTTCGAATTGACGATGATTTCCGCGATTTTCTCTGGTTGGCATAGTTGAGGGTTGTCCGTTGGGCAACTAACTGAAAGATGGTCGTCAAACTCCACTCCTTCCAAATTTGGCTGTAAAGTCAGCTGGACGGATGTCCTGATTTCATCCAGGAACACAGGGTCCGTTGATGGGCTGGGTGTGAAGTTTTCCTCGAAGTGATTCGCGAAAACTACCACTTTGTCAGCTGTTGTTGTCACCTCAATGTTGTTGCTGATGAGGATGTCAGGCATACGTTGGGTTTTCCCTAGACAGTTGCTTATTTCGCTGAATGCGTTTGGTACTGGTTTGATGCCCTGTATTCTCTTCTGGAATCGCATGTTGTTGTGCTGCTGGATCGAGTTCCGGAACATTATGTTTACACATTGGAGTTCGCTTCTCACTGCCTGGTAGTCGTTGTTGGTTGTGTTTAGTTCTCTTTGGTGTATCCTTTGAAACCGTTTCCTCAACCTTTGTCTGTGGAAATAGAGATTCCGCACATACTCCAGGAGGTGTTCGTACCTATCTTTGGACGTCTTGGGCACATTTTGGGCTTCAAGGGCATTAAAGACAGCTGACTCCAGGCGGTCGATGGCACTGTCAATTTCCTCATGTCTTAGGTTCCTGTTGGAGAGTGGTATTGAGACGTTGTCTTCTATGTCCCTCTGGAGTTTCTCAATATCCAGTCTTCTGTAGTTGACGTAGTCCTCAGGTGCGACTATTGTCAACAGAACAGGTTGGCTCGGGCTGTGTTCTACATTATATGAGTCTCAATAAACTCTTAAGGGAAAGTGAATTATAAAAAAAGATGGCACTACAGTTAAATATTCTACTTTCTTGGGTGTCGGGCTATAAGGACATTCCAGGAAATTGTAAAGCTGTGGCAGTTACTTCCCATTTTATCTGAAAAGCTTTAAAAATTGGTACCCATCTTTATGTGCAAACTTTTTCTGAAGTAATATGCTTTACAGAGACCACCCTTAGGTGGAACATCAAAGCAAATCTGCCCGAACCTGGACTTTAAGTGTTTGATATCTTTTAATAGATTAGACATTAGGTCCGTAGTAGGTGTCATAACAGGACACTCTGTTAAATATGCAGGCAAGCAGCGAATGAAGTATTTTCAAACGATTTTTTCATAAGCTCTATGAGGATAAGGAGGAGTAAGATGCTATTTCTGGCCTCCTTCTCATTTGTGCCTGTTCTAAGCATTTGCACAGACGTTGGCTCCACTTTGGAGACAAACACAGACTCTATCAGTCTCGGACACTTCGTCAAGAGCTATAAGCTATAACGAGTATGGAAAGAGTTTCCTAGATTCATGTGGTATCCCTACGGATCAAATGCGGTCTAAGTAAGTCAGTCCGAATTACTGGCAGCCACTTTTACCTGACCCAACTAATATCAGGAAATTTTCGAACTGCTGATTAACCGATCAAAAATATTCCTATGAAAAGTTCTCTCAAACAAACTGTACCCACTTCTAGCTTTTAACTAACTCACCAATTGAGCTTCAAACACGTCAAGTATAATCTTTCTGGTACCTTTCGCTCACTGTTTTGCTGCTCGTATTGCTGCTTGTTTCGTTTATTTTTTTTTTACAATAAATAAGCCGGTTCCATTTTTGAATGACAACTCAAAAATATATTAACACGTCAGAGTCACATGTTTGGAATGGAACGACCACTCCTGGCTTACATAACAAACAACAGAAGCATCATTGATCTTATCCATTTCCCGAGATCTTCGGCAGCAGCTGTTACCCAAAGCAGGAGGCAGAAGTATTACCAACCGACGACAACGTGTTTTGTGAAGGCACTTTTTGCGGCGGTGCGGTGGCTGATGGCGACAAATGTGTGATCGCGATTTGCGACGCGTAATTAGGACTCTAAAAGTGGTTGCTTCCATCACAAGGAATGCTACCTGCCGTTGCACAGCATGATTGCCTGCAAATTTAATTTTATTTTTCATCATCCGCCGCCGCCGCCGTTGCAGGCGTCTTCATCTGCCTCTTAAGGTAGCTCAAGAAATTTCACAACCTTAAAAAATTCAGTCTTCAAACCAAACTTATCCAAAACTCTGAATATAATACGCGACCGTTAAAAATCTGCAAACACGAAAAAAAAGTCCATAAAACGACGAAGATTTGAAGTCTTGGATTTCAACTTTGTCCGATCGTCGACTTGTAGACGTCCGTCGCCGTAGTCGTTGTCGTCCACCTTGTTGCATTCGTGCAGGAACTCTTTCTTATCCCCGGTGATGCACGACAAACGATCACTCCCAATCCCAAGGAGTCAAACCAAGAACGAAATACAGTATCTGCACTTTGAGTCATGGCAGCAAGCTATGTTCAGCTCATGGATATATCGGTGAGGTGCGGTGCGGTGTGGTGTGTGGGACATTGCAGGCAGTGGGGTCAAAAACCTGGCTTCTTTTGGTTACTTGCATTGCCATGCAGCAGCTTATATGGCTGGTCTTTGGTTTTCTAATCTTGTTCAGCGATTTATTCGGTTTTTATCCTTTTTTCATTATTTTATTGGATCATGTTAGCGGTAGACTTTACTCCTGTGTCTGTTTCTGTTTCTTGTGTTGGATGTTTATTGTTAATGCCAAGAAGGAGGGGAGGTAGTAATTGTAAAAAGGTCAACAGTATGAGCGGAGCTTCACATTCACAACGTGGCTGAGAAAGTCTTCGCAGTGCAGACACGACAGCAGCGTCCTAATTTTCACGTTTAAAGATCCAATCATATCTTGGGTAATGGGCTTTTAATGAGAGACGATAAGGAAGCTCTTTATTTCTGGTGTGCAAAGAGAAAACCCTATAGCATATAGAATGTTTCGTTAAATTGGTAATAAATATAATTTACCGAGGGTGAAAAATACATTTTAGTTAGGTGGTAAATTAACACCTTTATACGATAAAATTTTCTATTGCTCTTTGAAAAAGGAAAAGCTGGATAGGGATTGTTCGACCCGGGATTAGGATTTATGGGTTCTCATTAATAAACAATGTGTGTGTAGTTTTCGTTAAAACTTAATCTTGTTATGAATATGTACACATACATATATATGCAGGTATTATGTGTCAGATAAATATCTTTTTAACATACATACCTTCCGGTAAAACCATCGTCTAAGGTTAAGCCATCTAGAGGTTTCTTTTTAAATCATAGGTTATTTTGACAGAAAGTCAGTATCATACCTCCGCGGAACGAAATTAGCCACTTTAAGAAATATTGAAAACTTATTTCCAAAGTGAGTGCTGTGTAGCCCAAACAGAACGTTTTTTTTTAAATAAAGTTTTCGCCGAAACGAAGCATCCACCGCGCCTCCTGTATGCAAGTTTTTACAAAAAGTTCGTGAGACTGGTAGGTTCAGTTAAACGACTTTTCTCTATCTGCCACCAATCAATAAATTTGAAATATTCAGCGGCTTCGAAATTGAGTTTTGGGAGTTCAAACTGTCTGGGATTTCCAATATTATTGGTTGTTGCTCTTGCTTTAAAATACTATCATTAGTACTGCCAACTCCATCTTAGGCAGCAGTTGTAAAAATCGGAACGACTGGTTTGAGGATGAATGCAAGCTAGCGACTGAACGTAAGAATGTTGCGTACCGAGCAATGCAACAATCTCATAGAACGCGGGCTCGCAAAGAGGAATATAAAGAGCTCAGAAGAACAGAAAAACGGCTTCACAGACAAAAAAATCAGCCTGGGAGAAGAACCTAATCTGTGAAATAGAAAACAGCCGAGAGCGAGGTCCGCACCAGGCGCGGAAGTTCTACCAATCCGTCCGAAACATGACGCAGTACACACCACGCTGCACATACTGCAAGGACGGAGAGGGAAATCTGATCACCGATCCTGAAAGCATACTGGAGCGATGGGAAGTGTACTTTAATGAATTGCTAAATGGTCAGCTCACTGCAGAAGTGAAGGCTCCACTACTTCAAGAAGGATATCCTATGCTGCCGCCACCAAGCATAGAAGAGGTTGAGAAGGCTATAGGCCGGCTTAAATAGAACAAAGCCCCGGGAGCCGATGGCATACCAGCCGAATTATTCCATCACGGCGGGCCAGCCTTACGTCAAGCAATTCATAATGTTGTAGTGCACGTATGGGAGCGGGAAGAAAAGCCAAAAGTCTGGCGAAAAGGCATAATATGCCCCATTGCCCCATACATAAGAAGGGAGATGTCACAACGTGCAGCAATTATAGAGGTATCACGTTGTTGAGTACCGCCTATAAGATACTCTCCTCTATCCTACAAGACCGGATAACCCCATACGCTAAAACCGTATGTCCGATGACAAATTCAGTGTGGTTTCATTCCAGGCAAATCAACAACTGGTCAGATCTTTACCCGTTAGGCAGGCGATGGAAAAATGTCAAACAAAGTACATGGTGGCGTCGAATGCGAGGGGAACAGTTGGTCAAACAATCAAGGTTGCGGAGCACGAATTTGAAGTGGTGCAATCCTTTAAATACCTTGGGTCAATAGTAGCAGCCGATAACAATATAGAAGAAAAAATGCGCGGGCGGCTTCTCAAATCCAACAGAGCCTACTATAGTCTGTCAAAGCTCTTCAAATCCAGAAATCTCACCATAACTTCAAAACTGCTGCTGTACAGGACCATGGTCCTGCCAGTACTCACATATGGATCCGAGACTTGGGTGCTTAGCAAAAGGCACTCCGACCTCTTAGCTGCGTTCGAGAGAAAAGTCTTAAGGAGAATTGTTGGCCCCATATGTGAGGAAGGTTGATTCCGAGGACGGTACAATCATGAACTGTACGCAATCTACCTTGGAGCAGATATCGTGACAAAAATTAAGCTCGGTAGACTCCGGTGGGCAGGGCACCTAGCTCGCATGAGCGAAGAGGAACCTGCTCGGAAAGTTCTTTGTGGTACATTCTATGGTAGACGACAGCGTGGTAGGCCATGCTTGCGCTGGAGAGATGGAGTAGACCAGGACGCCCGAAGCCTTGGGGTGAGCAACTGGATGGCGTCGGTTAGAGACTGGGATAGGTGGAGAGACTTGTTGAAAGAGGCCAGGACCGGAACCCGGTTGTCGAGCCGATGATGATAATGATGATGCTCTTGCTTTAAGAATACGTCGATCAGCAAGTTCTCGAATGTATTGGCGATCATCCAGCAGCATATTTACTTACTTAGGTCCTCGGATCTGTTACGTCCATGTGGTTCCTTTTACGGGGCATAGGCCCTCCACTACTCCTACGCGCCATTGTATACGGTTTCTGGAGATGTACCTCAGTTCTCTCCAACTCTTCCCCAGTCGTGCTGATTCCTCTTCAACCGTTCTTCGCCAAGTACTTCTGGGTCGACCCACTTCTCTGCCTCGCTGCGTGAGAGGGTTCCATTGCATAGCTTGACTCGCAATGCACTCGTTCCCTTTTCGAAGCGTATACCCAATCCACTGCGACTTACGTTTTCGTATTATAGAGTCGATGGGTTCCTGACCTGTCCTCGCATGAAGTTCATCATTGGGTAAACGGTTAGGCCAGAAAATCCGCAAGATGTTTCACGAACGTTTGCAGCATCCTTGTGACAGTGGGTGTTACTTTCCAAGTGCTGCATCCATAAAGAAGCACGGATTCTACATTGGAACGGAACAGTCGTAGCTTAGTCTTTAGGCTTATAGAGTTGTTTCTCCATATTTTCCGAGCGCAGCGTTTGCTTTCCCGATTCGGCTGGTTATATTTAGTTTGGTCCCGCCATCAGTAGAGACAATACTCCCAAGGTTTTGAAAACTCTCTACCGTCTCTACTGGTTGTCCAGAAATATCTATTTGAGTAGATGAGGAAGTTCCAAGGCCTGTAGTTTTTGTCGTATTGATCTTAAGCCCAACGGTTTCGTCTTCTCTCTCCACCCTTGTTTTCATTTGATGGAGATCCATGATCCATGATGAGAGAATAAGCACACGTCATCCGCGTAGTCCAGATGTTTCAGGTGTGCTAGTAGATTCCACTGAATTCCTCCATTTAAAGTCAACAAAGCTGCATGCAGCACATCACTTATTACCAACAGGAACAATATTGGTGACAACCCTGTCTAACACCACTTTAGATTTCAAACTCCTCTGACAACCTTTCTTTATGCAGAACGTGACATTTGAATCCTTCATATGTAGCTTTGATAATAGCGATCAATTTATCCGGAATGCCCTTCCTGAGCAAGGCAAACCAAATAAATTCTCTATTGACACTGTCAAACGCCTTTTCGAAATCGATAAACAGCAGGTGAAGTGGTGATCGATATTCAACGCACTGTTCGATGATGATCCGCAAGGTGTTAATGTGATCCACGCAGGAAGATCCAGTGCGGAAACCTGCTTGTTCGGCGTAAAGCGTGTCTTCTAGGGGGTCTTGTATTCGCTCTAGGACGATTCTTGCTATAACCCTCACTACAGCAGGCAGTACGTAGATTCCTCTCAAGTTTTCGCATTGCGTAAGGTCTCCTTTCCTTGGAAGCTTGACAATCATTCCCTTTTTCCACTCCTCTTTCTGTTTCCCAAGCTCTTTCTATAAGTGGGTGCAGGAGCTCAGACGATGTTGTTAACCCTGGTCGTAAGAGCTATGCAGGAATACCGTCAAGTCCAACAGCTTTGTTGTTCTTCAGTGCTCTGATTGCGGTTAAGATTTCTTCTCTATTGGGGGATAGAGTGCGTATTCGGGAATTTGTTACTACGGTTCATTAGGTGTTAGGTTGACTTCGCTGGTGAAAACGCGATTTAAAACCGCAGAAAAGTGTTCCTTCCACCTTTTTATCTGGTTCTCATCCGATACTAGCAGTGATCTGTCTATGTCGTTTGCCAGGTGTTGTTTAGAGCTTTGGACATCTGTTAACTCTTTGGTAATTCTGTAGACGGTCCTACTGTCACACCTACTTGCGGCTTCTTCTGCTTCTGTTGCCAATGCTTTGATATAGTTACGCTTGTCACGTCGCACGCTACGGTGAACTTCTCTCATCTTCATGTGGTACGCAGACTGTAGCTCTTTGCTGCCTGCTGCTGACGTTGCTGCAATGCGAGCTTTGAGCTGTTTTCTTTCTTTGATCCTAGGAAAAGTTTCTTCGGAAAGCCAGGCACTTTTTCTTCCTTTCGAACGACCGACTATACTTTCAGCACCTGATATAAAATCATTTTTCACAGCACACCAATGGTTTTCGATGGAGGTCAGTTCCGCGCTACTGATTGGTCTGAATTCTTGTGAAAGATGGTCCCCTAGTTGTTGGCGGACTGCGGGATCCGTTGAACTTGGGCATTCGGGTGTTTTCTTGGGATCTCCGCGCTGCAGCTGTTCGTAATCTTACGGTAGCAACCATCAGATGGTGGTCCCAGGCAATTCCCATGTCTGCACCACTTATGTTTCGAACGTCCTGGAGACTGCTTCTAAATCGCCGACTGATCGCGAAGTGATCAATTCGGTAGGAAGTTGCTTGTCTGTCCGTCGACACCCAACTGATTTTGTAGCACGTCTTGTGATCAAACATGGTTCCTCCTATAACAAGGCGGTTGGCGTTACAAAAATCGACAAAACGTTTGCCATTGTCGTTCCGGTTTCCAACACCATGCTTTCTCATAACATGCCTGAGCCTATCATTGTCATTGCCAACTTTGGCATTCAAGTTTCCATTACCATTATGATGTATCTCCGTCGTGTACTATCATAAGCAGCACTCAGCCGGTTATAAAAGGCCTCCTTCTCCTCGATAGAGGAGAGCTTCGTTGGGGCTTAACACTGTATGATGGTTACGCGAGGTATTCTATTCCGGAATCTAGCTTTCACGATCCTGTCATCTAACGGCTCCCAGGAAATTAAGCTCTTGAGATCTGTTTTAGGAATCAGCAATCCAACTCCAGATTCACGGTTACTTCCAGGTGCCTTCCCGGAGTAGAGTAGTACAGTGTTACGAATTGGAGATTTATATTATTTCCCCGAGCCCAACCATCTAACTTCACTGATCCCTAAGATGTCCATCTTATACCGCATGAACTCACTCTCTAGTTGGAGGAATCTGGCATTTTGAGGACCTTCACTTCCGTTGTCGAGAAACGTCTTCACATTCCAGAAACCAATCTTTGTCCGGGTACAATAGCCAAAAGTCGTCAACGTGTTATTGTTCCTTATCGGAGGCGTAGTGTCAGTTTCGTTAGCGGGAAATTATTTCAGTTACGAAGAATGCTAACCTCCGTAACCTATCCTAGAAAGCTAGGCCTTTCGCACTTGTAATTTTAGCCTATTTACGTATATAGGGATACGCAAATAGTTGCCCGGGGACCACCACGAGGAGGTAAAACAAGCACTTCATTGTGACTGATTGTTGTGCTACTGGCCCAGACCAAGTTCTGAGCAGTCAATAGTTTCCTGATCAGGCATGATGCGGGTCGCCAACATTATTACTGATGGCCATACAAATTTAATACATATATTTTTGGTGTGAAGTCAGGCATTGTAAAGGTATTTCAGATAAGTTCACGTTAATGATTTTATAATCAGCGACGGATAGATTCAGGCAGTTCTTGAGATCCTTGCCAATATCACCAAGATAAGCGTTTGGACTAGATGTTTTTTCATAACATTTTTCGAAAAGGTGTCGATACGCCATACGGTAGTTCGTTGGCGTGGAGCAAGCAAATACACCATTGCAAAGGTCGTTTAATTTTCGTTTCGATTTTTCGGATGATTCCATTTCTTATTCCGGTGTTTAAGTTAGTCCCATCACAGCCAATACCATTTAAATTATTTGTTGAAACTGCAGATTCTCTAAGAAAAGAAAAATATTTCATTTGCTATGGTTTCTGATTTCCCATTTGTTGGCGTTATATGCCCTGAGTATTGTGAGTCAGGTTCTGTTATCAAGACGATATGTTCTTCGGTGGAAAAACCTCCAGCATTTTTTGTAACGTCTTTCCTGCCGTCAAAATAAAGGCAAAAAAAAGTCAATTTGTTGAGACCTTGATCTTGTCGTTTCCCTTCGAATCTTACTTCTATCGATAATGTTTGACCGATCTGTATCATTTATTAGACCATAATCTTGCAAGACCACGAAAGAAAGCGAAATCAAGAAATCGTATTTTTTTATTCTGCGTTGCGCGACCCCTAGCGGTGGAAATAAAAAAAAATTTAAAAATCTTAAAATTAGTTTTAAGGCTATATGCCACTTTTGTGGGGGTATAATTTTGTTTTTCAAAAATTTTAGAAATCGCTCCGGTCTAGTGCGCAGACTAGAAAGCGATCGATCTCAAAAGCTCAACATTTCACGCACTAGCCTGGGGAGAAGCTGCACATAGATCTCAGATTATTCGCTTAAAATTGAAGCAATTGAAGAAGCACGACCATCCGCTTAGTTATCGCTTCCCAGTTTGAGCCTCAGAACAGCTTGAATTGGACAACGATTTTGGACGAAAAATCATCTTTTCTGACGAGGTGCATTATCATCTCGGCGACTGCGTTAACAAACAAAATGTGATCTTGGGCTCGAAAAACCCGGACGTTACTGTCCAGAAGCCAATGCATCCACTGAGAGTGATAGTTTGGTGCGGTTTGTAAAGTGGTGGCATCATTGGACCATTTTTCTTCGAATATGAGTCTGAAACCAAGATTCGGTCAACGGTGGGCGTTACAGGGGTTACATGGATTTGGCCGAAGCCATGCCACACCGCCAATGTCATGATCGATATTTCGGCACCAAATTACCAAATCGTCTTATCAGCCGTCTTGGCGATGTCAATTGCCCCTCTTGGAACTGCGATTTGGCCCCTTTGCGTGTTTTTCTTGTGTCGAACCGAGAAGGACCGATGGTATACCAACGATTCAAGCATTTAAGATCTTCTTCTTCTTCCTTTGTTTCGGCGCTGTTATGATCTCGATGTCGAGGGGATCATAACTCTCCCACGTATCTGCTTCACACTAGTGATCCGCCTGTGGGGTTCGCCGGGTTGACCTCAGAAATCGGCGGCAAGCCTCCCGGTTTTGTATTGTTCCATTTCTGAGGCCAACTGAATGCTGGTGTTTTTGCATTTGTTTGTACCAGGAGTGTTTAGGCCTACCTTTCTTTTTATTCCGAATTGGAACGTTGTATGATATTGCCTTTTTGACGGGGTTCTCAGGATCTCTCCTTTGAACATGGCAATACCAACTGAGTCGGTCGTGTTCAATTTTTTGGGAAATGGTATTCTTAACATGAAGGCTTCCTCGGATCTTCGTACTTCTAATTCGATCAAGCTTTGTAACTCCTGCTGTCATACGAAGCATCTTCATCTCAGCAGCCGTTAGCTTACTCTCATACTTTTTGTACATTGTCCAACGTTGTGAACCGTATGTGAGTGCTGGACGCACAACTGAAGTGTAGAGCTTTCGTTTCAGCTTAGGGGGCATTTTTCGGTCACAGAAGATAGCAGAATTTTCCCGCCACTTCATCCACCCTACGCTTACGCGATGATTGATATCGTCATCACAAGTAGCTTCGTTATTTATCATAGACCCCAGATATTTAAACTTTTCACTCTTGGGAAGCACTACTCCATTCAAATAAATGTCTGGAATAGGCCTGTGTGGATCAGAAAATGGGCAGCATAGGTATTCTGTCTTTTTCGCGCTTATGCGGTACCCACTTCCTTCTAGAACATCCACCCATACGTCAAGTGCTTGTTGTAGGGATATCGGGTCTTCACAAGATCAATATACATAATTCAAGCAATCAGTGAGCCACAGCCCGAAACCATCAAAAAGGTCTTGGTAAATTGGAGTGACAGAATGCGCTACTGCGAAGCCAGCCGAGGCAGCCACTTGAACGACGTTGTATTTCACAATTAATGGGAATGTTTGCCCTTACTAATAAAGTCATAACACATGGGAAAAATTTAATTTTGTTTATTTTATTGCATTTTTAAAAAGAAACTTGTATTTGGCTCCCATACTTTATTTTTGGCATTCGATGAAATCGAAATGTTCTATTTCAAGGGCTCGGCAATATTTTTTCGCTCGCCATTTTAGAAAATTCAGCTATTAGGTGAGACACAAAATCCAAATACTTATCGATCTTCGAGAAATGGGCGCTTACTTCAAGAACAGCCTAGACAAAAATGTGGAATTTGTTGCCTCAATTGGTGATTATGCAAATATTTGTATATGGTTTTCCTCAGAAGGGTTGGCTTTATAACATCGGAAGCTATAACTTCTCTGACCCTAGTAGCCTCTTTTTACAACTCGAATCAAACCAAGAACTCTCTTTCGATTTGATATTTTTTCCCCTATTCGTGATAAAATTTCTCACCCCGAGAAGAATTGTATTTGTAATCATATCTACCACTGGAGTCCACGTCACTAGTGACCAGTTAAAGTTTCTGAAGAAATCGTTAAGACTGTCCCAGTTGGCTTGAGGTCTTTCTTTTGTCTTGACTTGCAATTACAAATGTAATACTAAAGTTTTTATAAACCTATAAGGTCAAGCCTGTGTTCATCTCAGTTCCCCGCTCATCTTAAATCCTCCTGAAGTTACCCTTGATAGTGGTGTATCTTATTTCTAGAAACAACATATTTCTCAGGGTAGGAAGATTAAGATAAAACATGATGGACCACCTTGGGTAAGATATGCCTCATTCTCATTTAAGATCTCCTACCCATCTGTTTCTTGTTTAATAGTCTCTTGTTTATACGCCCCCACTCCTCCCGAAAATTTATGAACTTAGTTCCAGTAAACAGAAGCAACAAAAGCGACCCTTTCTCATGCATCATACATACATTACCTATAAAGAAATAGGATCTAGCAAATTTTATAAACCTTGAGGAATTCCGCTTAATTATTTTTAAATCATTTTAAGCAAACCTGAAAGAGGATCCATATAGGTAGGTATAGTTACCTCATCATATATGAACAGGTATCCAAGAAGCACTAGACTTAGTAGTTAAGTATGACAGGACAGGTACGAAAATCCCCCCAAAACGAGTGTATCATATTTCCTATTTTGCATGTTGAAGTAAGTAACGTTCACGTACCATTGTTGTCGATTTTGCATTTTATTTCGTGCAGTTCTCTTTCTATTCACGAAAAAGGGGACACACAAAAATCCACTAAAAATAAACAAAAAAAAAAAAAAGAAGAATCTGCCATTAACCAAATGAAGCAATCCATATGCAAGCACAGCAATGACGAAAACCACACCACCGACGACGACGACGACGGTGACGAGGACGATGAGGACTAAAACGACAATGGTGACAACCAGCAACAATGCCAATGCCAAAAAAAAAGAAGAAGTTGCGCTGGAATTCCTCAAGAACTCCTTTCTTACAAGTCATTAAGCACGTCATTCGATAATTTGCCCATACAAAGCGCCACGGTGCAGTCCCCTCTCCCGAACTTCCTCCCGTAGTTGAAGGTTCTAAATACGTCGCCTCATTCAACAATGCCAATATAAGGCGTGAGCAGAACACTAATACTCATTCGAACAAGGATTTTTCCCCGTTCGTTCGGTGAAGTGAGACGAAATAAGGCAAAGGATTCGGGTTCGTTGTTAATTTAAATTTACCAACAATCAATTTCCCACATGGCAAAGAGCAAGAGCTCACAACGAGGTAAGGGCGACCGACGGGATTGTGTTTTAGCCCCCGTAATAATACCTAGGTACATATATGGATAAAGGTAGATTTGTGTAGTAGTATATCATTGTAAAACCCTATGGCTTCAGAACGAGTCGAGAACCCTTCTCTCCGTTTAAGAACGGAAATCCCTCTTCATCGAAGAAGAGCCCACACGAAATGGGTAAGCATAAGCACACAATTTATTTATTTGCAAATGCAGATATATTGGGGTACCGAATGTGCATATATGCATATGGCACTAGCACACATTTACACATTTATTAAAAGATTTCCAACCCTAAGCCAATCACCAAGTTCCGAGTTCGGGGAACGAAATTGTTAGGGCTAATTACTTTATGGTCTTATGGAAATGAAATCATTCGCTGACTTACTTAAGCCAATCATAAAGGGATATTTTGTAACGAAGCGTTACAATTATTAAACAATTTAATCACGTTACCGAGCAAAATGCTGCGACACCAACGACCCCTAATCATATTACCGAGCAAAACGCTACGACGCCTGCATACCGCATTATTAAATAATCATATTGCACATCCAGTGTGCACCCGGAGTCATGTGATTACCACACAATCGGAATCACATGCAATTTTGTCATTTATTTCGGGTAATTCACACTGACTCTTAGCCGTAGATTTAATAAGTGGACGTTGGGAAAATGGCAAAGTTGTCTTTTATTCTCGTCCGGTGTTGGATACCAATCTAGAGTATAGAGAATTTTAGATCGGGCCGCAAACAAAAACCTTGTATAAGGCGTTTCGGTGACAGATAGGCATTGCCACATTGGTGAAGCTAATCTAAATTTTTTTATAAAATAGTAGGGTTTTATTAGATAGAGTAGGACAAGTTTAAGGATTATTAGGAGCATTAGTTAGAGGGGGAATATTTATTATTATTATTATTATTATTATTATTATTAAGAGTATTACTAGTTACTAAACCAACCCGTTTCTTTCCTTTGATCTCCTCTTCAAGGCAGCTCATTGGACAGGTTCTCTTTATAGAGTTCCACCCGTTTATTTCCCTAGGTTGCGTACTAGGGACAAGAGTTTTCTACAAGAATTCTCGACCGTTTATTTCCTTTGGGTTCCTCTTCAAGGAAGCTCACTGGACAGGTTCTCTCGTTAGAGTTCCACCCGTTTTTTCCCTAGGTTGCGTGCTAGGGACACAGGGCTTCCGATAAGGTTCCCGAATCCGTTTCTTTCCTTTGATCTCCTCTTCAAGGCAGCTCATTGGACAGGTTCTCTTTATAGAGTTCCACCCGTTTATTTCCCTAGGTTGCGTACTAGGGACAAGAGTTTTCTATAAGAATTCTCGACCGTTTATTTCCTTTGGGTTCCTCTTCAAGGAAGCTCACTGGACAGGTTCTCTCGTTAGAGTTCCACCCGTTTATTTCCCTAGGTTGCGTACTAGGGACAAGAGTTTTCTATAAGAATTCTCGACCGTTTATTTCCTTTGGGTTCCTCTTCAAGGAAGCTCACTGGACAGGTTCTCTCGTTAGAGTTCCACCCGTTTATTTCCCTAGGTTGCGTGCTAGGGACACAGGGCTTCCGATAAGGTTCCCGAATCCGTTTCTTTCCTTTGATCTCCTCTTCAAGGCAGCTCATTGGACAGGTTCTCTTTATAGAGTTCCACCCGTTTATTTCCCTAGGTTGCGTACTAGGGACAAGAGTTTTCTATAAGAATTCTCGACCGTTTATTTCCTTTGGGTTCCTCTTCAAGGAAGCTCACTGGACAGGTTCTCTCGTTAGAGTTCCACCCGTTTATTTCCCTAGGTTGCGTGCTAGGGACACAGGGCTTCCGATAAGGTTCCCGAATCCGTTTCTTTCCTTTGATCTCCTCTTCAAGGCAGCTCATTGGACAGGTTCTCTTTAGAGAGTTCCACCCGTTTATTTCCCTAGGTTGCGTACTAGGGACAAGAGTTTTCTATAAGAATTCTCGACCGTTTATTTCCTTTGGGTTCCTCTTCAAGGAAGCTCACTGGACAGGTTCTCTCGTTAGAGTTCCACCCGTTTATTTCCCTAGGTTGCGTGCTAGGGACACAGGGCTTCCGATAAGGTTCCCGACCGTTTCTTTCCTCTGATCTCCTCTTCAAGGTAGCTCACTGGACAGGTTCTCTTTTTAGAGTTCCACCCGTTTATTTCCCTAGGTTGTGTGCTAGGGACACATTATATGAAATATCGTGTTATTTATTTAAGCTTATGAATACTGTAGTATATGAAGTACCGTGTTATTTATTTTAAGAAAAGAAATATTGTTAATAAAAGTATATGAAATACCGTGTTAAAAATACGAAGCCAAATAAAGTAATTGAAAGTTTTGGAGTATTAAAAACATTATTTCATTCGGAGCTTTAGACCCTCCAAACCCAAGTTTGTTGCTTCTTTGGGAAGAACCCTGGACACCGACGAGTTTTACCTCAGCCACGAAGAAAAAGCATCACAAATTGGCGCCCGAGCAGGGACATTTTGAAGGATCAACCGCACTCCGACCGCCGACCGAACCGAAATTTTTCAAGGCAATACCGACCGCCGTTTTATTCTTATAAGCCATTGGAAAATTCATCCGTACTCCGTTTTACCTGCGACCCTTCGAAAAGTTCCACCGTATAACCGATCCGCCGCCCACTCAGCTCCGCATCTCCCAGCTCAGCAGTACCCAGCTTCAACATGACCGACTTAGATGAAGCAGAAACAAGCGAATATAATCCGTACAAAAATCTCGGATTCATATATTTCCTGAAGAAACCCGAACTAATTGAAGTATTATCAACGAGAAAGTTGGAAACGAGTGGCAATATGCAAACCCTTCGCAAAAGGCTAAGCCAGCATCTTAAGGAGCTCCGAACGCATAAATCAACCCAGAACCTCTGCGAGGAATGGGAAAGCACCGTAGAAGTCAGGAATAACATAGATCCTGCTGATGAAGCGATGACTCCCATTAAGCCGCCAACAGCAAGCCACGAAGAGACACTGCCGAGATTAGCCACCAAACCAATACCGCCGCCTAAACCAGAAATTCGCCCGCAGCCTTTTGCCTACCTCACTTTAAGTTACGAAGCCGAAGTGATGAACACAGTCCGTAAGTGGGGCTTAAGGTATGATTCCAATGGGAATCCCTTAGAATTTCTGGAGAGGATAGAAGAACTAACCAGTTGCTACAACATACCCCCGAACGACATACTAAGATCGTTACCAGAAATATTCCGAGGAACCGCGCTGGAATGGCTACGCATTAAGAGAGAAAGCTTATCATCCTGGGCAGAATTCCGCCGGTTGTTCCTACAACACTTTCTGCCAGCCCGGTACGTATACCGTCTCGAGGATGAAATCTTTAGGAAGCGCCAAGGCCCTCGAGAACGAGCAAAGGACTTTATTATGGCAGTACAGTATCTGATTCGCCAGCATCCTCGCATTACCGCCGCCGACTCCATCGATAGAATATACGAGAACCTACGACCAGAATATCGATACTACATACGACGAAGAGACTTCGAAACGCTAGAGGAGTTGATTACACTAGCAGAGGAATTCGAAGCGATCAGAAACGACGAACGAGGATATCGCCCTGCACCTGCTCAGAATCATTCCGCTCCGATAAGCAGAGTGCCACAACTTAATGGCCAAGCGCCCAGAGCACTAGCAGTTACCACACAGCCGCCGTACGACCGATCCACACATTGTTGGAACTGCAAGCAACGAGGACACCGAAAACAAAATTGCCGCCGACCGTTCTATTTATTTTGCTCTTATTGTGGCCAAGATGGAATTCTATCAAAAGATTGCCATTGCCACCAAGCCCCCGTTGCCGTTGTGAGTACTCCCCCAGCATTAGATCCCCGATTTTTCGTCCCAATTAAATTGAACGACCAGATGTACCAAGCCTTAGTCGATACCGGATCTACGAAGACATTTGTAGGAGACGTTTTAAGATATAAATTCCGGCTATTGAAGACGCCTATGCGGGAGTACCATAAGACCATCCATATGGCTAATGGAAAACCAGTCCTCACATCAGAACACTATACAGTGACTTTCTATATAGGCGAGACACCCGTCACCGAGGAAGTGTCATACTTACCAGGGTTAAGTGAACATGTAATTTTGGGAATGGATACACTAGGCAAGGTAGGAATACAACTATTTGTGGAAGGAAAACGAATCACCGAAAGAAAAAATTTAAAAGAATGTCAAGC
>OU426989.1:112325418-112630418 GCA_911387755.1 Chrysotoxum bicinctum | reverse complement strand
TGGACAGGTTCTCTCGTTAGAGTTCCACCCGTTTATTTCCCTAGGTTGCGTGCTAGGGACACAGGGCTTCCGATAAGGTTCCCGACCGTTTCTTTCCTCTGATCTCCTCTTCAAGGTAGCTCACTGGACAGGTTCTCTTTTTAGAGTTCCACCCGTTTATTTCCCTAGGTTGTGTGCTAGGGACACATTATATGAAATATCGTGTTATTTATTTAAGCTTATGAATACTGTAGTATATGAAGTACCGTGTTATTTATTTTAAGAAAAGAAATATTGTTAATAAAAGTATATGAAATACCGTGTTAAAAATACGAAGCCAAATAAAGTAATTGAAAGTTTTGGAGTATTAAAAACATTATTTCATTCGGAGCTTTAGACCCTCCAAACCCAAGTTTGTTGCTTCTTTGGGAAGAACCCTGGACACCGACGAGTTTTACCTCAGCCACGAAGAAAAAGCATCACAATTTGTTGTGTTTGTTAAGGAATTGTATTGTGTTATTAGGTCTGTGTGATGACCATAACTGACGTTGGTATAAAATATTTGCATAAGCTCTCCCGAAAGTTTTGAAAGTGTAATCTTAGAAAAAAATTCTGAGAATGGCTAATTTGAACGGAATAGCGGAATAGTTGATGAAAAGAAGAAATTCAGATATTCCATCTCTTAAAAGCCATCACGAACTGTTAATAATGTAAAAAGACATAGCAAACTTTCTGGCTTCAAAATTTAAAAGCTGACTATATCAGCACTTCTACTAACCTATCAAATACAATAACTTTTATCTCGCAGTCAAATGTTGAATTAACAAATTTAAGGTTAGCTTAGCCTAAGTAAAGCTTAAAAACTCAAAAATGTTCTAGGATCCCAACTAAGAATTCAGCTTCGATTCGGTCTAACTAAATATCTTTTCGAATTTCCTTAAGACATTTGTAAAGGTTGTTTAAGAACAATAAGGAGAATATTAAACAAGCTTACAAACTTTTTTATAAACTTCTACAAGTGATTTCAGAAAATCTTCTTTGAGGTACCATGCGCAGATTATTTAAAAGTTCCAGGTTCTTTTATGGTCTATTAGAAGTTTAACCGAGTCCTATTTGAAATTTAAATGAAGCTCAGGTTTTGACAGAGTGCTTCAATAAAGCTTCGCAAAAATTACAAACGCAAGTGTAACAGAAGTTTGTACATTTCGATTTCAGGGCTTTTTAATGTCTATTACAAGCTTACAATAGAAGTTTTATCGAGCCTGAAGAATAGGAAATTTGTATTTAAATTTCTTTGAAGACTACTTAAACTACTTAAAACAAACTAAAACTACTTAAAAACTAGAACAGCCACAGCAGCAGGTTTTTTGTTTTTTTTTTTTGTTTGTACAAAAAAATGTTTTTTTTTTTTTTGGTGCTACTCTGACTGTCCCTCCCCAAAGAACTACACTTAAAACTATGTTAGTCGGCCAAGACAACTTAGTCAACTATCGCTATCATTATTAGACAACCACCAGAACTGGTTCTCCGGTCTCACCCTGTCCCTCTGGTCCCGAACTGTCACAGTTCTACTGAACCAAAGACGCTCTGCTCCGTCTTGTGTGAGGACGTCTCGATTATAAAGGACCCGCTTATCCACAGTTCTACGGTCGACACGTGGTAGATTAGCGGAACCGCCTTTCTATAGTGGATCAGCCGTTGACTGTATAAAAAGAGGAATGCATCAAGTGCAATATGGCCACTTAAACGCACATTCTGGAAGTATTCATCTTTAGGGTAGTAAGCCCCAAAGATTAAGCTATTAGCTGAGGTCATCGCTCTCGCAATGTGACTCTGAATCACCTTTATCAAAAAATTGTATATTCTGTTAATGTTGGCTCCGTTGTATAGAGTCCTGTTGGAATAGTAATGTTTGTACTCCGACTCTGGTGTAATCCTGACTCTGTGTAATCCAAGGCAACGTCAACACTGCCTCTCAAACACCCGAATATTTTCCATTTGAGATGGAACAACGTTGAACCACACCGGGCAACCATAGGCAATCAACGGCCGTCTGAGGGCCATGTAGCAAATCACCTTCACTCTGCTGTCAAGCCGGCTGCTGTAAAATAACCGTTTCGTCAGAGCAAAGTCTCCCCTAGCCATGTTTAGAGCAGAATTTATATGTCTATCAAAATACAAATACTGATTAAACCAGATGCCACGGTGCTTTACTACACTTTTGCTCGTCAGTGGCTGCTGATGTGGCCCTACGATCACCAGCTTGCGCCAGTTCTTTATCGTATCCCTAGGGGCTCCAGCCAACGGAGTCCTAAAAAAAATGGTTTCTGATTTCTAAAAGTTAATTTTCAACTTCCAGTCATCACAATATAGCTGAATTTTGTCGAAGTCACGCTGTAAAAGAATTCTGATGACCTCAACTTTTGGAGCCGTTCTGTACGCAATAAGATCATCGGCATACGCAATTGCCTATCTGTATCTTTACGCACTGGGCCATTATTGAATATTATTTGGAAGATGCAAAAACTTAATCAGGCTATTTCTTTTTCCAACTTCAAAATTGACACAACACTGCTATATACAATTTTGCTAAGGCCACGTTCACACTTCCTGTGTGAACTGAATACATTTCTTAAATTTCCTTTGTTGTGTGTATTTACAAAATGTTTATTTAATTTTTTTGTATTGAGACCCAATCTTCATACCTAAAAGGGTAAAAAATGTCTTTAAATTGCTGACCGTAGCGATTTGTTTTATATGTATTACACTTCACTCTTTGTTTGTTTTGATTTGTGCCTTTCCATTTATTATTAATAACGATTCATTTATTCTTATAAAATCTTTGTATTCCGTTTCGTTTGACAGTTGTTATATATTAAGTATATGTTCTTCTTCGAATGTGCAAAATTTCATTTTCTTATTGTCAAGGATGTTAAATCTTGAGGTTCACAAGGCCAACAATCAAACTCATGGTCTATGCTATCTATCATAGGGATGTCTATGTACTTACTTGTACTTGATTGTAGATATAGTAGATGGATAACAATAAATGTGTACAAATAATTAGAAAGCAATAACAAAACGCACTTAAAGATTGTTTAATAAGTTCTGGTGTTGGATGTCTCTTTGTGCATGCATTCTGCTGGTGATTTGTATTTTTCTGCTGGTCAAATTAGCGAGCCCTTTTAAGCAATAAAGACCACCTTGTACTCGTAGCTAATGATCTATAGTAATTTCTTGATTTTTTTTTATTTTTTCCATACAGTAGACATACTTCAATTTAATATTCCTTACTTACTGAAGAATAAATGTATCAGTTTTTTTTTGAGTTTAACTTAAGCTTCTTAGAAGCTTGAACCTTGACATTTCCTTTAAAGGCTTTTTGTTAAAGTCTACTAAGCTTAAGAGAAGTATTCTATATAGCTTTTAGAAAATTGTTACAGAAACCTTTTAAAAACTCACTGACTTAAGCTTCGATTTCATATCACATTGCAATCTTTATACAAGTTCCAGCTTCTCTACCTTCATTTATAAAACCATATCCGAAAAAATATATTTCTTCAAATTTGAATGTTTGTTTTAAATTGAGCTATTTTTACATTGCTAGAAAACTGCTATAGAAAAGGGTTTTCCAATATGGACTTCCAAATTTTGACAGGTGATTAGGGCCATATTGTTGTCAAATTGTCTGTCTTGCCAAATCAACAATGAAATTGATAGTGATCAACAACATGACGTGTTAATGATTAAATTATTTCATTAAAGTGGGGATTCCGTTTGAGCAACATTTAGCATGCATCGCCCATTTATGGTTGACGTAATCGCCCTTCGAGAGGACTATTTGCGCCGACCGGTCAACGAAACGCAAGATCGGCCGACAATATTGCCGCGGTCCATGAGAGTGTACAGGAGAGCGTACAAAAGCACCGCCTGAGCGAATTCTGGGTCATGACTTGGTTCTACACCAACCAAACTTCAACTGGTCAATTGGCTTTCAGAGTAACCGACTATAGACAATGTCGTGTGTTGGCTAACTGGGATGAGTAGTTGGAAGTTAACCCTAATTACGGTCGAAAAATCATATTCAGCGTTGAAGCCTATTTCTGGATGGGTTGATCAACATAAGCATAATTTCGGAATTTGGAACGATCACAATCCACACGAGGTGCACCAAATTGCAATGCGTCCAGTTAAAACCATTGTTCGATGTTGGTTTTTGGCTTGCATCAGCATAGGTCCAATTTTCTTGAAATTTTTTCGGATATTCAGAAATGACTCACA
Organism: Chrysotoxum bicinctum; assembly: GCA_911387755.1. NCBI lineage: Eukaryota > Metazoa > Arthropoda > Insecta > Diptera > Syrphidae > Chrysotoxum > Chrysotoxum bicinctum. Next base: position 112,626,158 of record OU426989.1, on the reverse strand, counting down.
TAAATATTCCAGTCATATAACTTTACTCTGTTTGCTATCCTAGCATAACCTTCACGAAATATTTATTCGACTGATGTATTCGAATAATGGGTATTTTACCCCCCATTCTTCTAAAAAGGTGTTCTTCATGCCTGACAAAATCATTGGGTTAGCTTATCTATCGCTCCTACTGATCTGGAATCTTCCCTAGAAGATGGAAAACAAAACAGCCTTTAACCAAAATTTGATCCTTCCTCCTCCTCCCCCTACCGACCGATTTCACTTAAATAAATGCCGTCCAGGTATCGCCTATAAATCAACAGCTTAAGAAACATCTCGAAAATCGAAAGCTTCTTAATGAGCGGCAATATTTCTTTCTCAGCAATCGTTCCACTGGTGATCTGATGGCATATCTCTCCGAAGAGGAAACAAATCTTTATATTGTTTTGGAAAAAGTAAGATTATTGTGCTTGATAATTTTAAGGCATTTGATAGAGATTGGGACCAAATTCTCTTATCGAAAATGCGTGCGTTTGGTATCAATAAAACCCTTATTCTCTGGATAAGAAATTAATTTCTGGATAAATGTTGTTTTATACGATTTCAAGTCTGATCTCCAGATCTCCCCTAGTGGGGCATAGAGCGTCCACAACGCCAGCTCGTCATCGTGTTTGGTTCCTGGATATGAGTCGCAACTCTCTCCAACTTCTTTACTAGTTGGGCTGACTCCTCCTCGACTGTCCTTCTCCATGAACTTCTCAGTCGTCCAGTTCTTCTTCCTTCTTGAGTGAGCGAATTCCACTGCATTGCATGCGCCGAAAACAGTTGTCGCCTTTTCGAAGCGTGTGTCCGATCCACTGTCACTTTCGACGTCGTATAATAGAGTCAATAGGTTCCTGACCCGTTTTCCTAAGGAGCTCTTCGTTTGATATACGATTGGGCCAGAAATTCCTAAGGATGTTTCGTAGACATCTATTAATGAACGTTTGCAGCTTCTTAGTGACACCTACTGTTACTTTCCAAGTCCTGCAACCGTAAAGTAAAACGGATTCGACGTTAAATTGAAACAGCCGTAGCTTGGTTCTTAAGCTTAGAGAGTTATTCCTCCATATATTTCTAAGCATACCGAAAGCAGCCTTTGCCTTCCCGATTCGACTGCTGATGTCCTGTTCGGTGCCACCCTCGGTAGAGATGATACTTCCAAGGTATTGGAAGCTCTGTACTTTCTCTACCGGTTGTTGAGAAATATTTATGAGAGAAGATGACTGGGTTCCTAGGCTGATTATCTTTGTTTTACCGGAGTTGATTTTCAGCGGAGATCCATGATCCTATGAAAGAGCAAGCATACGTCGCGTCGTCCACATAGTCAAGATGTTTCAGGTGAGACGTCAGAGTCCATCGAATTCCTCCGTTTCCCGTCAATGCCGCTCGCAGGACATCGCTTGACACCAACAGGAACAATATTGGTGACAGAATGCAGCCCTGTCTGACTCCACTTTAGACTTCAAACTCTTTTGACAGCCTCCCTTCGTGCAAAACGTGACCTTTGGATCCATCATAAGATGCCTTAATAATAGCTATTCATTTATCCGGGATACCCCTCCTGCATAAAGCAAGCCAAATAAATTCTCTATTGACGCCATCGAAAGCCTTCTCAAAGTCAATTAATAGCAGGTGAAGTGGTGATCGATATTCGACGCACTGCTCAAATATGATCCTTAAAGTATTGATATGATCAATGCTTCTAGATGTTCCCTGATGCGTTCCGGTACTATTTTCGCTAATATTTTGGCAACGACAGGCCTCACGCAAATCCCCTCCAATTTTCACACTGTGTTAGGTCTTCTTTTTTAGGGAGCTTGACTATCATTCCCTTTTTCCACTCGTTCGGAAATTCTTCGGGACTCAAGCTTTTTTTATAAGTGGATGCAGGAGTTCGCTCGATGTCGTTGGCGCCGCTTGTAGAAGCTCTGCAGGAATGCCATCAAGTCCTACTGCTCTGTTGGTCTTCAGTGCTTTGATTGCGTTGCAGATCTCATCTCTACTGGGGGGTGCAGTACGGATTCGGGAATTTGTTGTTTCTGTCAGCTTAACAGGTATCAGTTGCGCATTGCTGTCGGTAACTCGGTTTAATACCGACGCAAAATGGTCCTTCCACCTTCTCAGCTGATCCTAATCCGAACTAAGTCGCCAGCCGTCTGAGTCTTTTACAAGGTGTTGTTACTAAATAGGATTTCTAAAATCGTGTGAAGTTTAATGCTTCGTACACTAAATACTTTTTAAAGTTGTTGAAGCAAAATGTACCTCTTAAACTCCTGTCCTGTATGTGTGTCAACGACGATCTTCGTTAAATTGACCACATTCCCGAGACCGTCAAAGATTTGTTACCTCCTCTGATCTGGCTAAAAACGTCTAAATCTAAACGTCCAAAAATCGATTATAACTCACAAGTTTGGGCTCGTACAGCCCAAAATTCTCTCCACTTATTTGATAGAATTCAGAACAGAGCGTTAAAACTGATAGGAAACAGGCTTATCATGGATTCATTCCCATCTCTGGAACACCCTCGGAGTGTTTCATATCTTTCCTTGTTTTATAGCTTCTTTCGCAAGCAATGCTCACTCGAAATAGCCAGTTGCATTCCACCTCTTTTTTAGTTCACCCGTGATACCCGCATCGCTGGGAATGCTTATCAGTTCACCCTCGAGCCTAATTGTGGTCGTACCGTCAAATACAGAGATTCGTTTTTGATTGTGGAATAATCTACCCGGAACAATTTGCCCTTGCCGTTTCAATTTGAAAAAATTCAAGACCGATGTTCATCGATACCTCCTTTCTCTCCACCCCCATATTTCCCCATCGCTCGTGATATGGATATGTTCAACAATTTAAGGGTCTCACAATATACCCTTGAGTGCCTGTAAGTCATAAAAAAATCCCCACACAAAATTTCATCTCTAGGGAAATTTATAGAAACTATTGGGCATTTAGAGACAGGCATGTGCACTGTTTCATCATATGTGATAAATTGAGTGTTGCATGTGTTAATCGACCAGACATTATGAGGTACATTTCTGTCAGAATTTTGGATTTTTCGGGAATTGAATTCTTCTTATTTTATAAAAAAAAGCCCTTTCCAAGGTTTTACATTTTAAAAATCTATGTTGCGCTCATTTATCATTTTATTGCAATCAATCCCCTAAGCCAGATACTAATCCTCGTCATGGTCCCGAGGATCAAAACATCAAAGAATTTAAAAATTACAGAGAACATAACATGATAAATAATTGTGGTCAATTAACGATAAATGACAGAATGTGGCGTGTGGCTTTGGTAGATTGTTCACCATCTGCGGCAGAGTGCCCAATGCATACCTCTTACTTGCAATCACACGTCGTCGTCGTCGTCGTTGTACTCGTACCTCCTTGGCTGCTATCATGTGCAACAATTTACACAGTACAGAGCTGCACATATGTAGCAGATCTCAGCATCAACCCTCTCCCCCACCGATGATGTGTACGTGTGGAGAAAGTGAATTAGCCAGCTGAGTGCTTGACCACCCAGGTTAATTGGTTTCCCATTGATTCCTGGTTGTTCTTAGTTGCTGGTTTTTGTGGGTATTGCAAGTCCTTCGTCGTTCTTGTTTTTTTTTTTTTTTTTGCAAAACAATTTCCTACATGGATTGGATTTTGTTTCATTGGAAGTGGTGCATGTTCGGCCAGACAACCACCAACAACCGAACAACGACAAATTTAATTGATACAAGCATTGCACCAGAGTCTAATATGCAAATGATTCTTAAAGCCAACCTGTGGTCATTTCATTTGCGGTCCAATTGGTTGATGTTATTCCGGCTAGACTACAAGTTAAGAGCGCCTCGTTTGAAGCCTCTCCAGCCGCCACGCCATTACTGGTCTCTGCTCTGACATTGTGCCTTGAAGTGTTCCTTAAGTCTATATAGGTGGTGTCTTTTTTTTTTTTTTTTACTTTCTGTGTTTTTGTCTTTGATTATCTGCTCCGATATGCATTCATGGTTAAGAGCAATTTGCCCTTTCGAGAATAGCTCTCGAAATCAATTAGCCTGACGCCATTGCTGATGGAGTCCTGATTGCTACAACACTGCAAAACAGCAAGAGGAGTGAACGAACCGAAAATCAATCAGCCATTAACAAAACTATCAACACCTGTTCGCGATTAATTTGCTTGGGTGCTTTAAGTCAGCGCGGATATATGTATGTACGTGGTCACGTCTCGCGTCGTAACTCGTAAGTCGAAAACTCTCCCCGGGCAAGTTGACATATCATTTGAAGGACTTGGCTCCAACCGTCATCATCATTATCAGGTACACACAAACGTTTGACGTGAGCAAAGACCATCATCATCTTCGGGGCATGTTGAGCGCGTCTCTGCGGTTATCATTTTCTCTTTTAATTCAGGGTTGCCGTTTACTTTGAATTGAGAAAGAATGGCTGTGTAATGTTTGGAGTGTTGACGGCTGTGTTGCATTAAGTTTTAACCAGTGACGGATCAATACGAACCAAAAGCAAGTGTAATTGGCATGGAAATGGATTGATCCAGCTTAATTGATGACGCTTTCAGTGATGCCAAGTAAGTTAGTTAATAAATAGAATTAAAAAATACAACAAACACAGGGTGTCCCTTAATTCGTGCATAAAAAAAAACTCGATGACAAGTTTGGGGAGAAACCCATAGATTTTATGATACTTGGGAAAACCTGGAACATGTTAAATTAAAAGAAGTATTTTTTTTGTTTCGGAAAACCTGCAGCAGGTAAAAAACGGATTTTCTGATTTTGGACACGTTTCTACCAACAGTTGAAAATAAGATTAGTTTTCCAAGAATTTTGCAATGTTTTTTATAATAGCATAGTGGTTTATTTGAGTACCTGTCAAAACCCTCATTTTCCGTTTTCTTAAAAGTACTGAAAAAGAGTTAGGTTTGAAGTATAGAGGCCTACTTGAAAAATTTTAGTTTATTAGCTGTGCAATGGAATTTCAACCATGAGAGCAAATCATGTATCGGTCCATACAAACGGTTCCAAAATGGAAGGTGGGGCATCTTCTCAGACAACCGACTCATAAATTATGACATTACAATGATAGCGAAGACTAAAAAAGTTAGTTTCTATATTATGTCTGTCTGTTCGAATGCAGCCTAAACGGATCGGCCGATTTTCATCAAACTTGGTAGATATCGTTTTTAAATTCCCCCCCACACGTTTTTGTTTCTTTTTTTTTAAGACCGAAAATAACAGTACCTGCCATACGATTTTTTTTTTTCGAAATTTTATAAATATTTTTTCTTCTCTAAAACTGTCCCACAGATTTTAATAAAAATTAAAAACATTTCATTTAGTTAAAGCTAGGTAATGGTTGGATATTTTTTTCCAAAAAATGTTTTTTTTTGGTACCTCCCCTGGAAGCATTTTTTTGTTTTTGATATTCTCAAAAACGGTACATTCGATTTTGACCATTTTTTTATGCTAAAGCTCCGCAAGATTTTTTTTTGATTTTAAAAAAAATAAAATTTTTTTTTTTCAAAACTCAATATTTCGAAAACCCATGCTCGATTTTCTCAAAGTTGATAAATCAAAGTTTTTTAATGTAATCTAAAAGATGTGATAAAAAAAATTGTTTACTTAAAATTAACTGTACCCACCATACAAATGTTAAAAAATGGTTTTCGAAAATCGTATTTTTCTCGAAAATGGTTCCCAGAATTTTGATATTTTTTTTTCTTTCGTTTAATTTTTACGATCGATAATATAATGAAAAAAATTGGAAATTTATGTATATGTTACTGACTGTACCTATCATAGAACCATTTTGTCGAATTTTGAATTTCTTATTATCGGTATAGCGGATTTAAATGTTTTTTTTTAGGGAGAAGCTTCTAAAAAGTTTGAAAAAAAATCGCATTTCAAGACTTTAAATTTTTTTTTTTGAATTTTTGAAAAAAAATTGTAAAATTCAATAACTCAAAAACGGATCAATGTTTTTTTGGAAATTTATAATAATAAAATTCGTATAATAATGAACATTTTAAGTTGGCCTACCAAAATTTTTTCTTAAAGTTTTTTTTTTAAATTTTGGTCATAAAAGCTTATTTTTTTTAAGAAACCACTACAATGACTTATAATTTTTTTTTCTTGCATAGACAGATATTTGCTTGAATCACATGGCATACTGTTTTTAGCTCAACTACTCAAGGAGTTGTTTAAGTCATTTAAAAAGTTAATTTTATTGTTATGAATAGTTTTTCTTTAATAACACTCATTTTTGAAATTTTTAGTCTCTTACATAAGAGCAAGTTCGTGTGACCCAGTCGTGCATTTTATTTGTTTTAGTTTTTCTTAAAAACCATTTAACGGATTTTGATAAATTTTAATGCTAAAGCTCCTAAAATTTTTGAATAGTTTAAATATTTTGAATTTTTAAAAAACGAATGTTCATATTTAGAAAAAAAAATATTTTTTTTTGAAAACTCAATATTTTTTTTAAATCACATACTCTTTTTTTTGAAACTTGGTTATATAAAATTTACAATCTGCTATCCAGAACAAAAAATATTTTATCGAAAAATATCGGTATGTTTTCGAAAATCGCATTTTTATCGAACTTTAATATCTGTTAACTTCAACATCTAAAGAATCTTATTTAGCAATTTTAAAAATGAATTTCATGGTTATGAGCATTTTTATCTAGGAATATCCATTTTTTTTAATTCCAACCTTTTTTAACATAAGAGCAAATTGGTGCGACTAAGTCGTGAATTTTTTTTTCAGAACCCAAACCTTTTAATTATTCTTTAATCCTTTTAATTTAATTATTCCAAAAAGATTTCCCAACATTTTCATATTTTCAGATTCATGTTTTTGGCATAAGGATACGTCGGTCTTGACACATTTCGTATGTAAGAGCTATTGAAATCAAAGTGTTACTCTGTGAAATTGTTGATTTCTATGGTGACGCCATCTCCATTTTGATCCTTTACCTGAAAGCTTCTATTTTTTACAGGACTAACTAGCTCCGATTGAACTCAGACAGAGTTAACTCAATACTACCCTTAGGAAACGAAATAGAACATACTTATACAGTCCAGTGCTTAATGTTTATATCTGTCCATTTGACAGCTGTAAGGCAAGCTGACTGTTCCCTTTTTCGTGGTACTATTGGAATTCAAAACAAAAATTGGATGATCTCGAGTACGTTAGGTTGACGTGGCTGTCAGCAGGAAAGCCGACACACTTATACTATGAGTTGACATTGAATATTGGATACTTTCTCCCTGATAGTAAAACTAATTGGTGCTCCTTATAAAGCGAGCAACATCCCCTCTATCTATATTTGCCAGATCACTAGGATCTAGAAATCTCCAAGAGAGGTATCCATACATCCCCGTATACGGATTCTCCAAGGGATTTCAACCTTTTTACTGCCTACCAGCTAAATCTCCAGAAGTGTCTTTACGATAACCTCGTCACCACTTTCCTATTACTTCAATTGGGAGAATCCTATTTTAGTACCCATTGTGGGCTCACGCTGTCTCGCGGAACTGCTCTTCCTCTCTTTTCTTCCTTCTGAGAAGGTGGTTGGCATAGGTGCAGATCCTGTTCCAGTTCTGTTCGCTGGCCAGCATCTTTTCGACAATGATGTCTGGAGTGATGATGCCGATGTTTCTCTCCAGTTTTTCTCATTCGTGTTCCCATCTGCTGCAGGCAAAGAAGATATGTTGCGCGTCATCTTCTTGAGAGTCCCCGTGCTGACAGGCTGGGCTGCTCGTTTTGCCGATCCTGAAGAGAAAGGCGTTGAAGTATCCGTGTCCGGTGAGTAACTGGGTGACGTAATAATTATTCTCACGGTGTTTCCGATCCTTCCACTCAGCCACGTTCCTAATCAGCCTCTGTCCATCTTCCTGTGCTTTCCGAGCTCCAACGCTCTTGCCACTTCTGTTTCGTCAGCTGTTTAGCTTCCTCGGATGCCGCTTCCACTCTCGCTAGGAGATCAATAGGGGTCACTCCAGCGACTACAAGGACGGCTGGTTCCGACACCGTTCGGTAAGAGCTGGCCACACGTAAAGCTCCGCGTTTTTGCACTGCCGCCATCTGCTTCCGGTACTTGTCCTGCTTAAGTGCGTCCGCCCAGATTTCGCTACCGTACAGAAGGATGGAATGTGTTGTCGTCATTAGTAACCTTCGCTTACTAGCCGTTGGCTCCTCCACGTTCGTTATCAGTCTGCTCAGCGATGCGGTTGTTTTTGAAGCTCTTTCCGTTGCTCTCTTTATTTGTTGCCAGAAGGTAAGCTTTGTGTCGAGTCTCAATCCCCAAGTACTTCACCGCCACGCTGCTTCTTATCACTTCGGACCCAACTTGGAAGTCGATTTATGTGGGAATCCTCTTCCTCGTTAGAAGGACTATCTCAGTTTTCTTCGTGGCGAGGCTGAGCCCGTCTTCCATCCACGAGTTTGCTCGTCGCTTGACCTGATTCAACTTTTTTTCACCAGCGTACCCGACCAAAAAGGTATCATCCATGCAAAGGATATCGTCGTAGGAGATATTCCAGAGGTCTGGTCCTAAGATCGATCCCTGCTCTGCGCCAGATTTGACTTCCTTCCTTCGCGGGCCTTCTCTGGTCTCGTAAAGCAGCTCTTGATCCCTGAGATAGTCCTTCTCAAATCACCAAAATGAAGTGTACGTCTTTGAGAACGATTCCTTTTTTTTCTTTGTCCATGCAGCTTCTGCAGAAATCGTTAGAATAAACTCCAAGCCACATTACTTGCTTGCCAATCAAACAGTTTTCTGTTATAATACCAATTACGGAGCCTACGTGAGATCTGCTTGACGATATTATACATTTGGGGTGCTCTAGATCCAGCATTAACCAAATCTGTTTTGTAATGATCTTGTTTCACCTAAGGTTTGTTATTATGTCACCTTGCCTTAGCATAAGTTTACAAGTAGCGATGGCAAATAGAGGTATCATCGTTCCTCTTTTGGCGAGTTAGAAAACTTTTGAATTTTCTGAAATGTTCCTGTGGTCCGGCACCCAGCAGAAGTGAATGTTAAAATCGGCAGTATCGGTCTGTTCTTGAGCTGCTAGAGACAGAATCAAGAGATTTAATGGCTGCTTGGCTGTCCGAAAAGATGCGGATATCGTTGATTAATATCACGTTTTTCTTAATCGAAAACAGGTCTTCTTTGATCTCCAAAAGCTGCGCCTGGAGCACGCTACAGTGATTGGAAAGACGAAAAAAAGCTCCAAATTTAGTCGTGAGTATTCACCATTACTAACCCCGTTGTTAGTTTTTGATCAATGGGTGTAAAAATGGATTGAGTCATCTTGGAGAAATGCCATGTCCTCCCAGATCTCTCTAGAAGAAATGGTTACCTGAAAGTTTTGATCAAATTGAATCTGAGGGATGGTGTAGTCGATGGTATTTGGAAGTGATCCGAATAAGTTCAGAATGATGGAATGATGATCCACTAGCTTTGGCATAATGGTTAGTGCATTGGACTGTCAGGCAGAGGGTCAGCCGGTGCAAAAAAGTGTTTGCGGGGCGTACTCCCTCTTGCAAGGAATTGGCAAATCCTCCAAGAGCATCTCTTGTGCTGCTTATTAGCTGTTCGGGATCGGCAGAAAATTGTAGGTCCCATCCTTTTCCATTGCTCGAAACACACGCAGAAATGGTTGGGAGTTGTAACTCACTGTAGGGTTAGGCTCTCTATGCCAAGACCTCTAATCTTAGCCGTGCTTGTAGCCGTTTTGTTCGTTGAATATATCGAACGGTGTTGGATTGAACAGAGTGGTAAGTGCTCCGCCCATGCAAAGACAAACTGACCGTTAGACACAATAAATTTAAAAAAAAAGTCTGTACAAATGTCAACCACATGGCAACCCTTGATCAGGAAATTTGTAAAACAACAGCACAGCAAAAAAAGGCTAAATTGGCTAATGCAGCGACGTCGGGCGGCTTGGCGCGGCGGTGACCTGAAACGACGAGATAGAATTTTAAAGAATTAAACCACTTTAAGGCTTCCAACAGCTTGGACATAATTTCTGTGTCCGCTGGGAGATTCTTATCAGTTGTAGTTTTACACAAGCTTAATGGACCCGCATACATGCAATTAAGTGCAATCATTTTTGCGTGTTGTTGTTGCTTTTTGTTATTCTTTCAAAAGGTATCCCTGCTGCATCGAGGTATCCCCTCGGCTAAGTGTGTGTAAAATCCAGTGCGAAATACCTGTAAAACGAACTGAGATGGATTTTCATGGTTTTTGAATTCCTCAGTTCTTGTCGTTGTTGTTGTTGTTGCAACCTTTTAACCAGAAGGTTAAAGAAGAAGGATACACGATGCGGATGCGGAGTGCTGCATCGCGTCATGTCGTCCTGGGCTATTATCACGGCAGTATTGCATTAAGTGGAGCACACGGGTTACGATACCAGCTTAAGGGAACATACAGCCACCCACTTAGGCTGCTATATACATCGTCGTCCTCATCGTCGTAATAATAATAATTTTTAACAACAACAAAAAATGGGAAAAGAAATCACAATTTATAGTTTGTTAAGTTAAACGGATACCGAAGTACAACGACTCTCCGAGGGGGCATTTTGTTAAATCTCCAGTTCTTATTTTTTTTTTTTTTTGAATTTCGAATGGGTTTAAAGTTTCCGATACGAGTTTATATTTTTTTTAACTGTTCTCGGGGTGTGGGTTAGGGCTTGTTTATTGGGCACTTTTGAATTTATGGTAACATCTCAACAGTGGCATTATGGGCGATTTGTTGTTTTCGGTAAGGGATATTGTTGGTGGACTTTTGTTAGCTGACAAGTTAGAGATATCGAATTGGGACGTAATTTGTTTGCGGTTACTCGGAATAATTATGGTTGAAGTTTTAATCGACATAAAATTACAAGTAACATGTTGCCATAAAGTTAAAGACCCGTATGGGTTAAAAATTTGTAGTGCAGGTTTAAAAAATTAGATTTTTATGGTAATATTTTAAAGAGTATTAATAGAATATTTGAGTTTCATTAAATCTTTTGAGCCATGGCAGTACTGTCTGCCAGATTGACAAGCCAATGTCTTATTCTATATAAGTTTAATACAATTCCATTTTTACTTGCGAATTATAGGTGCTTTAAGGCAGGTTATGCATTTGTAAAAAAATCTAACTCGAGTTTTTTGATCAAAGTTGACATTATGATTATAGCGAAGACGATAAAAGTATGGGTCTCGCAATTCTGTCTGTCTATCTGGCTTTCCTTTCTCAAAAATTATTCCACAGATTTCGTTGAGTTAAAGCTAAGTAATGGTTGAAAATTCCGAAAAATGGTTATTATTGGTACCCCTTTTGGAACCATTTTTTTTTTTTGGTTCTCGAAAACCGTACAACCAATTTTGATAATATTTTTAATGTTATAGCTCTCCAAAAGTTTGAAAATTATTCTGTATTCAAATTTCCAAAAAAAATGTTCAAGTTTTTTTTTTCAAAAACCCCATGCTTGATTTTGACTTGCGACTTATAGGTACTATAAGGCATTCGTAAAAAAATCGAACTCGAGATTTTGATCAAAGTTGACATTACGATGATAGCAAAGCCCAAAAAAGTGGGTCTCGCAATTCTGTCTGTCTGTCTGTCGGTTCGACTACAGTCTAAACGGCTTAGCCGATTTTCTTCAAACTTGGTAGATATGGGTTTTAATTTTTTCCCCCGGATGTTTTTTTCTATTTTTTTTTATGACCAAAAATAACGGTACCTGCCATAAATTTTTTTTTTCGAAATTTTATAAATATTTTTTTTTTCTCAAAAACTATCCCACAGATTTTCTTAAAAAAAATCAAAAAAATTCATTGAGTTAAAGCGGTAATGGTTGAAAAAAATGTTCAAAAAAATTGGAACCATTTTTTTTGGTTTTTGATTTTCTCAAAAAAACGGTGCGACGGATTTTGATTATTTTTGTTCTGCTAAAGGTCCCCAATAGTTTGAATATTATTGTGAATTAAAATTTTCCGAAAATTTTTGTTTGGATTAAAAAAAAAAAATCAAATTTTTTTTTGAAAACTCAATATTTCGAAAACCCCATGATCGATTTTTTTAAAACTTGATAAATAAAAGGTTTTTAATATAATCTGCAAGATATGAGAAAAAGAAATTTATTTTATCTAAAAATAACGGTACCCTCCACACAAATGTTAAAAAACTCGTTTTCGAAAATCGTATTTTTCTCGAAAACGTTTCCAAAAATTTTGCTTGTATTTTTTTCTTTCGATAAATTTTTAAGATCTACAATTTAATAAAAAAAATTGAAAACAAGATATTACTCACTGTGCCTACCATAGAACGATTTTTTAAAATTTTGAATTTCTCATTATCAGCATAACGGATTTTAATAAAATTTTTTAGAAAGAAGCTTCTAAAAAGTTTAAAAAACATTGCATTTCAAAACTTTAAAAACAATTTTTTTTTTTGAATTTTGAAAAAACAAATCTATTTTTTTTTTTTGAAAATTCAATATCTCGAAAACAGCTTAATATTTTTTTTTGTAAATTTAATTTTTATTCGAATAATAATAAAACCTTTAAATTGGCGTACTAAATTTTTTTCTTAAAAATGTTTTAAAATTTTTTTACATAAGAGCTTATTTTTTTAAGAAACCACTACAAAGACTTATATTTTTTGTTCTTACACAAACATATACATATTTGCTTGAATCACATGGCATCCTATTCTTACCTTCAATTACTAAAGAAGTTGTTTTAGTCATTTAAAAAATTAATTTTATGCTTGTGAACAGTTTTTCTCTAATAACATTCATTTTTGAAATTCTTGGACTATTACATAGGAGCAAGTTCGTGCGACCCAGTCGTGCATTTTATTTTAAACTTGGCAGTATTATAACTCTACTTAAAAAAAGTATGTATTTTCCTCGAAACTGACGCCTAGCAGTTTGATAACATTTTTTTCTTTCGATCCTTTGAATAGTAATTTAAAAATACGTCATCAAAAGCAACTAAGCAAACAAATTCGTAGAGAAGTGAAAATAAGGACTGCGAAAGGGAACCTTACACAAGAATGGAAAGTTATTAACACAATCATGAATGCCAAAGTATCGAGTACATCAGATACAATCATGTTAAGAAGTAGAGATACTAGTATATTAAATTCTGACGATGTAGCAAACGAATTTAGTAACTATTTTGCCTACTACAGTAACTTAATCTCTCAGGAGGACATTCGAAATAGCTTCTATTTCGAACCAATTACAGGTCTAGAACTACTAAAAATAATTAATTCTCTAGAAACTTCTGATTCAATGGGCTTTGATGAAATTTCAAACTCTAATGTATAACTTATGTAGTAGATATTTTAGTATCATGTCCGGTATTTTCCCTGATTTTTTTTTTTTTTTTTTCGTGGGTAGGTGAAGAATCTTCATAGACACTATGAGCCCGGTACTCATAGTATTGTGAGATTTTTACTCACTAAAAAACACCTCCCTTTTGTTCTTGCGACTACAACTAAGTTACCTTATCAAGTAGTTTGAATTCCATTATATTATAATCACGTTTAGCAGGACCTGCTGAGACGACTGAGAGGACCTGCGGATACCACATTTGAAAGCGGATAATCCTTATGGCGCTAGCTCGAACAGTCTCGTTCTTTGAAGTCGGCGCACAAGATTTGTCTCATCAATTGTTATTGCTATGCTATTGCTATGGTTATTTAAGTGACTTCGTAGCTTTCCAGCGAAAACTGCTATTTCATCTTCAACAGTTGGCAATCGTAAGTCTCTGTGTAAATCACTGTTTCTAATGTACCACGGAGCATTAACGATTTCTCTGGGAACTTTGCTCTGAAAAGATTGTAGTATTTGTCTATTGTACTGGTGTAGTACAACCCCAAAGTTGTATACCGTACGTCCATACTGGTTTTATCACTTGCTTATAGATAAGCAATTTATTGTAGATGCTGAGTTTGGAATATCTTCCAATAAGCCAATTCATTTCACGTAATTTATTTTCAAGTTGATCTCGTTTCTTTTTAACGTGAGTTTTCCATTTAAGCTTAGCGTCTAGTGCCATTCCTAGGTACTTTGCTTCATTAGCATATGGTATTTGCACCGAATTAATGTAGGTGGGCAGATTGGTAATTTTTTTGTAAGTAAAATTAATATGTGTTGATTTGGACTCAATAAGAACAATTCGCCATTTCTAAGTCCATACCGAAATTTTATCTAGAGCTCGTTGGAGCTTCTCGGTTGCAGATTCAACTGAATCGGATGTTGCAAGTATAGCCATATCGTCTGCAAACGTACCTATTATGGTATCTTCTTCTTGAGGAATATCGCTAGTGTATAGTACGAATAGAATCGGACCGAGAACACTTCCCTGGGGAACACCAGCATTGATTTCCTTAAAATCCGAATATTCCCTCCCTTGCTTAACTCGAAATAGCCTATCTTCGAGGTACGACTCAAGAATGTAATATATTTGATCCGGAAAGACCTGTCTTAGTTTAAACTTAAGGCCATCGTGCCAGACCTTATCGAAGGCTTGAGAGACGTCTAGAAATGCGCTTGAACATATATTTTTTCTCTCTAGTGATTTCTCAATTTCATTGGTTATCCTGTACACCTGATCAATTGTTGAGTGGCTTTTTCGGAAACCAAATTGATGGTCAGGAATAAGCCGCTTTTCTTCGATAATAGGAAGCAGTCGCTTTAATAAGATTTTCTCAAAATATATTTTGTATACTTTACACTCGGTATACGGAGGGTGGATTTTAGTCGCCTCTTACGACAGGCATGCCTACCTCGGGTATATTTTTTGAACCCCCACCCCGAAGGGTAGCATCTCCAGGCCTTACGTTAATATTCTATGCTTTCGCACTACCTCCTTAAGAAACTTTTACTCCATTGTTTCATGTAAGCCTTTTAATGCGCTTCCCTCAGAAATACGAATGGAAAGAAGTATATTCCTTTTCATTCAAAAAAATAAGATTTTGGCTTCTTAATTTTGAACACGAGGAAATCGAAAATCTGGTACGCTATATGTACCTAATTTAAAAAAAAAATAATAATAAGTAATTCGTAGATATGCAGGTACTCAAAAATTTTTTTGATCTGAGTTAAAAAAAAAAAAAAAAAAACATGTATAATTCTTTTATAATTTTTATAAAATTTCATGTTTTTTAGCCTCATAAAAATTGTTTTGTTAAAATTTGTTTTTCCTTTCACGTAATTTTAATTCTCATTAATTACCTGTGCATTCTAAACGAATGTTATTTTTACTTGCGACTAATATAAAAAAAAATCGAACCCGTGATTTTGATCAAAGTTGATATTACGATGATAGCGAAGACTAAAAAGGTGGGTCTCGCAATTCTGTCTGTCTGTCTGTTCGACTACAGCCTAAACGGCTCGATCGATTTTCTTAAAACTTGGTAGATATCATTTTTAATTTTTTCCCCCACTCTTTTTTTTCTTTTTTTTTAAGACCAAAAATACGGTACCTGCCAAACGAAATTTTTTTTGAAATTTTATAAATATTTTTTTTTTCTCAAAAACTGTACTACGACAAATTTTGAAAATAAAAATACAGAAAATTTTCATTTAGTTAAAGCTAGGTAATGGTTGAAAAAAAATTACGAAAAATGGTTATTGAGGGTACCCCCTATGGAACCATTTTTTTTGTTTTTGATTTTCTCAAAAATGGTACGACCGATTTTGATCATTTTTTTTTTGCTAAAGCTCCCCATAAACATTAATAGAATTGTGTACTCAAATTTTCAAAAAAAATAATTTGGATTTTTAAAAAAAAACTTCAACATTTTTTTTTTCAATATAATCTATAAGATGTGAGAAAAAAACATTTATTTTACCTAAAAATTAAGATACCTACCATACAAATGCTAAAAACTTAAAAAAAATGGTTTTCAAAAATCGTATTTTTCGCGAAAACGGCGCCTAGAATTTCGATAAAAATTTTTTTCTTTCAATTAATTTTTACGATCTTTAATTTAATAAAAAAATTTTGAAATTATGATATTACAGCTTGTACCTACCATTTTTTCGAATTTTGAATTTCTCATTATCCACATAACGGATCTTAATGAAATTTTTTATAGAGAAGCTTCTAAAAAGTCTAAAACACATTGCATTACAAAACTTAAAAAAAAATATTTTTTTGAATTTAAAAAAAAGAAATATTTTTTGAATTAAAAAAAAAAAAAATATTTTTTAAATGAATTTTTTTTTGTAAATTCGATATCTCAAAAACGGCTCAATATTTTGCTTGGAAGTTAATTTTTTTGCGTAAAATAATAAAAACTGAGTTTTTCTTAAAAATGTTTTAATTTTTTTTAGGAAACCACAACCACAGAAATTTGAAAAACAATGCATTTCAAAACTTAAAAAAAAAATATTTTTTTGAATTTAAAAAAAGAATTTTTTTTTGAATTTAAAAAAAAATAAATATTTTATGAATTTAAAAAAAAAAATGTTTGTAACTTCGATATCTCAAAAACGGCTCAATATTTTGTTTGGAAATTAATTTTTTTTTCGTAAAATAATAAAAACTGAGTTTTTCTAAAAAAATGTTTTAAATTTTTTGTTAAGAAACCACAATAACTTATAATTTTTTTTCTTGTACAAATTCATATTTGCTTAAGAAATAACATGGCATTCTGTTTTTAGCTCCCACATGCTAAAAAAGTTTAAAAAGTGAATTTTATGCTTGTAAATAGATTTGTCTAATAACCTTCTTTTTTTTCAAATTCTTAGTCTATTACATAGGAGGAATCACTCAATTTAATTGTCTACTGTTTCAGTAACAGTCAACTAGGTGCTTAGTATGGGCACAGTGGAGATAGTGTCGGATGAGTGTGGTGGGTTAGTTGAGTGAATGATCTAAATTCCGGATGATTGTGCAAAAGCAAACATACAATAAGAAGTAAGAGACATCAAAATCTACCAGATCCTTTCTTCTTTTTGAACTCATTCCAAACTGGATGATTCTGTGAAAATGTCCACAATTTCCCATATCAATTTCTTCTACAGAATTACACGAATTATTGTATCAAAATGGCACAATTCAGCGGAAGACTGCCAGTGGTCGTAACTTCTACCTACCTTACTCACATCATCCGTAAAAAGAAAAAGACGCAGTCCCGCGAATTCAATTCCACAAGGTAGATAAGAAGGGAAACATACGAATGGTCAACAAAAAATTTGTCGACTGGACAGATATAGATTTCATCGACTGTTAAAATTTCGACTGAAACATTTGACACTTTAAAATTCAGGCTATTCAAACGTCGATTGAGAAGTTGTCGATAAAAATTGTATCCAATATACAGTGAAATAAAACAAGAACGCTCAACTATTTATTTTTTTGGCTAATCAAACTTCCGTCGACATTTTAACAGTCGATGAAATTTTTATTTGCTCAGTCGAAATTTTTTTGTCGACCATTCGTAAGCTTCCCTACATTTGTCGCTGTAGATCGAATACCTCGTAACCCAGAAAAGTCGATTTTTCAGGAGAGACAAAAAACTTATTATCAAATCAATGAGAGGCAATGAGAGACGTGTTGTTAATTATGCGCGTGGCTCAGCAATTTATATTTTTTAGGTTCACAGGATATTTTTCATTAGATCCGCAATTTTTTTCACAATATAATTGCATCATTACCTAAAAATCGTTTTTTTCTGGGTTACAAGGTATTCGATCTACAGCGACGATATACATAACATACATATCGCAAGTGAAAATTGGAATATTCAAACTATCCAAGGCTCTAATTTCTAGAAGCACTTTAAAAGCTCAATTTCAAGATGCTTGTGGGCCAAATTTCAAATATTTGAAGGGTCAGTTCACACTTCCCGGGGTAAGTGACACTTCTCCCAAACTGGCAACTTAAGTCTAACTTACTCCACCTTTTAAACTGAGTCTCATTCTTCATTTCTAAACATGTAAACATTTTTGTAGATTTCTGCCATTTTCATATATTTATTATTAGTTGAACTAATGAAGTCCCATTAAATCGAAAAATTTAAAAGTATGCAAAACAAAAATCGCCTAAATAATATAAAATATCGTTTTCAAATTCTTTATTTGGTTTTGAGAATATCCCTCTCTAGTTACAAAATTCGTCCTTAAAGCATAAATTAAATTTAACTTCGTCAATAAATGTTGTTTGGTTAAAATTATGCGTTAAATAAACACCCATTTATTACCAATGATGGTCATGAACAACAACAAATTACGTTTGTAACCAACCGCAACCAAATTGAAAAGTATTCCCTTTACCTATCCCTATATCTGATCCCGCCATATTATGCAAACAAAATAAAGCTCCCTCTTCCATCATTATAGCGAATAATTAACTTGAAATAATCACAAATCATTTTTGAATCTACCCAGTCATAAATTTAAAGTTTTATATGAATGTATGCATGTGTATACTTACATAAATGGATATTCCCCCCACTGGGATAATTGTATTAATTAATTTGGTAATTTTAACTACATTGCCTCATTAATGATGTGTTCTAGATTCTCGAACATATTACCCATCGGAGCTACCCGCCTACTCGGTTATAATTAACAGAAACATAAAGTGCTTTTCGTCTGTCATTATGCACGCTTAAGTTAATTTGAATTTACTTTAAAAAAAAAAACTATGCTGTACAGCTGCGGACCGAACAGTTTACTCCCAATTCATAGTGCCTTTAAATTTTAGAAACAAATTTAATTTATTTAATTAAACAAAAGAAAGTATAAAACAAATTTGTTCAGTACGGTTTTTAAAATTTAAAATTAACCGGTTTGGTAATCGAGAACAGCGCAGCGGTCCGTAAAAGTGTACAGCAGTCTATATCTCGCCTTTCGCAGGCTTCAACCTGTTGAATTTTTCAGTCGGACTTAGGCCTAGACCCGTACAAGATCCAACTACACAGGAGCTCAAAGTTTGGAGCGTTTGGAAAAGGCCCCAGTTTTGGCACAGAAATGGCTGTTTTAACAGACAAAGTCGCCATATATTGAAAGACGCTAAACCACATGAGTTTCACTACGGTACAATGCATTCTCACAAAGTAACCGTTTGTTACCGGAAACCTGGAGGCTGGGATTCGAAGGCTCTCTAAGCTGGAGCATTACTGTCTATGTGGCCGAATGTGGCTGGACCAAATATCCGTTGAAGAATTTTTCTTTTAAAAGAGCCCAGTATCATCCCTCCCTTCTTGCTTATAGTCCTTCAGCACTTGGCGCCGCAAAGCAGGACTGGTAGAAGATATAAGGGTTTTGTAGATCGTGTAGAGTTCTGAACCCATTTTTGTTCTGCTAAACCGAAATAGTAGAGTAATTCTTTGTCCGATCCCCACTAGGGTGTCGTTCATGGAGTTAACATTAGCTCCGAGCTAGATGAACTCCTTAATTACCTGGAAGTTTTTGAAATCAATAGTCACGGTTTGCCCTAACTTGGTCTTGTCCTCATTAACTTCAAGACCAACAAGTTTCGCCTGATCTTCAACAGCCAGGAAGGGCTCTATTACAGAACGTGGGGAATGGCCGATGATTTTGAATTCGACGGCAAACCGAAACATTTGGACAGATTTGTTGAATATAGTGCTCGCCGTGTTAACGCCTGCCCTGCGCACTATCTGCTTTAGAACGAGATTGAAGATATCACATTATAGAGCATCTCTTTGCCGAAACCCGGTGCATGTTTGGAATAGTTCCACAGTTGCACTGTCATGTTATACAGTTGGATCAGTTTTCCCGCAATTCTGATTTCGGCCATTGCCATATAGAGCTTCTGGAGATAATTGCTTTCATATGCGGCTTTCAAGTCGATAAATAGATAGTAGATAAGTCTCGACTTGAAATTCTTTGTCTTAATGTAAATATTTGGTCTATCTGCCAGACCGGAAACCTCACTGGTACTTGCCGATAAAACTATTACAGAACGGTTTAAGACGTTAAAATAGCTGGTTGGATAGGATCTTATATTCGACATTTAGCAGGGATACGCCTCGATAATTCTGGCAAGACATAGGACTACCTTTACCTACCGAAACATCACCCCCGTATTTAAAGAGATCTTTAGGTGAGCTATAAGATACAGCGGCCTTGTTGTTCTTAAGCTTATTTATAGCTAAGACTACCTCTTCTATACTGGGTTGTAGAAGTGGTTCTTCATTGATTAGAAGCTGATTGTCTGCTTGCCCTCTTAAACGTTCTACATGATGCCCATTTAACAGCTGCTGGAAATGCTGTTTGAAAGCATCTAAAATTCCCTGTGGTTCGGTGACTAGGTTACTTTCGTTTTTCGTTGTTTCGAAGAGCCTGAGTCGCTGTTTCGAAACCAATAGCTAGTTGCTTGGTTTTATTTTATAAAACTTCTGGATGTTGTTTCTATCACCATACTCTTCGATCACCTTGAGCTGCGAGACTGCGCTGAGGTGCTGCTTGTAAGCTGTGCAAACTCTATGTATGCTGTGGCGCCCAACGTCAAATTTCTTTTTCTGGGTGATTGGCGAATTCTTTCCATTTGACACTCGAGCCCTGAACTTACCCGCAACTAAGAAATGGGTCGAGTTGACGTTTGTCCCTCAAAATTTACGCACGTCTACGTGGCTTGCATCGATTAGCACATGGCTGATTTGGTTGGTGGTTTAAAGAGCGCCAAGTTGCTTTTTGGATTTTAAGCCGTCGAAACCTAATGCTACTTATCACCGTATGACGAGCTGCTGCAAAATCTTTTAGTCGAAAGTTATTGTCTGTTGTCGTTTTGTGCAGGCTGTGCTAACCAACTAATCCGGCGAAGATGTCTTCCTTTCCGATTTAGGCATTAGAATTCCCGGTCACAACTTTGGTATCAAACTTGGACCTATGAAGAAGTTCAGAGTGCGCGTTCTGTGATCCAGGTCCATTTTGTTTGCTTACTACTTTTGTGTGAATAAAACTTCTCAGTTGGCATTTGACAGTCGTAGAGAGTGAGAAAATTACTTGATTTATTTTAGTGCTAATCAAGGAGTTCGCCTGCATCTATATTTGCCAGATCACTAAGATCAATATATTAGAAATATCCCAGTTGGAGTCTAGGTCTTTGGGATCGATTCCTCCTCTTCTTCGTCCATGCAGCTTCTGCAGAAGTCGTTTTAATAATCTCCAAGTCACGTTGCGTGCTCTCCTATCAAACAGTGCCCTATTATAACACCGATCTGCTTAAAGGTATTAAACCTTTGGATTGCTTCAGATGCAGCATTGCCTAAATCTGTTTTGTCGCCAAGCAGGTGGTCCACACAAGGTTTGTTCTCTGTATAGCATCTTCCTTTAGCATAAATAAATTCACTTGCCTTATCTGGCCATAAAGGTATCATTGTTCCACTATTGGTGAGTTCGTCAGCCTTAAAATTTCTTAAAATGCCCCTGTGGCCCGGCATGCACCCAGCAGAGGTGATGTTAAAATCGGTAGTAAAGGGCTGTTTCTGAGCTGGTCGAGACAGAATCAAGAGCTTTAATGGCTGTTTGGCTGTCCGAGAAGAGGTGGCTACATTTTATTTATATCACGTTTTCTTTAAGCCAGGGCAGGACCTTAATCGCCAAAAGTCCATCAGGAAGACCAATAGAGAGACTTAAAATAAGTCTGTCTCAGTATACACCTCTACTAACATCATTTGTTTTCGGTTTTATTGGTGAAAAAATGGATTGGATCATCTTCCAGAAATGCCATGTCCTCCCAGATTTCTCTAGAAGGGATGGTTACCTGAAAGTTTTTATCAAATTGAATCTTGGAAGTGATTCGAATGAGCTCAGAATAACGGAGTGAACGATCTCATGATTGATCCACTGCGAGGAGGATCTTAGACGAAGAAATGTGCTTGCAGCCATTTGTTTGCCGAGTATATCGAGGGGTGTTAGATGAAACAGATTGTCCAGTGCAGTGGAGAGAGTCTTGCCAAGTGCTCCACTCATGTTCAGACAAGCTGACCGTTGAACCTGGCTTACTAGCTTAATTAGTGTTTTTGCCTTGAGATGTCCACCAGACTGCCACGCCGGATATTAGAATCGGTCTGACTACCACCTAGCTATTCACCTAGCCAGTGAGTATTGTCATTGGCATTTCCAATGACTTTTTTGGCCTTTTTAACTCTTTCTTGAATCCTCTGTTTCCAACTTAACTTCTTATCTGAAATGAGTCCCAAGTATCTTGCTTCGTCGGAAAATGTTAGTAGTAGAATATGAAAGAATATTTCTTAGAGAAGAGTCCACACCGATCGGCTCAGTTTGTGAGCTTACTTAAAGCACATTGTAACAGATCTGTAAGGATACTATAAGGCTTTCCTGATACGCCCATAGCCATCTGCATAAGCAATCATTCTATAACTTACCGTTTTCAAATATGTGAACAGTTCATTCGGATAGGAAACCGCCTTGAAGCGTCTCTCTACACAGATCTTCTAGCAGAAAACCCGCCCAGCTTTGAATTAATACGAGTAATCCTGCTAGTTAGAATTTGATTTGTCAATTCTCCAAGCGAACCTTCTACATTCAGAGATGACAATGCGGACGCGATTGAAGATGTGTCGACGTTATTTAAAGCGCCCTGTATATCAAGAAGACAACCATAGTACTATACTCTTTATGATGGAGGGAGTATTCGATGGTTCTCAGTATCGATGGGCAATAGTATGTCCCCAAAAGGCCATACCTACTCACATTTTTTTCATTAGGAAACACAAAGCCCTTCTATATATCGCATGAGTCCTAACAGTGATAGATCCTTCCAAGAGTGTTCTTGTATTTTCATACCCAGCTTATAGTTATAGTTACTGGAAACAACAGCTTTCATTTAATGCTTATTGCTTTATAGATACCTAGTTAGTCGAAAAGGTCTGATTTTTGGTAGTCTATAGCTTTCAGTTAATTACTTGATATGGCGGGTTCCACAAACAAAAGTGAAAATGGGAATTTTTGTATCCTAATCCTAACTGTTGTTGCTCGGAATAAATTGCAAACGGAAAATATAGTGTAGTTTTCAATGAATTCACTGTTCTATAAAATGTTTCCCTTTATATTAGTTTACATGCTCGAAAAGTTTTCCCTCAATTTCTATTGAATATTTATTAATTGTTTTCATTGTAAGAAAAAAACATATGTTGAACTAACTCACTTAATCCCATATAGAGTAGATTTCAAGCCAAGCAGCTCTATACAAAGGCACTCTTCTGTTCAACTTATGCTGCTACTGTAGCAGCGCTGTCTTCAACAAAAACCTGGAAAAAGTAATATGAGACATAAGTCAATTTTGGGAGGAAGTAATTGGAATGACACTCTAAAATCATTTGGCTCCGAAATTTATCTTACTTCAGGTGGGATTATAGTTCGCGGTAGACCAGGACCTTAACTAACAAGCTTCTCCAGCCAGCTCTAGAGACCGAGCTAGTTGCCTCCAGTTTCCAACGCCAAGTTAACTGAGGTCCTCTCCCACATGAGTGCTTCACATGAGACGCGGTCTTCCTCTTCTCCGCTGCTCCTCGGGATAGGATTTGAAAACTTTCCGGTACCGAAACATTTGGGTGCATTCGCTATACATGACCCAGTCATCTCAGGCATTGGGCTTTAATTCTTTTAAGTCGGCGGTTTCATTTACAACCCTACAGTACGGGATATATCTTCTTCCACGCAGTCGGGACCTAAATGATGCTAAAGCGTTCTCATTCATTTTTGACAAGGTCCATGACTGCACCGTACATGTGCAGAACCGGGGTGATATGATTCTTAGAAGGGGACACTTTAATTGCTCGAGAGAGGCTGATCAAATTTCTTAGCCCAAAGAATCAAAGATTGGAAAGAGTTATTCAGGGTTTGATTTCAAGGCTGGTTTCGCGGTCTGAATTAAAAGCGGTGCCTAGGTAGGCAAAGTCCATAGTGCCATTCTGTCCAAGACGCTCGTGTTGGGTGACGTTTCTTGATGACAACATAAACTTGGTCTTGCTCTCTTTGACCACTAAACCTAAAACGAATCTCTATATTTGACTGGTAAGAGAGTTTGATGCCAAACTTTATCAAATGCCTTAGAAGAATTGTTGAAGAAGTCGCTTGACAGAGCATCGGATTTTCTAAAACCGAGCAGCGTACTTTTCTCATTGTCATCCTGCAAAAACGAGCAAGTTGACTGGGAGTGCCAAAATTAGACATTGCTATATAAAATTCGTCCCTATGCTATCACAAGCGGCTTTAAAGTCGATGAAAAGATGGTGTAGGTGTCGATTTGAAGTTCCTTGTTTTTTGTCCAAGATCTGTCATAATGTTAATAATTGGTCGACAGTGGACGTTGCTCGTCTATTCATATTGATCTAAACCTATCAGGTTGTTGACAAAAGTTTTCAGACGTTCACATAAAAATGCAGAAAGGATCTTGTATGCGATGTTCAGGACACTTATACAGGACAATACTAAGGTTCAATTTATAGGACATGCTGTCTTTTGACAATATTTGATGAGCTGGTACTCCCAACTTAGTCATCACATGCTGAAACTGTCTAATCGTTTCTTTTCTAAATATTCGGTAACAAGTAGCTTAGGACTCTTACCGCACGAAAACCTCTAGGAACAGGCCAAATCTTTAAGAAAATTTAAGGAAATTGTTTATAGCACGAGTTAAACTGTTTAACATACATACTTAAAAAAAATTACTCAGTAAAATTATTCCCAGCAATATTTTACATCAGGGTAGTGTAATTTAAATAAAATCATTTATCCGACAGCTTAAAATAAATATGCAATATTCCTAGTTCTTTAACCTTCTTTAGGAAATGTTAGAAGTTGTACGAGACAGAAGAAACTTGCAAGTTTCTTCCAAAAGGAAGGAGCTTATGGGAGGAATTAACTAAATTTTTTGAATAAATAAAATTTCAAGGATTGACAGATTGGTTATACGCAATATCTTTAAACCGTTGAACTTCCTCGCAAAACTAATAGTAGAAAGGGTTTTTTTCAATAGCAATTTTTTTAACTTTGACAGGTCGTTTATTAAGTCTAGTGCCTTGCCCAATCAAATCAACATTGAGAATTGTAACGCTCAAAAACATTTGCAAATGAAAGTCTTCTACTCGACCAAAATTTCGTTCGAAAAGTCATATTCAGCGACGAGGCCCATTTCTGGATGAATGGGTTCGTCAACAAGAAAAATTTCGGAAGATCCGAATCCATACGAAATCCACCAAATTCCAATGCATCCAGAGAAAGTCAACGTGTGGTGAAGATTTTGGGCTTCAATACTTCTTTGAGAAACACTTGGCCAGGACATAACCATCAGCGCTATCGGTCAATTATAACCAGTTTTTATTTTGGCCCGAATTGTATGATATGAACACCAGTCTAAAGATTCTCCACAAGAATTTCCTAAGTCTTTCCATTCCATTTTTCTCAGTTCGTACAATGCCATTTTTTTTGGTCAGCCAATTGTGTTGTTTAGCCAACACTTTTAAGATGAAGTAGTCGGCACGCAACTTGAGAGTGTACGTGTTTATTTTATCTAGACCCGTCTCGGGCTGTAAAACATTGGTTGGAAGATTGGACAGTTACCTTAGAATGCATCTTTAAAATTTTTCTATTGCCTCGGAGTCATTTGTTCCCCAAACTTGGGCAGTATATTATAGTGATCTAAGACCTACCGACAGCAGTACAATACCCTCATTCCTCTAAAGAACACCTCCATTTAAAGCAATTGGTATATAGCCGATTTATCATTGGTTGTAAGTTCTTGAGGCTTTCAGATGGATTAGTGGTCAGATCAGCGATTCGAACACCTCCAGGCAGACAAATTTCAACATCATTGATGAAAATTGCGAAAATCCAGTATCCGTTTCAAACCAGTGTGAGAGTGTTGACCCGACCCACACAGTTGCTTTTGATTGGACATACTTTTCTACGTATTTAAACTTCGTTCAAATACCTAACCGGGAAAGCTTATAAAAAGAGCATTTTGGTTGACAAGATCAAACGCTGGCTTGTGCGGCTTAAACTATCGACACGTTAAGGAAAAATGTGGTCTACAGTTTATTCTGAAACCAGCTTGAAATTTTAAAATTATGTTATTAGCTTCAGTGTACTTTGCAAGTCTGCTGGCAAGCACACCAACAATTAATAAAGCGTTCATAAACGAGATGCCTCGATAATTTTCCACATTTCTTGTGTCAACTTTTTTATGGATCGGGAATATTACCGTCTTCTTGAAATATCTTAGAGCATCTTGTTTATTGAGAACGTCATTGAAGAGAGATTGGAAACAAGAAGTAAGTCCTTCTGTACCGTTCTTGAAAAATTCATATGTAACGCCATCTTCTCCAGGAGTCTTTTCATCTTTCGCTTTAGGTTAGGTTAGGTTAATGGGCTGACAGTTGATCTTGTTACCGTCACACTTAGATCAATGTAGATCCGTTGTGATACTCTAGGGGTTGTGAACCCCATATACTGAAACCTATAATAATCCTATGTCATTCAAGCCTGTTAAGGGTGTTGAAGTGTTTCAGCAAGCTAGAGCCTGAAATGTCGGAGGGCAATTCTAACCCTGGTTGAGGAGAAGTAGACGCCTTTTAAGGGTGTGGTCCTTTCCAATACCCCCACTTTAGAAATCATCCCTCCACCAGACGCGTAAGAGCATGTGGCTCCGTGCAACGTCTAGCAGATGAGTTTTATATTTCAGTGTTTGTTGCTGATTAATTCGAAGGGGCTGTTCCTTTCCTCAAGAGGATCTTACCAATCTTAAGGAGAAGTGACGCTCGTTTTCAGTGGAGGAGTGACAATCGCAGTTGTATGGCCGAGGCGCCCATCCTCCGCTTCTTGCCACTCCTGCCAGAAACACGTACATCGTTATATCCGTTTTGGTCGTACAAACTTCTGTAACCGTTTTTAGGCGATTAGTAGAGTTTAGGAATTTTCAAGCCATTTGGTATCGTAAATAAATTTCAATATGATTTTGCTTGGAATGTCAGAGAACTCCTCCAAGTCGTTGAAGAAGTGTCACCCTAGGTGCCTGTTTATCAGATGATATAGCGCAAGGCAGGGTAATGAGGAGTATCCTCATGTATCTCCTCGTCACCGCATCCTCTGCATGACTCTTCCATACTGAGTTTTTTTTGTGACCGGTAATGATGCTCACGAGAAGAGAAAGGGAATTTTTACTCAGTTGGATGATAACGTCGGTCTTTTGTTTGCTGAAACTAGGCCTTAATTTTCTGGTTATAGGACAGGAATCGAACTAGTTCCATCTCTTGTTTGTTATAGCTAGAACCTTGCTCTCGATAAAGTGTTAATCCTATGCTTGCCAGCTTGTCAGCGGTTTTATTACCTGGGACGCCACTGTGACCAGGAACCCATCATCATCATCGTCATCGGCTCGACAACCGGGTTTCGGTCCTGGCCTCTTTCAACAAGTCTCTCCACCTATCCCGGTCTCTACCCGACGCCATCCAGTTGCGCACCCCAAGGCTTCGGGCATCCTGGTCTACGCCATCTCTCCAGCGCAAGCATGGTCTACCACGCTGTCGTCTACCATAGAATGTACCACAAAGAACTTTCCGAGCAGGTTCCTCTTCGCTCATGCGAGCTAGGTGCCCTGCCCACCGGAGTCTACCGAGCTTAATTTTTGTCACGATATCTGCTTCTAGGTAGATTGCGTACAATTCATGATTGTACCGTCTCCGAAATCGTCCTTCCTCACATATGGGGCCAACAATTCTCCGTAAGACTTTTCTCTCGAACGCAGCTAAGAGGTCGGAGTGCCTTTTGCTAAGCACCCAAGTCTCGGACCATGGTCCTGTACAGCAGCAGTTTTGAAGTTATGGTGAGATTTCTGGATTTGAAGAGCTTTGACAGACTATAGTAGGCTCTGTTGGATTTGAGAAGCCGCCCGCGTATTTCTTCTTCTATATTGTTATCGGCTGCTACTATTGACCCAAGGTATTTAAAGTATTGCACCACCGCAACCTTGATTATTTGACCAACTGTTCCTCTCGCATTCGACGCCACCATGTACTTTGTTTTACCTTCACTAATGTGCAGCCCCAGATTTTGTGCCGCCTGCTCGATCTGGATGAAGGAATCGTGTACAGCTTGTTCGGTTCTTCCGATGATGTCAGTGTCGTCTGCGTAAGCCAGTAACTGGCTGGACCTGTTGACGATAGTCCCTCTTGTTGCTGTGCCAGAGTCACGGATTGCTTTCTCCAACGCCAAGTTGAAGAGGAGGCAGGCCAAACCGTCCCCTTGTCGGAGTCAATTAAAGATTTTGATTGGTCTGGATAGCAATCCGGCTATTTTTACTTGGCTTGTTACGTTGGTCATGGTCAACCTACATAGTCGTGTCAATTTATTTGGGATGCCGAATTCTCTCATGGCTTTGTAAAGTTCAACCCTGGCTATACTATCATAGGCGGCCTTAAAGTCTATAAACAGATGGTATGTTGGGATGTTAAATTCTAGAAATTTTTCCATCGCCTGATGATCAGTTGTTGATTTGCCTGGAATGAAACCACACTGATATTGTCCGATGACGGTTTTAGCGTATTGGGTTATCCGGTCTTGTAGGATAGAGGAGAGTATCTTATAGGCGGTACTCAACAACGTGATACCTCTATAATTGCTGCACGTTGTGACATCTCCCTTCTTATGTATGGGGCATATTAAACCTTTTCGCCAGTCTTCTGGCATTTCTTCCTGCTCCCATACGTGTACTATAATATCATGAATTGCTTGACGTAAGGCTGGCCCGCCGTGATGGAATAATTCGGCTGGTATGCCATCGGCTCCCGGGGCTTTGTTCTGTTTAAGCCGGCCTATAGCCTTCTCAACCTCTTCTATGCTTGGTGGCGGCAACATAGGGTATTCTTCTTGCAGTAGTGGAGCCTCCACTTCTGCAGTGAGCTGACCATTTAGCAATTCATTAAAGTATACACTTCCCATCGCTCCAGTATGCTTTCAGGATCGGCGATCAGATTTCCCTCTCCGTCCTTGCAGTATGTGCAGCGTGGTGTGTACTGCGTCATGTTTCGGACGGATTGGTAGAACTTCCGCGCCTGGTGCGCACCTCGCTCTCGGCTATTTTCTATTTCACAGATTAGGTTCTTCTCCCAGGCTGATTTTTTTTGTCTGTGTAGCCGTTTTTCTATTCTTCTGAGCTCTTTATATTCCTCTTCGCGTGCCCGCGTTCTATGAGATTGTTGCATTGCTCGGTACGCAACATTCTTACGTTCAGTCGCTAGCTTGCATTCATCATCAAACAATTCGAACCTGATCGGCGGATGCAATGCGTCTTCGCAAGGTAATCCGCCCTCGGAAAACCATACCAACAAGATAGTGATCCGAGTCGATATTGGCACCTCGGTACGTTCGTACCGTCATCAAGTTCGAGTAGTGGCGACGGTCAACACGTGGTCTATTTGGTTACGAGTGACTCCATCAGGTGATACCCAGGTGGCTTTGTAGATATCTTTACGCGGGAACCTGGTACTCGCAACGACCATGTTTTTCGATGCTGCCAATTCTAAGACGCGAAGTCCATTGTCATTAGTGTTCTCATGCAAACTATGGGTGCCTGCGTAATGCCTGAATACCGGCTCCCGACCTATTTTTGCGTTCAAATCCCCAAGGATGATTTTAACATCATACCTCGGACAGGCATTGAGGGCCCTCTCGACTTGTTCGTAGTAACACTCTTTTTCTTCGTCTGAGGACTCCTCCGTAGGTCCGTGAACGTTAATGAGGCTGATGTTCGTAAATTTGCCTCGCACGCGAAGGGTGCATAGCCTTTCGCTTATAGCGTTAAAGCCGATGATGGTAGACTTCATTTTTTCGCTGACTAGGAAGCCTACCCCGAGCACATGGTGTTTTGTATGACAGCTATAGTATATGTCATATTCTTTCTTCTATAAAACACCATTCCCTGTCCATCGGATTTCTTGAAGAGCTGTTATGTCAGCTTTATATTTTGACAGGGCATCGGCTAGCTGCTGAGCAGCTCGAGCTCTATAGAGCGATCGTACGTTCCATAAGAAAATTCGTAAATCGTTTTTCCTTTTTCTTTGCGTGGGTTGTCGTCGTGTGATCAGTCCGTTTCCGAGGCTTGTTGTCGTTCTCGAAATTCTCTTAGTTTTACGGGACAGGGAATTAACCTGTCGCCAACCTGTGGATCCAGCCTGATCATATTAGCTAAACCTTTTTTAAAAGGCTTGTTTCTAGCGGCCGCCGCGGAGAGGCTATGATCACACTTCCACCAGTTCCGAATAGTTACGGCACGTGCATGTTTTCGTATGCTACATGTTGTTCCCCCTATTCGTCTGATGGCTGACCAGGAACCCAACAGAGCCTTATTTCGTGCTGTGTACCAAGTACCCTTAGCTCTTCGCGCAGCAAGTAACAAGCTCGGTTTGATTTCTATAGCAGAGATCGCTGTTATAGCCGCTTGGCTTTCTTACTGCCAGGGCTTCAGCTTAAAAGACACTGCTGTAATCAGAAAGTCTGAAAGAGCTGGTTAGTCCAAGGGTTTCTGAAAAGAATTCTGCACTAACACCAGTTTCCATCTTGAAACCGTCGGTATACATATTGCTATCATCGATTCACAGGTTGATGGCTCGTTGATTTGCCAGTGCACCCTGCTAGGAAAGGCGGTCTTGAACGGCTTGTAAAAGTTATGTGTTATGGTTGGGGTATGGGTATGTATCCAATACATACCCTATTTCCCGTGTATTTCTGTAGAATATGTGCATGACATATGGCAAATTTACCTGTCGCTAGAAATGCTGGGTCATCATCATATGCAATCACTTGGACTCCACTATATTTAAGTCTCATTAGAACTGCGTTCATCAAAAGTGTGCAGAGAAGCGGAGAAAGGATTCCACCTTGTGGAGTCCCTCTGGAAGTAGATACTGTGATCTGTACTCCTCCTAGCTCCGAGTTGATGTGACTGTTTTTTTTACATGCACAATATCCAGCTGGTGATTGCATTATGCATATTAAGACTTATGAGCGCTCCCTCCATCGGTCGTTGCGTACACTGTTAAAATCTCCTTCAATGTCTAGAAAGGCAGCAAGGGTGTACTCCTTGTTTTTGAGCGTTTTTTCAATCGTGTAGACGACACTGTGTAGTGCTGTCTCAGCACTTTTACCTTTAGTATAAGCATGCTGGGCTGGAGATATGACCTCCGGGCTCAGTGTGCTACGTATATATACCTATGGCTATTAGTCTTTCAAAAGTTTTTAAGAGAAAAGATGTTAGACTAATGGGTCAGAAGTCTTTAGCATTCGTGTGGCTAGTTCTACCAGTTTTCGGAATAAATACCCATTTGACTTCACGCAACGCTTAAGGCACATATCCCCATTTCAGGCTGCTTAGAAATATGTTTTTTAAATTTGGGATGACCTGATCTTCGCATTTTTGTAACATCATGGGGAAGACACCATCCAAACCAGGTGATTTATATGGTAAAAAAAAAGTTTATAGCCCATTTTATCTCTATGCAGAGCTCCACTTGTGGCTTGTTATTCACGTTAGGGATGCAACCAGGAAAGGAGTTCCAGTGTCTCGCTACACGATTCCATTGTGTTTCTTAAAAGATCCCAGAACAATTGGTCCATTAGCAAGTATTTTGTTGAGTCTGGCTGATTCGATGGCACTCTCAACTTGACTGAGGAATTTTCTCCACGAGCTGCGTTTGGCGCCTTGTGTTTCCATCATTAAATTCTTTTGACTAGATTTGTTCGTTTCCCAGTCACTTTCTGTTCTAGTGCGCTTGGCGACATTAAAAAGCCTCCTTGTTTCCTTCCTGATGTTTCCAGGTTCAATTGTGCACCAGGGTGGTTTCTTTTTACTCTGTCCCCATGGTCTTATTGTACATCCTTTTTCCAGTAACCGAGAACCTCAGTGAAGATTTCAGTAGCTTTGTCTATAATCTCGGGTTTTCGCATAGCAATAGTACTCAGCTTTTGTATTTCGGTCTCTACTTCCCTATCAAAATATCCCATTTGGTTCTTCTGAGATTTCTAAATGGCTTACGGAGATCTATGATGTCGGGTATTAAAAATTCTATGAGCTTCTGGTTAGACAATGATTCGTCCTTTAATACCCTCCACTGGTCCACAGAAACACTGCCCGAGTTGCATATGTTTGGGCAAATGTTATGTCGGAATCGAGTATTTCGACAGAAAGAAAAGTTTCTGATTCGCCACATAATATATTTTTGAACTGCACTGATAGATCCTCAGTGGTAAAGATAGACCTATCGTAAAACTTGAACCGTTTATCTTTTTCGTGACATTCCAAAACCCTTTTGACCAAGTGAATAGGCTTTAAAACAAATGTGCACCATATCGTCCAAATCAATCTTGTGTCGTATATGTGTTTAGGTAAATAGAATTAAAACAAAAAAACATAATAATTTATGCTTAACCATTTTCAAACAAAATCCCCTACTAACTTCGACAGCTCTGATGTGTAATAGAAAAATGGGTTTGACAACCAAGAGTCAATGAACACAAAAACTGATGTAACTGAACTAAAATGCTGCTCTCCTATGAATGAATTGTGTACACGAGAACAATTTGTTTGGCATTAAAATGCGACCAAGCAACACAAATAGCAACAACAACTATGCACCAGAAACTCATTGTTAGAGTCCAAAATAGCAAATAAGTTTAAATTGGAGTACAATAGCGAATAACCCAGAGCGACAGAGAGCAAGTGCCAGCAACACCACCCAGCCTGATGCCACCACTAACAGTGCCACCATTACGTGCAAGTGCAACAGCAACAACAAAAACAACAACAAGACTTTTTTCATTTGAGGTTAGGAGCAAAAGTTCAATTGAATTCCTGAAACTACAGATACGAAATTGTTTCCCTTCATAGTACCAATACCGATGTACATATACTTACTGCTGCACACACACGAGGCGGAAGTTTTGATTACAAAACTGGTTACCGCAAAATAGAAGTTTTGGAATGAAAATGTGATGCAAATTGGCTGAAAACAATTTGCAATTAAACACAAACACAAACACACCATCATCTGCAGTCCGCACAATAAAGTTATATACAATTTACAGTTTATAGATGCAGACAGAGTCAGGGAGGCTTTGTTGGAGCAATTAAGCCAGCAAGCAAGGACTTAGCGTTATGCTTACGCACCAAATTAATTTTCATGCAGATTAAAATATTTCAGAGTTCGAATGCGGAAACTTCTCGAATAGTAATTGGTTAACCAGAGCTTGTTGCTATAGACCTAAGTTGTGGTATTGTTCATATAAAATAAATATTTTGTTTTGTTGAGCTACTCGTATTTTCTGGTGAAAATTTGTTTTAAAATAAAATCTATTAGTTTTGAATGGAAATGTTTTTGTAGCCTCAGTGGAATAAGTTGGTTGTTGGTAGGAAGTTAGCTTTCTTTTCAAGGAACAATGGCTTAGAAATTGCCATGTTAACCATTTTGTTTCTTGAAGTTGAATTTTTCCATTATTGCCAAATTGAAAATCTAGCCATATTTCATAAAAATTAAAAATAGACAAGACGACATTTTAAAAATTGACAGCCTGATAACTGTGACCTCTAATTTCTGACAATTTTTTTAAAACTCTCAAATAACATACATATACGTATATGGGACTGGAATTTTACTATTATTTTAGAATTGTCTTTGATGGAATAATTTAACCACCTGTCTGATGAAAAAGCAGATCTGGTTAATGTTTGATCTGAAACGCTACAAGTGTTTGATATTCTTAAATTGACTGCACATCAGTTCCGTAATTAGTGATTTGACCGCAACGAAGCTTGACGTTTTTTCAAATGATTTTTCCAGTACCTGCACGGACGAGGAAGAAGTTCTTCATCTTCTATGTACATGTCCTGCTCTAGTCCATAGAAGAAGGCTCCATTTTTGAGAGTTTTTTTTTTGAGGAAAAATTTAATCTAATTAATATTCATGGTAAGACACAGCATTACCTATGGGGCGATTGCATGGCATAAAAGAACCGAGCTAAACACAACTAGGAAATCACTAGACAAATTGCAAAGGCTTGCATGTATATGCATAACAGGAGCAATGAGAACTGGCCCTGCAACAGCGATGGAAACCATCGTTCATTTAACGCCACTACACGTGGCCATTGAAAATGCTGCTAAGGGAGCCATAATGAGGTTTGCCAAGGAGTGTTCTGGGACGGGAAAAATTATTGGTAACAGGGAAAAAGACGCTATACTCAGGTCCGCAGTAACAAACCTTCTTGACATACCAAAAGATGGTATGATCAAAAGATATAACTTCGAAAAACATTTCAGAACAGCTGGAGTTTTTGAGCCTAGAACTAAACTCTCCTTACCGATGGGACAGTCCACTAGCATATTCCAGGCAGAAGTAAATACCATAGGTATATGTGCTGAAAGAAACCTCGGTAGAAAATATAAAAACCAAAACATTGCCATCATGTCAGACAGCCAGGCTGCAATAAAAGCAGTAAGCTCCTACGCCATTAGTTCCAAACTTTTTTGGGAGTGCGTGATAAAGCTTAATGAGCTGGGCCAGAATAACACTGTCACACTTCATTGGGTACCAGGCCACGTTTGGTGTCCAGGGCAACGAAGAGGCAGACTTCTTAGCAAAAATAGGTGCATCGATACCCCTTACAGGGCCAGAGCCCTACTGCGGAATAGAGGAAAAAATGTGATTATAAATAAAATCAATCAAAACAGAAGAGGAGGCAAGAAGATCAAAAATCTGGAAAAAACTCCCTAAGCTGAGACAGGCAAAACTTCTACTCGGGGACTACAACCGAGAGCGTTTTCTAACCTGCATTAGCTTAAGCAGGAACAACCTCAGGAAAATCACAGGGCTTCTCACAGGCCACTGTAAATTCAGAAGACACCTCAACATCGTTGGCCTAGTGAACAAAGAGTCTTGCAGATTCTGCAACATTCACGAGGAGACACCTGACCACATACTGGGGAAATGTATAGGTATAGGTATCTGGAAGAGCACCATATAAAACAGTGAATTATCCTCCTTTAAAATACTCCAAATACTTCGATTCCTCAAAGGAACAAACTTGTAGGAAGACTGTAATAATGAGCTAACCTCTTGAAGTTCTTGATGGGGTGCACAATAGATCTTTAGGTCGCAGTGTTTTTATACCCCAATTTATTCATTCATTCAATATATTCATTTGCAGATTCTCGCGCTTTATAAGAAATTCCGAATGGTTCAACGAGTTGTGAGAATATCTCTAGTTTCATGTGGTATCACAGTAACCAACAATGATATAAGGGTGTCAGCTGCGACTCTGGCAACAACTTCAACCTAACCTTGCTGCCATTTCTGCTATTTTTCACTGTATACCACAATGTGTTTCTTTTCAATTCCGTAAAAATACGTACGTCATACAAAACAAGATGACTTCTCCCCTGACCCTGACGGCCTTCCTGTCATTTTTCTCAAAATCCGTGGCAATGCCCTCTTTCATCTCTCACTTTTCCTTATATTTAAAATGACCCTTTCTTTTTTCCAATCCATAAGAAAGGCCATAGGAATGACATATCAAATGACCGTCCTAGCTAAGCTTACATCTATTCCCAACCTTTTTGAAAGTATCATCTAAATAATAAATAAATTAGAGGCTATGATGGCTCTTATCGAGAGCCTAAGCCCAGTGACTTACAGCTCTCAACCATTCCTGTGCGCGTGTTACCAGGTATAGAGGGGACCTACAATTTTCTACCAATTCCGAAAGGCTAATGTGAAGCACTTCTCATGACAAGAAATACTCTTGGGGGATATGTCCATTCCTTGCAGGAGGTAGTGCACCCCTGAAAAACTTTCTTGCAGCGGTTGAGAATCGAACCCAAGGCCCTCTAACCACTTTGTCAAGGCGAAAGTATTATCTACGACTCCATATACTTTCAGTGTAAATCAATGATTTCGCCTTTTCAGCATTGTTTTCTCAAGGGTAGGTCTACCACCACTTAACCGAATTTGTGTTAAAGTCCATTCGTGCTTTACAGGTAGGAAATGAAGTAGGTTCTATGACTACTGACAACAGTGAATGCTTTCTCGATATCTAGAAAGCATTCGACGGTGACACGACGACTGTTGGGGCTGTGGCGATATCATGTTGGAATTTTACCAGTGGATGTAAGGTTGAGTGTTTTTCTCGAAAGCCGAATTGCATGTCAGGGATGATGGAATTTTCTTTGCAGAATTTCTTCAGTTCTTGGAAGATTACTTCTTCCGGCCTGTAGATGGAAACTAGCTTGGAAGCACCTTTCTTCGGAATTGGCACAATCTTCGCTGTTGATACAGTTGTTTAAAATGATTGTGTGGAAAATCATTACTGTATATGGCAGCCTTTTCAGGATGTAGCAGGAGAAACCATCTGGACCAGTAGACTTTTTCAGATTGGAATTGCCGATGATTTCTACAACCTCCTCTAGAGATTGCATAAATTTGGACTATCGGTGGGATTATTTGCTGGATTGATGTTATTAAAATTAATTTTATCCCGATTTGACTGCAGTGTTTGTTGAACTGTTGCCTCGATTTCCTGTAAGAAAGTTGGCTCAGTAGGTGGGTCGGTTTGAAGTTTCCTTCGAAGTAGTCAGCGAACGCTTCGACCTTGTCTTGGGCCGAGGTAGCTTCAGTATCATTGCTTATGATGGTTTCCGGTATTTGTGGCTGTTTTCCAATGATCCTATTGATGTTTTTGAAAGCATCAGGTCCTGGCTTGATGAGTTCCGGAACATGATGTTGACTTGTTGTAGCTCATTCCAAACTATCTGGTAGTTTTTGTTGGTTGTATTCAGTTCACTTTGATGCATCCGCTGGAGATGTTTTCTTAGACGTTGTCTGTGAGCCAGTTGCATTGCTCCCCTCAAACAATTCCGCCGTAATACTCGTCTAGCTGGGAATGCCTTCCGTTTATCCTTGAACCTAACTTCGGAGGTACTATCAAATATAGAGTCTTTTTCGTTAGCCGACTACTAGAATGTAGAATATTTAAGACTTTGCCTCTCCCGATTTTTCTCTCATTGTGATGAACAAGCGTGGTCATAATTCCTTGAGTCATCGTGTAAAAATCTACATACATATATGGCCTATTACTTTTGTTATCTTTTTAATAAACTTTTCAAATGTCTTTTAATAACAACCAAGAAAATTTGCTATCAATCTACTAAAAAACATTAGAATATGAAAATTAGACAAGAAAATGATTGAACTCCAAAGAACTCCCGACAAGTCTGGATTTTGATCGAAAGCTGTTTTTTTTATGTCTTAACCCTACAACCCATACCTTATTTTTTGTTGCATTAACCTATTTGGGGTTCCTCCACACCCCGCTTAACTTAAAGCGGGGTTTTGTCAAATTTGAATAACAAACGATATATATTTTTGATTTTTATTCATTACTTACTCATTTTTATCAAAATAAACAAAAAATAAAGCATAAATATTACAGCTATAGCGACAAAATTTCATGTTTTAAATAAGGGCAAAAAGTAGAATGATTTTAAGGAGCGTTACAAAAAAAAATAAAAAAAATAGTCCTTTGGCCGAAATTCAGCATAATTATTGTGGAATCTGAAAATAGACATACTATTTAACATATATTCGTACAAGAAAAAAATATTTTAAAAATATTGCCAGTATATTTTTAAAGATTATTTTTGGTCAAAAAATTGCAGCTGCTGCATACTTCCATGCGATGTTCTGCGCTGTGTTGTCCAACGAAAACCTTTCTTTCCAAGAAGAACTCAATCGTGATGTGTTCCTTCTGGGCTTTCCTCGTCATCTAACTCGTTTGCCGAAATTTCGTCATCTTCCTCAGAACCTGTCTCAATGTGTTCAGTGCCAGCTTCAACATCTTCCTCATCACTTTCTAAAAGAATTCGCCTGAGCTCATCTTCGGGTTGAGACATTTTGTAATGGCTTATTTTTTTCTCTATTATTACTTTAAATATTTTACTTTCAAAAACTTGAAGGAACAACACTTTTACACTTTTCAAAAACGCCAAAACATTAGTTTTACAAAACCTTTTCATTAAAAAAAAAATTACGCAAACCCATACGGGGTGCCAGTACACCCCACTAACCAAATTATTCACGCTCTGGAGAGAGAAAATGAACTGAATTGCTCTGGCCCGTAAAGACATGATGAAAAAAATAAAAGTCATGGCAATCCGTAAAAATAGTGGCTTTTTGAAATAAAGATACAACGACTTTTAATTTTAAGTGGGGTTCCTACGCACCCCGTATGGGTTCTAGGGTTAAGCATTTCCTAAAAAGTAGCCTAAAAAAAATACCATGCTAAAAGTTGTAGCTTTTGTAGTTCTACACAAATGAGAAAAAATCAATTTTTCGACTTAATTTACTCTACCACAATGTTTGCGTATGTTTTTCTTAAAGTCTATTGATTCTACGAAAACAAAGAATTTCAGCATTTTTGTGAAGAATTTTAAAAGCTTCCGTATTTTTTTTTAATAAAACTCATTGTTTTCGGGGAATTGAAAAAACTCTCCACCGAAATTGTATAATTTTTCTGGGCTATAGGTAGCTGCTAGAATTTTGAAGAACAGAATTTTTATCTGGGAAGGAAAAATTTTGACAGCAGAATTTCTACCAGCCCCCCTTATAATCATGTCGTATCTTCTTAAATTGGTTCCAACACTACCAAAAAACCTCCTCACCTATTCTACTGTTTATCAAATCTTAACTTAAACATCTTTAATAGTTTTAAAAATTCATACATTCCCAACCGGTTAAATGCCCACACAAAAAGACAATTAATTTTTCCCCACAACTGAGTTGTTGATTTATCGTTCTGATCAGTTTAAGTTCACCAATCTGCTTTAATTGATCAAATTTTCGTTTTAATACTTGAATAGGTAAACTAGATTGTTAGTTTGTTAATTTAAAGATTCTTTTACGTTTATGAATGTAAAACATGTCTTAAAGAAATTTTTAATGAGGTCTAGCAAGTTAACGATTGAGGCTGACTACCCAGGTATTATGATGTATAAATACATAAATTGATTGTGAAAAATCAAATAAACTTTTTATTGGCAATTTAAATAATCATTAAATATGTAAACATAGCTTAAGCCATCTATATAATTATGTATGGCTTGTTGTAAGATAGTTTAAAACTACAAACGATTATAGCCATTTAGATTGGTTTTGGTTTCCTTATTGGCAAAGAACAAAAAATCTAATTAAAATTCAGGTTTTGTTATTAAGTACTTATTAATTCAAGCATTATTGCTTAGTTCGGAATAATTTATAAATGTTTGTTTGAATTATGTGGGCCTCTAGCGGAAACAGATGAAGATGTGAATTTAGACCTTATAGGGCATTTATATCATCTGTGGAAGTTTATTTTCAAAAAGATTTAGGAAGGGCGAACAAGTTTTAAGTGCATCAGTTATCACAACGATATTAAAACAAAATTAAGGCCCCGCACTGAGATCTTAAGACTCAAGTAGCTTTACCTACTATTATTATTGAAATTAATATATTCCTATACTTCTACAATTTGATTTTAATTTAGCTTAATTAAAGCTAGAAACAACATCACGACATTTTCTGAGGGTTCGCAAATTGATCAGTCTAAGACGGTTATCTAAGCTGCCCCCTTAGAATGCTTTGAGCCACTTGGCCTGAGATGCGTACTCTTGCAAGGGCCTAACAAAAGTTATGTATTGGGATTTTGTGACTTAGGGATCTGAGAATTCCTTGGACCAGAGTTTAATAAATCCCAAGGCTGAATTAAATAAAATCAAATTTGGTGGTGCAACAGCTCGAAGAGAACCAGAACCTAGTGACTTTAGAACTCTCAACCATTCCTGTGTGCATGTTACCAGGAACGGAGGGGACCTACAATTTTCTGCCGATTCCAAACGGCTAATGAGCACCACTTTTCCTGACAAGAGATACTCCTGGAGGATTTGTCAATTTCCCTGTAAATACTTTTTAGCAGCGGCTGTGAATCGAACTCAAGACCTTTTAAATGATAGTCAAACGCACTAACCACTATGCCAAGGGGTACTCTAAGGTTGAATTAGTTCTGTTAATAACACAGCCCCACAACAAAAAAAAAAAAAAAACAGTTTTCTGATTCTTGGGTGTGTCTTATAGGTTTTTTTTTCTCGCTGATTTCAAATCCGGAGTCCGTTTGACCCAATCAGGTTAGGTTTAAGGGCATTTGAAGGTCAAATTGCGAAATATTCGTTGAAAATTCTGAAAACCTATATATATGTATATGTTTTTGGCATAGCTGAATTCGAATCTGGTCTTCTTTTTGACCCCAACATGTAAAGGTCAAGGTCAAACGAAGGTCAAATCTCTAAAATCTAACGATATGATATCTTTGACGCCGGATTCTAAAATAGCGGAATATTTTACATCTAAATTTATCTAGACCTGTTGTTTGAAATGACCTCTGGAAGATATTACAAGGTAAAATTCTCCTTTCAGCGAGCCAAAAAACGTATAAGATACATGGTCTCATCCAAGATTCAGCGGACTTTTTTTTTTTTTGTGGGGCTGTGTAATGAAATCATAATAAGCTCGGAAATTCAGCTGTTTATGACAGAGAACCCCTAAGTCAAGAGTAGAAGTACCAACAGAAACCTGTACATTAATCATCTAGTAACAACGTTAAGGGATAGGCAGGGCGTTTACTAACATTTTGCTAAAGGCAATTGTGAAGGCACCAGTTTATAGAAGTTATTTAAGTACGCTTGTAGTTGATGAGAATCCGTGCATTTAATCTGTTTCGAATTAAAGTAAGGTAAACGTAGTCAACATTTAACAAAAAGAATAGAGGACCGAGGTGACTTCCTTACGGGACCTCTGATGTTGAGTATAAAAGCTGGGCCAAATACAAGTTTCTTTTGAAAAAATGTCTCACGGATTGCTTTGATGAAATTGGCCTTAAGTGCTTGAATCGTTTCTGGATTGTTGACATAACATCGGTCCTACACGGTTCCCCACAAAAAAAAGTCCAAAGTGGTCAAATCGCAGCTTCGAGAAGGCCAATTTACATCGCCGAGACGGCTGATAAAATGCAAAAAGATCTATGTTGGCATGTGCTGTGTGGCAACCTGTATCAACCAGAGATCCAAATCCATGTCTTCAATTTCAGAAAAAAAAGTCGGTAAACATATCTCGGTAACGCCCACCTTTGACCGAAACGTCATTTTCGAAGAAAAATGGTCCAATGATGACACCACTCCACAATCCGCACCAAACTGTCACTATCTGTGGATGCATTGGCTTGTGGACAATAACGTGCGGGTCTTCCGAGCCCGAGATGCGATAGTTTTTTTGAAAATGCGCCTCGTCAGAAAAGATGATTTTTTCGACCATAATAGTTGTTCAATTCAAGCTGTTCCAAGGCCCAAACTGCGAAACGATAACGAAGTGGACGTGCACCTTCAATTGGTGAGTCAATTGGCACTTGCAAGCGATAATACGAGATGTTTGTGCAGAATTCCCCGCAGTCGCGCTCTCAGCTACAGCAGCCACATGAGTGTTATACTAGCATACCAGTCTGACGAACATTTTGCACAAATTTCCATCACTTCTATTCAATTTAGACCTTTTTTTACACTATGTTTCTGTTACAATTTTTGTTTTTAGCATTTATAAAACTCTATTTTGGTTTCTATCCTACTCAAGACTCAAGTGGCACCTGTTAAATTGAACTCCAGCCTTGGATGAATTTAGGCCTTATAG
Source organism: Chrysotoxum bicinctum (assembly GCA_911387755.1). Lineage (NCBI taxonomy): Eukaryota > Metazoa > Arthropoda > Insecta > Diptera > Syrphidae > Chrysotoxum > Chrysotoxum bicinctum. The sequence continues at coordinate 112,584,372 of OU426989.1, read as the reverse complement.
ATTAAGGCCACCAAAAGGTGACAAATTTCTTCCAACGTCCAAGGAAACCTAAGCACTTAGCAGCGTTTTTGGCGACGTCGAATATGTGGTCTCCTCACACAAAGTCGCCTATGATGCAGATACATACCGTGCCTTGAGAGTTGTTAGGTTTCCTCAATGTTCCGCTCATAGTAAGCAACATGGGGCTTGGGCCTTATCTCAACGTCAGAAGACAGCATTGAGTTCTTAAAGCATTTAATTCTATGTGGTTTATGCTTCCCTATTTAAAAATGATAATTTGAGCCGCCCTTCTAATTTCGCATCCGAGAGACAGGAACGTGAATCTGGCAATGAATATAAGACTCTGAGAGAAGCTGTCATCAGCTAAACAATTTAATTAATAAAAAGTTTCAAACAAAATATCATTGATGAATATGAGAAAGAGAATCGGAGACAAAACGGAGCCCTGTGGCGCACCAGCATTTATTTATTGAATTTCAGACTTAAAACCGTCTAACACAAATTGTCTTGAGCGGTCCGAAAGTATTATCTAATCCAACGATGATGAATTTCATCAATACGAAATTCACGAATTTTCGATTAGAGAGCTTAATGCCAAACTCTATAAATTTTTTTTTTTTAAATATCAAGTGCAATAATCTTACTTTTCCCAGAACGAAGTAAAGATTTGTATTACAGTCCGGTGAGATAAACCATCAGGTCTCCAGTGGACCTAGCACAAAAGCCATTTTGCCAGTCAGTGAGGAGCTTTCTCTCTTCAAGATCAGTCTCGTGATAATTAATCAGCGTTTCTATGACCTTAGAAAATAGGGATGTAAGTGCATTTGGGCGGTAGGTATAGGGGGAAGAAGATTCGCTTTCTTTAGGGGCAGTTTGGACAAATGCATTCGAAAAGAGACTAGTAGTTCTATTAGTTGGATAAACTTAAGGAATGGTTCTTTTAGCGGTGGAAAATACCTTCAGAATATCGGAGCGATGCTATCCGGGCCAGTGAATTTGTTATATCAAAGCCTTTCAGTACTCTTGCAAACTGTACGAGTGCGAAAGAAGATTTGTTCCATAAAATCGATTACGCTCTCAGTTAAAGGACGAATCGTCACACCACCTGGCAGCGTCCAATTATCATTAAACTGTGCTGCAATGTACACCAACCCACAAGCTCTTAATGCTTGAAGGTTTTTCACAATCTTGAGCTTAGCTTTATGAAGAAGCAGAATGTGCAAACCAGTGATAACATAATTAAATCCATTCGAAATTGTAGACCGAAAATGCGTCTTAGATAAATATTCTAAGACATATTGAAATCTCTTCCTGTTAATTTAAATTCCTTGTCCGTTTTTTTTCTTTATTTTTATTTTCGAAAATATTTCTTCAAATATTTTTGAATAGTCAATTAAGGTTCTCAACAAATGTCGTTTGATCCAATTACTATTGTGCCAACAACTCAAGCATGTACATTCATAGACCTGTTGTTGACAAGCCCAATGCACATCAGGGACCATAGAAGATGATATGCTATTCCGGAATCATGCATTATCAAATAAACTACCTCGTGTAGCATGCTCGTTCATAAACTCTATATCTTCGACTATGCGTCTTTGTAACCTGCCAAGCTGTGCAGCAATCCGAAGAAGATGAAGAGGCTGAATCAACACACACTTTTCAATACCGCACTACCAGCATCAGATGGGTGTGTTGTATAACCAGCTTCAGCTTCAGCCAACTCCACCACCCATCACTCAACAAGTTTGCACTTGGAATCAAAAAGTACTTAACACTCACACACCATGAAGATGACCTGGCACGATGTGAAGGCACGAGAACGATACTTGTATAGCCAAGAATAAGCATTTGCCATTACACAGGCCAAAGTTGAACTTCGTTGTTCGCCTAGAAAGCCCGATAGTGAGGCTGAATGGGACGAGTTGGTATTCACCTTCCACCTGAACTGAACCAAACCAAATCCCGATAGTGAATAAGATGGTTAAAATGAGACAGTTTCAATGTTGCCAACTTCAGTTTATACATTAGGTATTGAAAATTACTTTGTTTAAGTCTGCATGACTTTTTGTGAAATGTTGCCGAATTCTTTGCGAATGTTGATGAATTTCAGCTGCGGTAGTCTGTGGTTTGTTAATGTAAACCTTGTTCTTCACGTAACGTCTTAGATTAACAAGTCAGGCGATCGCGGTGACCATTCAATATCACAGTTTTTGGAGAATTGGGAATTGTTCGCATAACACGAGCGGTTAAATCTAAAATTAGCAGGATTAAGCTATTTCTTAATGGTATAGGTGCAGTACTTTACTCTAAGTCCGAGAAATCGTGCCACGAGGTATGCCTACCTCTGTTGAATGCGTCGTCATATCGCTATTTCAGGATTGGCTGCAACACTTTCACTAATTTCTTTGGACGTTTTCGGTCGATCGTCTATAACGAGATAATGCCAGTTCGCCTTACATCTCCAGCGTTCATATATTGCTGAAATTTATCCGCTACAGCACGAACTAATAGTGGGAGCTGTTGGGGCATTTCGAACTCAATAAAACTGCCTTTGAGCGTAAATGATTGACCGACCGTTTTTTTATGAAAATATTTCAGCTGTACGATCTCCCAATTCATATGCTTGGAACGAAAAAATTAAGGCATAACTGTTTGCATTCCTGTCGAATATAATATTTTTCTTAAGGGCCGTGATTGTCTGAGATTTATTGGCATAAGCGTCTTCAAGTAGCCTCAAAGAAAGAAGTCTGGGATAGTGAAATCAGGCGATCTTACATGGCCAAATCACCAAAACGGGAGATAACTTGATCAGGAAACGCTTCCTTCACAATATCCAATGTGGTTCGTGCTGTGTGTGCAGTTGCGGTTGTTGACAACAGATTTTCACGAAGTTCCGCTCATTCAATTCCGGCAGTAAGATATCGTTTATCATGGCCCTGTAGCGTTCGCGAACGTGAACAGTGAACGTATTGCCGATGGCATACTTAAAAAAATACCGCTCAATAGCTCCTCCCGCTTGAATTCCGCACCACACAGTGGCTGTGACTGAATGGTATGGCTCTTCGTGCGTCACACGCTAATTTTCAATGCCCCTGAATCGAAGATTAAGCTTTTTGAGGTAGCCGCTTAATTGAAAATGCGGCTCATCGCTCATGATGATTTTCGATACAAAATCTTCCTCTTCGTGGATGAGATTGAGGATGGCTTGACAGTCAGAAGGTATTGATCGATGCACCGTTTGCAATTTGTACGGGACTTTCACTAAAAATCGCTATAGGGTCCGTCTGGTGATTTACAATTGCGTAGCCCCTCATCTGGTTGATGTTTCTTCGTTCTCAGCGATATTCTCTGCCGAGCGGCCAGTCCGGTAGGAGTCATACCCTGCATGGTCCCCTGTGGTTCCAGTCTGTTCGGGTCGAGTAGATAAGCACCAGAATGTATGTCCAGTTGACACGGCAATATAATCGGCCGTAGCGAGGTATCCGTTCGAAGCGGAAAATTGTCCGCAACGCATACTTTGTCGGAGGTTCAAATTGCTTTAGAGTTATCCTATCGGAAAGGAAAATAATACACAAATGCGTTGGCGTAATTCGTTCCGCGAAGAATTTGTTTCGGACGAATTTGGAAAAACAATTGCATTAAGCTGTCAGAAATTTCACAAATAAAGCACTTGATCGCACTTCAACGCAGTTCACCGGGTGCGTTTAAAAAAAATGTCGGCGAAAAATTCCGAACCGCTGTTTGGAAAAATACCTAATTAAATATTAAATAAAAAACGTTTAAAAACATAATTAAAAGATAAAATAACCTTTTATCCATTTTTAATATATTACATTTTGCAGAAAAAAATTTTATTTTTTATTTTAAAAACCAACAAAAAATATTTTTTCAAAAAATTGTATTTTCAATATTATTTTGAACTTCGGTATAAGATGTACATATGATCGAAATCGGTAAAATAGTTAGTGAAGAAGTAGAAAATCAATGGTTCTATGAAAGTTGATAACATTTTTAATTAAAAAAAAAATGTTGACCACCATGTAATGTAGACCATGCGATTCAGTATTCACATAATTTCAGTAGAAGCCGTTTTAGAGATATGTAAAAATTTTCATACCAGCTATATGCCAGCTACCGTTAGATTTAAAGCTTAAAAAATTTTCTTCTCTAGTGAATCACCACAGCCCAAGTTTGAAGAAAATCGCTTCAACGGCTAAGGCTAAAGGTCTTGGTAAAGACATATAGACATGTTTGATTAAAATCTTGAGTTAAATTTTTTTTTTCCAAATGAAATCTTGTCCTTATTATATTGACCATTATTTTCTAGTAGTTCTTTTCTAGTGACGTAATAAGAAATTCCGAACTTTTGCAGGTGATTATGACCATTTTGTTAAATTGGTTGTCATTTTCAAAGTCAATTTTGCCAAATCAACATGGAGTGTTATAGCGTTAGACAACATGTGCAAATTACTTAATTGTTTTATGAAATTGGGTCTTCGGTGCGAGCAACATTTGGCGCGATTTGCCGTGAGGACACTACGAAACGAGGTGGATAAATTCGACTCCATAATTCAGTGAATAATCCACCAATACCCGTACGTCAACGAAACGAAAGATCTGCGGAAAATATCCACCATAACTTGGTTATTATTGCGTCGTTACTTGGTTATACGAGTACCTGTACAAACGTAAACGACCTTATAGACAATTACGACGTATGCTCCCAAACTGGGTGTATATTTTGGGCTGGCGGCATCATCGGTCTATACTTCCTTGAGAACGATGTTGGCCAGGCCATCACCGTCAACGAGGAACTGTAGATAGGTTTATAGTGAGCACCTGTCAGTTAAGACTTTTTCTCACTACTTGGCTTACCAAGCACTATCGGGTTCAATGAACGGCTATTGAACAAAGCCCCCAGAACATAGTCCCAGTTGCAATTTATCATGGAAGAAAGGTTGCCAATCCTTTCCAGCAGGTGCGAGATCTTGATTCCTTGACAAACCAACTCGACATTGCTACCCATCAATATCTCGTACAGTCTGCCTCAGAATTCAAGCCAGCTTCCATACTGTTCCAAATTTGCACAGTATAGGCAGTACCACCTCGTGCTCTCTTTACAGGGGGTCTACCCAATTAATAATGAGTCCAAGGTTTTAACACTGTGATGTGCTTTTTGCTTTCCAGCCGAGGTTTTGCTCGTCGGTCTTGTCAGGGTCGTCCTGAAGAAAACACGAAACTCCAGATTTAAAGGTCTTCAAACCTTATTACAAAATCTTTATTGGAAATAACTCTTAAAACTATAACATACAATAATCTGCTATTAATATTTCACTTTAATTCGGGTAATTTGAACGGTTCACGGGCATCCATCAAATCTTCTGGCTTATGGTCTAGCGGCCTTGCATTAGTTATACTGCTTGCTGACGATCCGGACCTGGTACTTCATCACGGGTATTCTGGCTTCTGGCACTTCGGTAGATCAGCAGGTTCAAGGCCCCTGGTGGCACAAAACAGCAGGCTAACGCTCTGGTAGATCAGCAGGTTCAAGGCCCCTGGTGGCACAAAACAGCAGGCTAACGCTCTGGTAGATCAGCAGGTTCAAGGCCCCTGGTGGCACAAAACAGCAGGCTAACGCTCTGGTAGATCGGCAGGTTCAAGGCCCCTGGTGGCACAAAACAGCAGGCTAACGCTCTGGTAGATCAGCAGGTTCAAGGCCCCTGGTGGCACAAAACAGCAGGCTAACGCTCTGGTAGATCAGCAGGTTCAAGGCCCCTGGTGGCACAAAACAGCAGGCTAACGCTCTGGTAGATCAGCAGGTTCAAGGCCCCTGGTGGCACAAAACAGCAGGCTAACGCTCTGGTAGATCAGCAGGTTCAAGGCCCCTGGTGGCACAAAACAGCAGGCTAACGCTCTGGTAGATCAGCAGGTTCAAGGCCCCTGGTGGCACAAAACAGCAGGCTAACGCTCTGGTAGATCAGCAGGTTCAAGGCCCCTGGTGGCACAAAACAGCAGGCTAACGCTCTGGTAGATCGGCAGGTTCAAGGCCCCTGGTGGCACAAAACAGCAGGCTAACGCTCTGGTAGATCAGCAGGTTCAAGGCCCCTGGTGGCACAAAACAGCAGGCTAACGCTCTGGTAGATCAGCAGGTTCAAGGCCCCTGGTGGCACAAAACAGCAGGCTAACGCTCTGGTAGATCAGCAGGTTCAAGGCCCCTGGTGGCACAAAACAGCAGGCTAACGCTCTGGTAGATCAGCAGGTTCAAGGCCCCTGGTGGCACAAAACAGCAGGCTAAACGCTCTGGTAGATCAGCAGGTTCAAGGCCCCTGGTGGCGCAAAACAGCAGGCTAACGCTCTGGTAGATCAGCAGGTTCAAGGCCCCTGGTGGCACAAAACAGCAGGCTAACGCTCTGGTAGATCAGCAGGTTCAAGGCCCCTGGTGGCACAAAACAGCAGGCTAACGCTCTGGTAGATCGGCAGGTTCAAGGCCCCTGGTGGCACAAAACAGCAGGCTAACGCTCTGGTAGATCGGCAGGTTCAAGGCCCCTGGTGGCACAAAACAGCAGGCTAACGCTCTGGTAGATCAGCAGGTTCAAGGCCCCTGGTGGCACAAAACAGCAGGCTAACGCTCTGGTAGATCAGCAGGTTCAAGGCCCCTGGTGGCACAAAACAGCAGGCTAAACGCTCTGGTAGATCAGCAGGTACCGAAGCCCCTGGTGGCAATTAGGACATTAATCTTCGAATTAAGACCCCTTACCACTGGTGGGGGGAAGCCTTAATAGGAAATAGCTGGACAATCTCACCTACCTAAGTTGTCTTCATACGAAACCCCTTACCACTGGTGGGGGGAAGCTCCGCAAAAAGCAAAGGAAACTAAATGACCAACTCGTCTATACGTCTACGACTGGACTTCAAAAGATTTATTCAATCGATCTACTGTGCCGCCTGACTGTATGTATGAGCGAGGTGAGGTGATTTTCGTCCACCCGAGTAGGTCCTCTTGATAGTTTTTCAGTAAAAACTGAATGTGAACTGTATGGGTGGCGAACGAAAAATATATTATTGTTTGATTTTTGCGTGACGTCATATGCCTCTGGTTGGTGTGAATCGTACTCGGGCGAAGTGTAACTCTTAGTATTAATTATAATTCGTGGTGTTAATACAGAAGTAGTATAGAGGGGAGCAGCATGGAACGCTTCGTTACATACCCCTCCTCCTTCGGAGACGAGAACCCTCTCGTCTTGAAATTCGCTTCAACTGGAAAATAAAATTAAATTCATTCATTTTTATATTTTAACTTACCAATCATAAAAAAGTTAAATCACTTCATAAAAAAAAATCAAAATTGTCGGTAACTTAAAGCAATTTTAAAACTAGAACTTCAAAACAGTATTAACTTAAAAAAAATAATGTCTTAATTTAAAAAAAAAATGTCTGGTGAATTTATGGCGAAAAGGTTACTCTCTTCTTTACGCCATTTTTACGGTGGGTCAGAATGGCTACTCTTGGCTTAATGATTCTGACGTCTACTCGTCCATAGCGCCCTACAAGCGTAAATCGTTGGCGTCTATACCGGGGATTGTATGTCGGGTGTTTCTTGATGGAGATTCCCCTGAAAGGATCCTCTTTCGGACGTGGTTTGCTTAGCCGTTGCTCGGTCTCACTGGTTGGGAACTTAAGATTCTGTACGGTCAAAGATCTGGGCATAGCGGTTGCGTGAGCGGCGGCGGCGGATGTTGACGGAATTGAATTTATGTAATCATTGGTACGGTGTCTGGCGGCGGCGGTTATCATGTTGCTGGTAGCTGGTGCGAAAGGGACCGACAAAGCGGTCGATGCCTTGGCAGCAGAGGCGGCGGCGGTATTCGGTGTAGTGGCTGGCGGTAAGGTAGTCGTAACGGTAGATGCGGCGGACAGAATGGAAGAATGAGGCCTTCTGGTACTAGGGCGTTTCTTGGTGGCCGCAGCGATGGGCATTTGTATCTTGGGTGGTTCGTATGAACGTTTGGTTGGGACAGCGTTATCTGGCTTATGATTAAAGCGCCTTATTCCAACTCTTTTGGGATCGGTAACAGCAACAGCATTTGACCTCGCTCCAGGTCGTAATTTTGCTGGCCTCGTAGGCTGCCTGTTCCATGGCTGGGCGGTATTTTTGTTTTTGTACTGCTCCCTTTGATTCGTTGATTGCTCGGCGGTTGTCAACTTATTGGTGGCTAGCTTGCCTTCGTCGTTCCTTTTATTTTCCGGTATGGCTAATCCTTTAAGATCTTTTAAGTTTGATCGAACTTTACTGCTTCTCATTAATTTTTTTGGTACCACCATACTGGTAGAGTCATATAGGGTGACTTCACACGGGTAATCATAGTGGCGTGCTAATATTGTACTGGGCGGACGTTCGAGCTTTTGGATATCGATATCAAGCATTCCGCCAAGGAATTGTTCTTGTTTCCGTTGTCCTCTTACTAGAGAAAATTGGTTCCGGCATTGTTCTTGAACGTCACTTATCATAGGAATTTCTTTACCACGTAGAGTCATCTTGAAATTCGCACTTGAAAGCAGGTCTACACCAATAACCATATCCTCGGTGAGTTGACTGATGTACGTTAGTTCACCCTGAAATGGCTCATCATTGATGTAGAAAATCAAATTGTAGTGTTCTCGGCTAGCTACATGCTGTCCATTTGCTAGCTGCGTGAACTGTCTCCGATATTGGATTGGTACTTTGTTTCTGTGTAAAATTCGGCGGGTCTTTGCATTAATGAAAGATTTGGTAGCTCCGGTATCCAATAATGCCATAACAATTTGATCATAAATTCTTACTGGTATGAAACATCTGGGATCCTTCCTTGGTTTCAACACCTCTGGCAGCGGTCGTTGCTTAAAAGCTTGTACTTCGGCTTTCTGGTTCTGGTTTGGATTTTCTAGTAGCGGTTCTACATTATCGCTTCTGAAATTGTCTGGTTCTTTTATAGCTGGTCTGGTGTGTCTGGACTGTCTTTTCTTATCTTGTTGTATCGGTAGTTCACTAAGCGAGTTCAGTATCGATGCTTGATGAGGGTGACAGGTACAATCATCGGTTAGGCGGCCATCTTCACCGCAGAAGGAACAAAACAGCCGGAAAGGACGACGGCAGTTACTCTTCGTATGCCCACGTTGCTTGCAGTTCCAGCAGTGGGTTGCTCTATCATACTGAACGGTGGGTACGGCGGGTCGGTCAAAATTACTTCGGTTAAATGATACTCTCGGCGGCGGCGGTGTGGGACGGTTATTATTAAACGTCCGCTGGTTTGTTGTGGATATTGCGTTTACTCCTGGGTTCGGTCGTGATGCAGGTTGGCGTTGATTCCGGTCTTGGCCCTGTATGTACTCGTACTCTTCGGCTAACTTCATTAGTTCATCTAAATTCTGGAAGTCTCGTCTCTTGATGTACAAGTGGTATTCTGGACGAAGGCTATCATATATTCGGTCGACACTTTCCGAAAGACTCATACGGGGGTGCTGGTGTATAAGGTATTGAGTTGCCTGTATAAACTCTTTAGCTTTCTCTCGGGTACCTTGTTTTCTCCGCATGATCTCATCCTCTAACTTATAAATGAATCGTACCGGCAGGTAATGTTCCAAGAAGCATGTGCGAAAATCTTGCCATGTTCTAAGTCTGTCTCGATTTATCCTATACCACTCTAAGGCTGTTCCTCTGAGGATTTCTGGAAGGGCTTTCAGCAAATCGTCTGGACGGATATCGTAGCACTCGGTCAGCTCCTCAACTCTCTCCATGAATGCTAACGCATTTCCCGAAGAATCAAATTTTAATCCCCACTTCCTTACCGTATTCATGACCTCGGCGTCGTGGCTGGGAGTGAATCTGGCGGCGGGTCCACTTGAAGTTTGAATTTCAGGCTGTCGACTGTAAACGGTAGTAGCATCTGGGATAGTGGCGGGTTGTGATTCGGGCGTCTTGGAATGTATTTGGCTAGGGCCGGCCATGTTTGGAACTTGACGAGGTGGAACTTGGAAAACAATTTCCGTGTAGTTAGGAGATTTCGGTATGTCAACATCTTCGGTCCTTTTCGAATTATATGGTGCTGGAACTATGTTGTCTTCTTCTTTGTATTCTCGGTCAGTAGTGGTTTTCACGATTTCCTCACATAAATTTTGTGTGGATTTCCGTTGTCGGGCTTCTTTAATATAAGCACTGAAGCGGGCTCTCAACGCGGTGATCGAACCGTCTGTCTCTATTCCTAGCTGGCTCATTCGCTCCATTAATTCTTGCTTCCTCAAAAGGTATATGGCTCCCAGGCTAGCGAAACAATCGAATTCCTCTTCGTTATCAGACATGTTGAACTGGTTCTTATCGGGCGGCGGCGGCGGTTGTATGTTATAGTTGAGTTTTTCAGATTTTGTTCCTTACGGGGTTGGACCTTATAGGTCCCTGCTCGGGCGCCAATTTGTGATGTGCTTTTTGCTTTCCAGCCGAGGTTTTGCTCGTCGGTCTTGTCAGGGTCGTCCTGAAGAAAACACGAAACTCCAGATTTAAAGGTCTTCAAACCTTATTACAAAATCTTTATTGGAAATAACTCTTAAAACTATAACATACAATAATCTGCTATTAATATTTCACTTTAATTCGGGTAATTTGAACGGTTCACGGGCATCCATCAAATCTTCTGGCTTATGGTCTAGCGGCCTTGCATTAGTTATACTGCTTGCTGACGATCCGGACCTGGTACTTCATCACGGGTATTCTGGCTTCTGGCACTTCGGTAGATCAGCAGGTTCAAGGCCCCTGGTGGCACAAAACAGCAGGCTAACGCTCTGGTAGATCAGCAGGTTCAAGGCCCCTGGTGGCACAAAACAGCAGGCTAACGCTCTGGTAGATCAGCAGGTTCAAGGCCCCTGGTGGCACAAAACAGCAGGCTAACGCTCTGGTAGATCAGCAGGTTCAAGGCCCCTGGTGGCACAAAACAGCAGGCTAACGCTCTGGTAGATCGGCAGGTTCAAGGCCCCTGGTGGCACAAAACAGCAGGCTAACGCTCTGGTAGATCAGCAGGTTCAAGGCCCCTGGTGGCACAAAACAGCAGGCTAACGCTCTGGTAGATCAGCAGGTTCAAGGCCCCTGGTGGCACAAAACAGCAGGCTAACGCTCTGGTAGATCAGCAGGTTCAAGGCCCCTGGTGGCACAAAACAGCAGGCTAACGCTCTGGTAGATCAGCAGGTTCAAGGCCCCTGGTGGCACAAAACAGCAGGCTAACGCTCTGGTAGATCAGCAGGTTCAAGGCCCCTGGTGGCACAAAACAGCAGGCTAACGCTCTGGTAGATCAGCAGGTTCAAGGCCCCTGGTGGCACAAAACAGCAGGCTAACGCTCTGGTAGATCGGCAGGTTCAAGGCCCCTGGTGGCACAAAACAGCAGGCTAACGCTCTGGTAGATCAGCAGGTTCAAGGCCCCTGGTGGCACAAAACAGCAGGCTAACGCTCTGGTAGATCAGCAGGTTCAAGGCCCCTGGTGGCACAAAACAGCAGGCTAACGCTCTGGTAGATCAGCAGGTTCAAGGCCCCTGGTGGCACAAAACAGCAGGCTAACGCTCTGGTAGATCAGCAGGTTCAAGGCCCCTGGTGGCACAAAACAGCAGGCTAAACGCTCTGGTAGATCAGCAGGTTCAAGGCCCCTGGTGGCGCAAAACAGCAGGCTAACGCTCTGGTAGATCAGCAGGTTCAAGGCCCCTGGTGGCACAAAACAGCAGGCTAACGCTCTGGTAGATCAGCAGGTTCAAGGCCCCTGGTGGCACAAAACAGCAGGCTAACGCTCTGGTAGATCGGCAGGTTCAAGGCCCCTGGTGGCACAAAACAGCAGGCTAACGCTCTGGTAGATCGGCAGGTTCAAGGCCCCTGGTGGCACAAAACAGCAGGCTAACGCTCTGGTAGATCAGCAGGTTCAAGGCCCCTGGTGGCACAAAACAGCAGGCTAACGCTCTGGTAGATCAGCAGGTTCAAGGCCCCTGGTGGCACAAAACAGCAGGCTAAACGCTCTGGTAGATCAGCAGGTACCGAAGCCCCTGGTGGCAATTAGGACATTAATCTTCGAATTAAGACCCCTTACCACTGGTGGGGGGAAGCCTTAATAGGAAATAGCTGGACAATCTCACCTACCTAAGTTGTCTTCATACGAAACCCCTTACCACTGGTGGGGGGAAGCTCCGCAAAAAGCAAAGGAAACTAAATGACCAACTCGTCTATACGTCTACGACTGGACTTCAAAAGATTTATTCAATCGATCTACTGTGCCGCCTGACTGTATGTATGAGCGAGGTGAGGTGATTTTCGTCCACCCGAGTAGGTCCTCTTGATAGTTTTTCAGTAAAAACTGAATGTGAACTGTATGGGTGGCGAACGAAAAATATATTATTGTTTGATTTTTGCGTGACGTCATATGCCTCTGGTTGGTGTGAATCGTACTCGGGCGAAGTGTAACTCTTAGTATTAATTATAATTCGTGGTGTTAATACAGAAGTAGTATAGAGGGGAGCAGCATGGAACGCTTCGTTACAACACCCTGGAGGCTCTAATTAGCGGGGATAAATTCATTAAATCTCATTTTTTCCGAAGTACCCAATTTGGGTTATTTTGCTTGTTCTAAGTAAGTTGTGGAATAGAAACTCCGTGGTGCAGACCATAGCTGACCGAAGCCAACCACAATCGCACCAAATATTTATGATTAGTCTTTCTCCGCCCTACAAAGAAACTAAGAACGATGGTCCTAAGCAATCTTTTTTTAAATCATTTAGCATTGGGAAGGATCATCAATTATACAGATTGCTTAAATCAAGACATTGAGCAAAAGAGAAACACTTCTCAATTGCTTTACTTTATGTCTTAGCAGTGATTTCCCCTTATCACTCGCCCAAGATTTATATTTATATAAATAGTACCAGGGATCCGTTGCTCAGATACCTGAGATAGGCTATATCACTAGATTTTTGGATACAGCTTAAGCTACAACTAGTATCCTTATTTTCGTTTAGTCTTTATTCACCTTACAGCAATACAATACAATACAAATACAAATGCAATACAAAAATCATCATCGGCTCGACAACCGGGTTCCGGTCCTGGCCTCTTTCAACAAGTCTCTCCATCTCCACCTATCCCGGTCTCTAGCCGACGCCATCCAGTTGCGCACCCCAAGGCTTCGGGCGTCCTGGCCTACGCCATCTCTCCAGCGCAAGCATGGTCTACCACGCTGTCGTCTACCATAGAATGTACCACAAAGAACTTTCCGAGCAGGTTCCTCTTCGCTCATGCGAGCTAAGTGCCCTGCCCACCGGAGTCTACCGAGCTTAATTTTTGTCACGATATCTGCTTCAAGGTAGATTGCGCACAGTTCATGATTGTACCGTCTCCGGAATCGTCCTTCCTCACATATGGGCCCAACAATTCTCCTTAAGACTTTTCTCTCGAACGCAGCTAAGAGGTCGGAGTGCCTTTTGCTAAGCACCCAAGTCTCGGATCCATATGTGAGTACTGGCAGGACCATGGTCCTGTACAGCAGCAGTTTTGAAGTTATGGTGAGATTTCTGGATTTGAAGAGCTTTGACAGACTATAGTAGGCTCTGTTGGATTTGAGAAGCCGAAGAAGAAGAAGAATACCCAAGGTATTTAAAGGATTGCACCACCTCAAATTCGTGCTCCGCTACCTTGATTGTTTGGCCAACTGTTCCTCTCGCATTTGACGCCACCATGTACTTTGTTTTACCTTCACTAATGTGCAGCCCCAGATTTTGTGCCGCCTGCTCGATCTGGATGAAGGAATCGTGTACAGCTTGTTCGGTTCTTCCGATGATGTCGATGTCGTCTGCGTAAGCCAGTAACTGGCTGGACCTGTTGACGATGGTCCCTCTTGTTGCCGTGCCAGAGTCACGGATTGCTTTCTCCAACGCCAGGTTGAAGAGGAGGCAGGCCAAACCGTCCCCTTGTCGGAGTCCATTAAAGATGTTGATTGGTCTGGATAGCAATCCGGCTATTTTTACTTGGCTTGTTACGTTGGTCATTGTCAATCTACATAGTCATGTCAATTTATTTGGGATGCCGAATTCTCTCATGGCTTTGTAAAGTTCTACCCTGGCTATGCTATCATAGGCGGCCTTAAAGTCTATAAACAGATGGTATGTTGGGATGTTAAATTCTAGACATTTTTCCATCGCCTGCCTAAGGGTAAAGATCTGATCAGTTGTTGATTTGCCTGGAATGAAACCATACTGATATTGCCCGATGACGGTTTTAGCGTATGGGGTTATCCGGTCTTGTAGGATAGAGGAGAGTATCTTATAGGCGGTACTCAACAACGTGATACCTCTATAATTGCTGCACGTTGTGACATCTCCCTTCTTATGTATGGGGCATATTAAACCTTTTCGCCAGTCTTCTGGCATTTCTTCCTGCTCCCATACCTGTACTATAATATCATAATATCTTAGTTTACCATCATCTTAAATTAATTCCATAGATTGCTAGGTCAATACATCATAGCAAAAGAGAATGCCCCTCTCAATTGCTATTCTTTATGTTTGGTTGTGACTTCTCTGGTCACATTTGGGTTTCCTTACTTGCCTAAATCCCCATCTGGATTGCCGAAGAAATAAACCTAAGCCTCCCACACCACGACAAGGTAAAACCCATCGGGGGGCCCGTCAATGGGCAGAACCTATGTTTGGTTAAACGTGAGTACCTGTCGATTATGGATTATGGAGGCCTACCTCCATAGGAGTCAGATTGGGTCCTGACCATTAACCCCAAATCCCATGAACACACCTCTTGCTTGGATGCGAGGTCTATCTAACAACTCTTCAATCCAGGCACGCCTGGAAACCATGTGTCTCCGCATTCGGAATAAACCAAGCCACCACGATACTCCCACCAGGGGGCCTACCTCATAGATAGTTTGAAGAAAGAGTGCACGTACACGACAGCTGCACTTCTCTATCCGAAGATAGAATCAGAGAGCCAGAAGACGTACGCTATAGCCCTCAGACTTTAGGGCACTATCTCCCATGGTACCAGAATATAGCTTCCGGTCGAGCTTCGCAACCGTGAGGTCATTTACAGATGAGTTCCTGCAAAACTCAGGGCCTGTCAGCCCCATATACACACACCCAGCTATTAGTTGAGGTAGAAACCTTCAACCAAGAATGTGCACTCCTCTGGTGAGTTGTTACACACTCCTTAGCGGATTCCTACTTTAAGGACACCATCCAGACTGTTCCCATCTAGTTGGTTCAGTTACTTACGTAACCTATCCACAGGCACCACGAGGAGGTCGATAGGAACCTTGAGTGTAAGAATTGTCAATAGTAGCAATACCCGCCCACAGAAGTGGACGAGCTCGTCGAAACTCAATACCATGGACCATGTATTCAACCACCTAACCACCATCTTAACAATCATGGCCTTAGGCTAGCCAGCACCCGTACATAATCTTGGACTTATGTTCGCTGTAATGATCCGATGTATGGTTTAGTGGCAACGCACGCCCAGTGGTCAAGTGTCTCAGAGCCCCGGACATGCCTTAAACTACTACCGACTCTAACACTCCCACCTGCACCGTCAATGGGCAGTACTACCTCAAAGGGAACGCAAGCCCAGAAAATCGCCGTGTTCCATGATGGTGTACAACAGAACTCAAGGCAGTCCATTCCCCGTCGTGCACAAGAACTCGGTTTTTCGCAGTCTTCAACTTTGCGAATTTCGCGTCGGGACTTGGGTCTACACCTCTACAATATCCAATTGACCTAGAAGCTCAAAGTCCATGGCCATTGGCAATGCCGTTTATTCGCTGAGTGGGCTTCTCCAAATGATAATACATCCGCAAAAGTTCGTTTGGTATGGATTTTGGGGCGGCAGCGTCGTTGGCCCGTTCTTTTGTGAAAAGGACGAGCCGGTCACCATCAATGGCGAGTGCTATAGAACGATGATATCGAATTGTACTATATGGACCTAGACGACTCGCTAGGTGCCACACAGCGGATGCCACGATTGACATTCTGCATTAATGATTTTAGGGTTCGTTATCTCTCGCAGAGGTGGCGTTAATTGGTCACCAAGGTTATGCGATGTGACCACGTTATGCTGTTTCCGTAGGGTTTTCCTGAAGTCTGAGGTCAATGCACAGGCAATCACATAAATTCAGCTGGACCCATGTCACAATCTCAGCTAGTCTTTCTCAACCCTTGTCTTCTTTATAAATAAATGATTAATTAATATTTAGATTCGAATTTTCTCCAACGAATACATAAAATCCAAGGTGGCAGGCCTTCAGCCTTTGTGCGAAGCCTATTTGCAAACAAAAATTCCTATACCTTGACTCCAATACTGAACAAATGATTTCAACAACTTGGGCTGGCAATATTTATATGTATACTCGTAGGGATACCATCTTACACAAGATGTGAGTTAAATTCTCCAGTGACGTGCAGAGATTTAGTGTAAATTTTAAGTACACATACTTTTAGCTATATGCACTGCAGTGCATTCCTTTTCCAGAGCGCATATACGGAGGCAGGCGATGACGATGTCGATGTACAGCGACGGACGTACGGAAAGGCAAACCAAGTTAATGTGGATTCAATCGAATTCGAGCGAAATGTGAGTGGTTCTTGAAGATTAATGGCAACTGATATCCGAGCCGAAGGTGCTTGTATTTTATGTCAGTTGATATATTGTACGTGATGCATGGAAGGGTGTTCATATATCAAAGGGGCCTATGATAAAACAACAGCTTACCACTTAATGCTTAAGGTTTTACTCTTACTCTGATGGAGCTGCAGTTGCAGTTGCCAGTTGGCCGGTCGGTCGGCTGTTAGGTTTTTGTTGGGTTCGGGTACTCAAAGCAACATACATTATGTGGTGTCGTGGTAATGGCCTTAGGAATATTGAAGGTGGTAAACTAGAATTCCAAAAAGTTCTCTTCAAATCAGGCTTTCATGTAATGGGTTAGAACCACTGGTATAATGTGTGTGTTAAGGAGCTCACATGACATACTTTACATTGTGTGAGAAGATTGATAGCAAAATAGTGTTTTCAATGTAAAATATTGCTGTTCCATAGAGAGATTTAAAAACAGTTTGGTCCCTATTTCGAATCAATATCAGACTAAACAGGTTGAAATATAGGGCTTAATCTTTCTGTTATGCGATGATTTTGAATGAGGATTATGGAATGTGCTTAATTAAAATGTTGCTTAATCAGCGTAAAAGTACATCAGCATCTGTTCGTCCAATTCTGACTTAATGAGAGGCCAGTAAAAGGAGGTTTTAAACTTCTGTTTATAACAATGAGAGTGAAAAGCAGAGCTGGGAAGAGCATTCCACATTCTAGTAGTGCGACCAAGGAAAGAATCTCTGAACTTAACGGTACGTCCTAAGTTCGACTAGCATGTAAATTGATGAGCATTCCTAAAACCGCGAGTGTTACGGTTAAAGGGAAGGAATGCAACTGAGTATTTCCCTATCACTGAACCAAATTGGGTAGTCATATTGAAGAAAAAGTAGGTAGAATTGAAGAAAGGTTGATCAATATACGGTCAATGAAACCTATCCGTTGTTTTGAAGAAAATTTTGTTATATTCAAGAAATATTTTCATATTGAAGAAATGTATAAAAATTTTTCGTTATGGTGTTAAATCCACAAAATTTTGTGAAATTGATTAAATTCCATCCTTCTTTCTTGAAATTTAGTTAATAATCATTATTCAACTTAACATAAGGTTATCTTCATTTCGAAGAAATATTTTTCAATGTAATAAAAATTCTTCATTTAAACTTATTTTTATCTTTAAATTGAAAAGTTATTCTTCAATTTGACAAATCGTGTTAAATTTTTTCATCATTTTCAAGTAATATTTTCATCTAATTGATAAAAAAATCTTCATATTAACGTTTTATTTTATTGAAATTGAATAAATATTCTTCGAATTGATGCACCGTTTTCTTCAAATCAACAAAAATCATATTTCATTTTGACACATCTATTTCATCAATATCATGCATCGTGTTCTTCAAATTGATGAATTTTTCTTCGAAGTCTGTCCTGTAAATCCGAAAATCTGAACGTTCCTTATGAAAATCAAAAATCAAAGAAATACAATTTTTTAAGGTTAAAATGTTTTTTTTTTATTGGAAACGATTTTAAAACACAAATATATTGCCGAAATAACCGAGTTTTGCTTATAATTAATTCCGTCAAAGTATACCACTATGTCCATTGGATCTAACACTGCTCCAGATAAAATAACCAATGGCTGTATGTTTCTTTTCATTCTGCCTTCGAAGGATCTCCTCCTCACATGCAGCTACGCTCGTTCTATCGAGAATGGTTCTATTTGTTGGATGCTTAATTTCTTCAAAAATTGGAATGAATTTGTTGAAAATTTGTTTTTAAAATAACGCTTTCAGCATTTGGAAATAAATGCTTAAAATCCATGTCAATCTGGAAGAAATAAAATATACTATTAGCTACAGATATTTTGACAAGTTATAACAAATTACCAGTTTGAGGCCCTTAGAATTTTTGTATTGCTTCCATTTTGCCAATATCTCTGCTGTCGAATCGGCTTTTAATATCTCAGCAAGTCTAAAGCCCGATGCCGCTCTTTTTCCACCCACGTACAGTTGTCCTTTATTATTTCCTCAGTGCTTTCCGAAGCTTCTATAAAAGAATGCAATGGGATACATTTTTTTTTTTTAAACTATGTCTTACTTACTTACATTGAATTTATTATGTTTCTGGAATATCCAAAACATCACAACTTAATACTTGCTTTGTAAATTCTTGCCCCTATTTTATTTGTTCATCTTTCAACTTAAATTGGCAGGACGAGCAACTTTACAGCACAAGTTTACTTAAAATAATGAACACTTTTCACTTCGAGAAAAGTTAAAATAAAGTTAGAATCAAGAAAATTCTTCAAATGGATTAATTTCTTTAATTTGAAGAGAAAAAAATATTCCATTCGAAGAAAATTATTCGATTTGAAGAAAATAAAGCGAAACAGACAAATGACTATGAAAATTCTTCGAATTGAAAAGAATTTCGTCAACTAGAATAAAATACTTAACAAAATTTATAGAAATTATTTGAAGACACTTTTTGAAGTTGATAAAATTTGTCAATGTGAAGATCACACTTAATAGTATTTAAAAAAAATATTATCAGCTTGAAAGAAAT
The DNA here is from genome assembly GCA_911387755.1 of Chrysotoxum bicinctum. NCBI lineage: Eukaryota > Metazoa > Arthropoda > Insecta > Diptera > Syrphidae > Chrysotoxum > Chrysotoxum bicinctum. Next base: position 112,565,156 of record OU426989.1, on the reverse strand, counting down.
GTTGTTAAAAAATTATAATCAAAAAACCATGTCAAGAAAATGTTCACTCCAACGATTGTGTGTCGGAAGATTCAAAAGCATTTGTCTTTTATAGCCCAATTAGTACTCGTATAAAAATTTCCTCAAAAAATGATTGTTTTAAACTGGTTTTATTTTTTTCTTGCTTTAAGTTGATATACATACATACATACATAGTAAAAAAAACTTTTAATACAAATTTGTCTTTTCGAATAATTGCTTTATCAAAAATTAACAAATTGTTTTCTTAGATATGACAAAATTTCATTCGTTTGAATAAAATACTAAATCATTCATCATTTGAAGAAACCTTATTCATTTTGAATATTCAGTCTTCAATATAAAGAAAAATACTATGAAAAATTGTTGATTTGAATAATTGATTCTTCAAAAGTTAACAAAATATTTTCTTCAATATCACCTACGCGATTTGGTTCAGTGAAGAGCACTGATTATTTAGGAAACAATAAAATAAGTAGAGATAAGAAACTTTACGAAGGTATTCATGAGGAGAAAATGTTTCAATGATGTTTATGCCTCCATTCATTTAATTTAAAAGACTCTTCTCTGAATACTATCCTAAAGACTCAGATGAGCTATACTCCAACTTTGAACGTATACAAGTTCTGTAAACATTAGCCAAATCAGAAGGGGAGACAAATTTTCTTGCACCAACTTAGTTACACTTGGAGTAATATCGTCTTTCTGTCGATGAATAAGCTTTTTCAATGAAGTCGTATCATTCGTTCTCAATAACTTCGTAAAGCGCTCTTTTACGCCTACTCCCATTCAATGATGACAGGTCTAAAATGATGCCACAGTTTGCAGCTAGCATGCTCCAGTCCTTTACTAATAATTTTTTCTGCTATACCGTATACTCCAAAATCTGTCTATGTAGTCTTGGCTCATCCATGTTAAGAGTTCTCACCATATAATCAGCGTTCAACTAAATAGTTGATATAAATAACAAAGGCAGACCTGTTTTCAAATAATACATATATTTTGGAGTATTAGTTGGTAAAAAGAATATTCTTCTGAGCAAAAAAACGGAGCAGATAATCCACTTGATCAAACCTTTTAACATTCCACATTTTTTGGAATAAGTCGGTTGTTATAGACTTTTGCCTTAACTAACTTTACTCTCAGATGTTTTTCAAGCTTCACGTTCAAAGTGAATTCTTTTCCCAGGAATTTATAAGATATAACTTTTTATAGAAAGTTTCTATCATATTTCCAATGCTCGATCTTTCAAAGTTTTTCAGAACTATTCTTGTAGCGCCGCCGGGGATTCAGCCAGAACTACGATGTCTTCCGCACTCTCCTAAATAATCCAGAAAAGGCGCAGCGGACTAATATTAGAACCTTGCCATACTCCTTGATTAAGTTGAATCCTTTCTGTGCATTCTTTACCATTATAATTGCAATTGATCATATAATAAGTCTTTGCGACCCTCATGAAGATATCCTACTTTTCGGTGACTTTAACCTCCCTCATATTAAATGGACCTTATCTGACGACGAATCAAATTATGTTGCTTGCAATCCCATCCCTGCAAAGGAATGTCTCTTCGTAGATAGCCTTGCCGATTCAAGCCTCTGTCAAGTTAGCGGCATTTCGAATTTTCTGAATAGGCAACTAGACTTAATTTTCACAACAGATCCCATCAACTCTTCAGTCTCACTCAGACCCATCTCTTTAGCTTCTATCGATAACTATCATCCCCTTCTCAATTTCAATTTTTATCACGATTCTCCTATACAGACTTGTCCCCCCACAAGTACATCTTCTCATGATTTTCATAAAGCTAAATTTTCTCAAGTTAATGAATATTACACCTGTAAATGATGCTATAGAGAAGTATTTAATTCTATTTCTCTTCATGCACCCGTTTCTCGACGTAAGCCTTCGTCTTCCTCCCCACCTTAATATAACCATAGGCTACTATCATTGCGTAACAAGAGGAATAAGTTTTGGTCAATTTTCCTTCATTCTCGACCCCCAACAGGCTACTCTAATTATCTTTGTACCTATCTTCACTTTACCGAACTTTACAACTTCCTCTATCAAAGCTATTTAATCCAAACCCAAAGCAATCTTATTAAAAACCCTAAGTTCTTTTTTCAATTCGTCAACTTTAAAAGAAAATTCGATTGTTATTCTCCCTCTCTCTCTTTCAATAACGAAATTTCATTTTTGACCCAGAAACTATCGCCAACTTTTTTGTTAGTTTTTTTTTTAAATCATTTACCGACAAATCCTTTATACCTTTTTGTAATTATTTCAATTATTTACCGAATTTATCCCTTGGAACCATTTCTACCTCATACCATTGACCCATTTATCATCGAAAATAAGCTGAATCAACTCAAAGATGAGTATATTCCCGACCCAGATGGTATCCCCGCCATATTTCTCAAAAAATGCTCTTCAACGCTCTCTCTTTCAGTTTCAAAAATCTTCTTTATCTCTATCTCAAGGAGTATTCCCCCAGTTATGGAAAACCTCTTTCATAACCCCAAAACTTACAAAGGGTCCAAAGTGTGAAGTTATAAACTATCGTCCATTTGCCAAGCTTTCACATATTCCCAAAATCATTGAAAGCATTTTTTATGATATTTTAATTTTTCGTTGTAAGTCTCTCATTTCCCCAGACAACACGGCTTTGTCAAGGTTAGATCCATGACGACTAACCTTGTCGAATTCGTATCCTTTAGCCTCTCAGCCTTAGAAAACGGAAAGGGAGTCGACGTTGTCTCAACCGATTTCAGCAAGGCCTTTGACAAAATCTCACATAAGCTCATTCTATTCAAACTGTCCACCCTTGGGCTTGAACCTATCTTCTTAAGATGGATTTCTTCTTACTTTAAAACCCCTTACTACAACGATCGATTCAGATTTTCCTTCTTTGATGATTTTCTTAGTTACATCCGGGGTCCCACAAGGCAGCCACTTAGGACCTCTTCTCTTTACTCTTACTATTAACGATATTGAAATGATCATTAAACATTCCCATATATCACTCGACGCCGACGATACAAAGTTTTTCAATACCATTTTTTCCACACATGATGCCAATCTACTACAACTTGATATCAACTGCTACTCTGTCTGGTGCCTGAAAAATTGCTTAGAGCAACCCATATCCACCGATTAGTCAATTCGGGACCTTGATGTTTTATTTGATAGAGAGCTTAACTTTCTCACACATATTGACGAGATTATACTCAAAGCAAACTCTACACTAGGCTTTGTGAAACGTTGGTCCAAAGAATTCTCTGATCCCTACGTGAACCTATCGTTATAAAGAACCTTTGTTCGCCCGCTTCTTGAATACGCCTGTCAAGCTACCTTGAAATCCACAAAAAACGCATATCATTTTCTATTTTGGTTAAGTTTTCACTGGACGAGAGACCGAAGATCAAAAATAATGTCCACTGTAGAATATCACTTGGACATTCCCTTAACTTATTTTCCAACTGTGCTTCATAGAAATGGTCCGGGGAAATGCTAAACTTCATGAGAATTATAAGGGCTTCAGTTAACTTTTATTTGAAGTGCAAAGTATGATATTTGAAGAACTCAGCGGGTATTCCATTTGCTCCGGGTGCTTTTCCATCTTTTAACTCTTGAAGAATTGAACTCAGCTCATTTATAGAAATTCTGGAATCCAATAATTCATTTTTTTTTTTGTATCGGGTTGCACAAAGCTTCATGTCAAAAAATGTTATGATGAATAAAGGAGGTTAGAGAAATGTGTGCTTAGCAATTTGAAAGGAATAGTTTCTGCTATTTTGGCATTACCATTTATTTTGTTCATCAATAATTTCCAAAACTCAGCAGTATCTTGACTCAATAAGATCTCCAATTTTTCTTCGAATATCTTCTTTTTTTTTCCTTGCATAATTTCTTGTATTTTTGGTTTCATTCCAAATACTCGAATCTTAATTTTTGGAGTTTCATATTTGAGCAAAGCGTTTAGTAGTGCCTGCGACTGCTTCCTTAGCCGCTCACACGAAGCATCATACCAGTCATTCTTTTTATAACTAACATAAGGTTACTGGCTCCCTTATGATATTTTTTAATTCACAGATTGGTAGGCATTTCTATTTAGATTTGTTTTCACAACTGATTCAAATGTCATCGATTTTTGTAGAATTTCTCCAGTGGCCAATCCATTTCCATTTTCACAAAACATAGCACCCTGCGTTGTTGTAAGACTCTCTTTTGATGGGAACTCTTTTTTGGGGAAATTACTTTACCAGCAAGTGATCTCCAAATACATTCGCGGTTAACTCGGTCAAAGACCTTCTCAAAATCCACGAACATGAGATATGGCGGTGATCGAAATTCCACAGACTGCTCAAGGACTTTACGCAGGATGTTGACATATTCGACACAAGATTGACCGTCGCGAAAGCCAGCTCAGTGCCTCTTGTGTAGACTTGATTCTAGCCTTTATCCGCTCGAGAATAATGGCTTCCATTAGTTTTGTGAAAACTGACGAAGCCGTAATACCACTTGGCTGCTTTACAATCACTTCATCCTTCCAGTCCCTGGGATAGGTTTCGTTTTCTAAACAGTTTGTATCCACAAATGTAACATACTAGCCATTGTGGTGGGATAATGTTTCAGGAATTCAGCTGATACTTCATCAACTCCAGCTGCTTTGTTGTTTTTGAGAAGCTATGTGGAAGATTGCATTTCGCTACTGAAAGAGGGTGCCATGTCAATACCCTGTGCATCTCGTGTAGCCGGGGCACTATGGCACTCTTTTCAGCAGAATCTTCATTCAGCAGAGCACATGAGTGATCATTCCATCTTCGTAGCTGATCCTCAATTGATACCAAAAGTGTGCCATCTTCATCTAATATAGGATGAATGTCTTGTTTTTTTCCCGAGAACTATTCTGGATATTTTGTACAATTCTCTGATATCTCCTTATGTGCGACATCGTTTAACCTCAGTTTCTTGTCACGTCTTTCTCAACGATACAACATCTTATGTGCTCTCCGATACTCGCTTCGCAATTTGGATGCACGTTGATCGTCGGGCTCGACATTTTTTGTATGCATCTTCAACGATTAACGAAGCTCGATTTTCTCCCAGCTGTCTTGGGTTATCGAGGAGCCTCCAACTCTCATCCGCCTGGTCATAATTTCGGATCCAACCTCCACACAAAAACACTTTTTATTTCACCCCACATCTCGTCGTTGAATTCCGTTTAATGACGAAGCTCTGTCGTTAAGGGTGGTTATATAGTTGTGATCACTCAAAGTATTCGTATTGTTTAACCTCTTGCTGCATCCTGTTATTGCCGTTGTACAGCCACATCTCGTATCTTAAGACTCATGAGAACCACTTGGGGGTTGCTTTTCATATCGGCATTTCTCATACTTCGGACATCACTGCTGAATCATGATATTGTCAATTTGGATTTCAATTTGACCTTCCAGGTGATTTTGCTGCACGTCTTATGCTTTAATACAGCCCCCTCCAGCACAAGACGATTTGCGTTACAAAAGGCGACGAGCAAATCGCGTTTTTCATAACGTGACCCCACGCCATTTATTCCTACCACGCGTCCAGACCGTAGTTGTCTGATCCGACTTGGGCATTGAGGTCTGCCATGAAGATTATGATATTAGCTCTCGGAAGGCTTCTGAAAACCGAGTTATTATGTAGTGTAGTTTTGAATAATTGTGATATTGCGAATTTAAAATTTACCAAAGAATAATAATATCTCAAAATATCTCTGACGAATTAGGAAACAATAAGTACATGAAGCTTTGATCATCGTCGGATTTGTATAAAATTCAGAATATGCATTTAGAAAATGAGTTTACATTTGATCGTCAGACTTCCCGGCTCCTATGCACTGTTTTGAAAATAAATGTAATCTGGTATCTTATATCACGTTCGGGAGTGCCATATAGAGAGCCAGAAGTCCCAATCAGTCTTTTTCGAATCAACTCATTCCTGCTTTATGTTTAATTGCACGTTTCTAGACTCTCTTTAGATACTCAAAGAAATGCATGTAGAAATGCAAATAATGAAACTATAGATACATAGATACATGAAGCACATCCAGAGCCATCAGTTGAAGTTGAAAGGCAACACAGCCAATTAAGGCATGTTAAGTGGCTTTCCCTTTCGACGTCATCGTGTCGTCTTTATTTGCCGCCAGCACAACGCTTGCATTAGCTTGCAACCGACAATGGCGCGACGACGACTATGACGACGACGATGAGATGATGGTATTGCGCTCTGTAAATCCCTTTTTGCTTTTTTTTTTTGTTAAATGTTATATTTTTTAAATACTGGGATACTAAATATATCTTCGTTCCTCCTCCTCGTCCGGACCGGGTCTTTGATTTTCAAAGGAAGATTCATTTTCTTTTGAGCGAAAATCTTTTTCCATTCTCGTATAAGTAGTATATTGCACATATGCACCTTCGGATACAGATATAAGCCGAAGGCTTTCATATAAACCTTTAGCAGGAGCATGTAGGTATTTATTAAGTTATCCTTTGCTCTGTGAACGTCATTATTATCCACCAACGTCTACATTGTCATCGACATACTGAAAACTTAACTTTTCGCGATGCATTCGTATATAACAATAATTATTCCCAGAGTGGGGCACAATTTAAGACTATCAAATCAGCCAAGGAAGGTCTTATGAGAAATCTCTCTTTCATTTTTAGCACTTATCTAACTTAACCTGTTCCAAGGGAAACTTGGGTATATTTGGAGATCTACCCGAACGGAATACATATAGAAAATATAATGCGGTTGGTGGAACGATGTTACGAGTTCATAGTAGGACAAACCACACAAAATGTTGGTGAATTTAATAGTTTACCTTACTTTTGACTAGTTAGGTTAGGTTAGGTTAAGGTGGCTGCTGACCGGAAAAAGCCAACACCCTTAGACCAATATTTGGTCCGTTGTGATACCACAGGATTTCAAAATATCACCCTTACTCGTTTAACAATTTTGAGCTAACAATGAAACGTTTGAGACAGTGAATGTCGGAATTATTTAGCTTACTAGGATCGTTATAGTAGTAGTCTCCCAAGAACATAGAAGGTGAGGAACTGTTTCCTCTTCTTCTTCATCCATGCAGCTTCTGCAAAAATTATTTGCAGGAACTCCAAGACGGAAAGCACGTCTTCCCATTAGGCAGTGTCCAGTAAGGACACCTATAACGGAGCTAATACACAATCTACCAATAGAAATTAGTTGTTTTGAGCGTTAAGCATCAAACAGTGGCCAAATTAGTTTAGTAGACTGGCAAGCACCGGGGTGCTGGTCCATCTATGGTTAGCTTTCTTTATGGTATCATGCTTTAGCATAACTTTACAAGTAGCTAGGGGTATACCGATGTTGGATTTGCTATCCAACAAAGGTAAGATTGTTCCGTTTTTCGCAAGTTCGTCGGCTTTACAATTTCCTGGGATGTCTCTTTGAACCGGCACCCATATAAGGTGAATGTTAAACTGTTTTGACATCTCCACCAGAGGTGATTAATTAATTAATTCATTAATTAACAATATTGGGCTGTTAGTGAATAAATATAGACAGAGTCCAGTGACTTTATGGCAGCTTGACTGTCTGAGAAAATATGTACATCAGTAGTCGATATAACGTTTTCTTTGAGCCAAGAGAGGACTTTTTTTTTGCTAGAAGCTCTGCCTGGAACACGCTACAGTGATTGGAAAGACGAAAAGATAGACAAAGATTTAATCTTTCAGAGTAGATATACGGATCCATCTGTGTAGGAATGAATCGCTTCGTCTACCAACAGTGTCTCATTTTCCCAGGTAGACCTGGAAGGGATGGACACTTGAAAGTTTTTATTAAATTTTGGATGAGGGATGGTGTAATCAACGTTACTAGGTAGGGATCTGAATGAGTTCAGTATAGTAGAGTGCTCAATATCGTTATTGATCCACTGCGAGGAGGCTTAAGCTGTGCTAGCGGCCGATTGTTTGCTAAAGATATCTAGCGGTATGAGGTGAAACAGAACATCAAGTGCAGCAGGCTGTTCGTTGGACTTTGCTGAGCTAATCGCGGTTTGTTGTTGTTTACAGCGCAGTCCACCATACTGTTACTCCATATGTAAGGATCGGTCTAATGACCGAGATGTATAGCCAGTATGTAATATGAGTTTGTAGACCATTTGTTACCTACAGCTTTTTTGCAAGAGAATAGAGCTGTGTTGGCTTTGTAGATTCTCTCTTGGATATTGGGCTTCCAGCTTAATTTCTTGTCCAAAATAAGACCCAGATATTTAGCTTTGTCTGAAAATGTAAGCGGTATACCTTTGATGTGGGGAGGGTCTATGTGTGGGATTTTATATTTCCTATTAAAAAGGACAAGTTCAGTTTTGTAGGGGTTGACACCGAGTCCACATTGATCTGCCCAGGTAGTAAGCTTGCTTAAAGCATTTTGTAGGAGTTCCTTCAGAGTACGAACCAGCGTATGTAGTGCGGTTTCTACAGATCTCCCTTTGTTATAGGCATGTTGAGCATTGGATAGTAAGGACTTATCAATGTTTGCCCTCAAATGGATTTCAATCAGACGTTCAAATGTTTTAAGAAGGAATGATGAAGGCTTATAGTCCTAAAATCTTTAGGATTAACATGGCTAGGTTTTTCCTCTGTAATCAGACCTTGTGGAAGAGTTAAGCTACTGATGATGTTGTTAAGATCAGTGTTATTAACGAAAAGAGAGCTATCTGAAAAATGTACATCCACGAGCAGATTGAGCGATTCTTCGCTTGAGTTTGTCCAGGAACCGTCCGTGTTTTTTAGGCAACTTGGCATGACTGGATTTTTTGGGGAGGATTTTTCTTAACCTCGATGCTACTGAGTCGCCTTCTATATTGTTACAGAAAGTGCTCCAGGATACCCGCTTGGTTTTCCTCAGTTCTTTTTTATATATATCTTGAGGGAATCTTTATAGGAATCCCAATCAGAAGCTTTTCTGGAATTTTTCGTTCTGTTAAAGAGTTTTCTGCAGTCTTCTTAGCGGATCCAGCCCCGAGTTCCACCAGTGTGGTTTCTTTTTACCTTTTATTTATATAAGAGGACAAGCAGTTTCCAGAGATTTGTTGAGGGCTGCTGTGAGGATCCTCAGTGTTATAGGGTATGTTGTATAAATCAGGTTTGATTAACCTTAATAGAGTTTTCCTATATACTAGCCAGTCTGTTTTTCGATGGTTACGAAAGGTAGATTGGCTAGGAGGTTCGTCAATAATTTCGAATTGTATGTATCTATGATCAGAAAAAGAATGATCATTTGATACTTTCCAGTTCGAAATAGTTTGATGAATTTTATCTGAGACAAGAGTTATGTCTAGTACTTCCTGTCTGTTTTTGGTAACAAATGTAGATTCATTGCCAAGTTGATTAGTAGATTAATAGCATTTAGCAACTTCCCATGCTATTTATGGAAACCTCAAAAAACGGTTCGATTCGATTTCGATACCATAAACGTCAAAATATCTAATCAAACAATTTTTATATTAACAAAAAAAATGGACGGTTGATGTTTTAGAACAGCGGAATTTTTTTTTCTGTCCAGTAACGTGCTGCTAGCTCTAGGTTGCCAGACAGCAACATCGCCCTCCCTGTACGTAAATCATTCAAGGTACATTTCCGTACTAGTACAGTTGCAAGAGCCTTTCGAGATCTTCATCACTGAAAAAACCATTGCGTAAGCTTTTCCAGTGCTTCTACTGTTCTGGAATCTTTGCTAGAAGATGGGAAACAGCATTTGTCCAGCTTGTTCTTGAAATAGGCGACCTTTTTTCCTTCCAATTAATAGCACTTATGTCCCATCTTTCCAAGGTCATGAAATCGCTGATCAGTTATCAACTGAAGAAATATCTCGAAAATCGAAAGGCTTTCCAAGCAATCCTTCCACTGGTGATCTGAAGGTATACATATCTCATCGTAGATTGGAACAGATGCTTAAATTGTTTTGGAGAAAGTAAGATTATAACGCTTGATATTTCTAAGACATTCGATATACTTTAGCACCAGGCTCTCTTAAGGAAAATGGGTGCGTTTGGTATGAAAGAAACCCTTATTCTTGATCGTTTAATACATATTGTATTAGATGGTGTCAAGTCGGATCTTCCCAAAATTAATGCTGGTGTTCCCCAGGGGTGCGTTTTGTCTCCGACTCTCTTCCTGATTTTTATAAATGGTCCTTTGTGTGAAACTTCTAACCCACTTCATTGTTTTTCCGAGGAATCTACCCTCAGCTTTTCATACTCGTTCTCGAATTCAAGTTCATTTCCTGAAGAAGTCGAATTGCAACGAAGTGGTATGATAAAAACATCAAATTATGATCTTTACAGCATTATTAAATGGGTGATAAGAAATCGAGTGTAGTTGAATGCTTCAAACACTCATTGCTGTTTAATGTTTTTGAAGGAAAATGTATCCCCTTTGCTATTGTCCTTGAATGGAATTTGCATTGAAGAAGCTGAAAAACGGTCAGTACTCGGTATGTGTGTCAAGGACGTTCTTCGTTGGAATGACCACATTCTCGAGACCGCCAAAAAGTCTGCTAAATGCTGAGAAATCCTCTCTATCGGTGTAAGAAGTTTGTCACATACTCTGATGTGGAAACAATTTATGAGGTGTTTTACGTCCTTAACTCACTTACTGGAAAAAATTCAGAACAGAAGGAAAGGAAACAGAGCTATCATGGATTCATTCCCATCTCTTGAACACCGCCGGAATGTCATGTCTTTTCTTGTTTTATCGCTTCTTTAACAAGCAATGTTCCCTCGAAGTAGTCAGTTGCACTCTTCCCCTCAATGAATTCACTCGTGATACCTATTTCACGGGAATGCTTATCAATTAACCATGGAGCCTTATTTTGGACGTACTCTGAGGCTGAGGTGACGTGAGTTGTCCATCGTGTGATTTGACCTTGTCAAACTTCTTCTTGAGGGGTTTCCTTAAGTGACATAATTCACAAACCGCCAATGCCATGGAGGTCAACATCATCAAGGCCTGATTTATTCGCCACTGTTATATAAAATTGAACGTTTCGGATGAAAGTTTGAAAAAACCTTTTTGGTCAACTAAAAACACATATTGGACTAACGTACGGTAGTGGTTTCCATATCTACATGGCATTCAACCTAGAAGAGTAGTTAAAGAACTGGGAAATGTTGGAAAGCAGAAGAAAAAGAACCTGAAGATGCTAAAGAAGTCACATCCCTGTCAAGGGTGAGTTTCGCGTTCGTGCCGAACAAAGTCATGTGGTTCGATGGGTGAGCTGAGGAGCTAATATAATAGAATACGAAATGCAAATGAAGCAGCTTCCCTCTTCAGTTGCTGCTAATGCCGCTAGCAACAGTCAAAAGCAAGTCCGATGCCACGACTGCACTAGGTTATGGTAAAGCTATACTATATTAAGATATATAGTTCAGCAAAGTACGAGTATGGCGGGAATTGCTTGGAGACTAGCAGGGAACTTTTGCTGATACACTCTTAACTCGAATATATATTTTGAAAAATAGAAGGAGTTGCATCTGATGAGGGCATAGGTATAGGTACCTTTGGCTCATTGGGAAATGCACGGGACAGATGGGTCTCAGTTTCTAGCACACATGAAAATGCAAAAAAAGCAATTGCCACTTTTAATCAAAAAATACGTATCTATACCTTAGCCCTTTGTTATGCTACTCACTGGGTAAAATCTTTTGCTACTGGTTCGCCTTGTAGGTATTTAAATATGGTATAGTGTGGTAGTGTCGATTCAAAAATATAAGGCGCTGTTCGTGAAAAGGTTAAAGAGACTCATGACGGCAGTTGAAAATATTAAGGGACTGGTGAGGGATCAAAAATAAAATAAAGATACATTTTAATGAAGATATTATAGGTATATGTCGTTTTTCCAAAGAATCGACAGAGAAATTTAAACGAGGAAGGAATCTCCGCAAGACAACATGTGAATTTATTTTTGTTTTTGTTCAAGGGTTCATGTGCTCGAAGGGTTTTACTTCGATTATAAATCATCATTGCAGTCAGATGGTGTGTTGAATTTTTCCATTTTATCGAAGTTGGAGCTTTATCTGGGACATATTTCAGAAACTTCACATACAAGCTAAACATTGTTCGGATACATTCCAAAATTAAATACAAATTAATTTTTAAATGAATTATGTTAATAATTATATGATGGTGGCAGCCAACATGAGTGGCACAGTTAAACAAGGCACTTCTTGTAATCGGAAGATCTCAAAATCCCAGATGTTTTAAGAATGTACTATATTTGCCAGCCGATTATGAGAACAATCGAAAAGCCTAGATGACTGCCAACATTTTTATCAAATGGGTACGCACATGGGATCTCGAACTTCCCAAAAAGAACAAGAAAGTCCTGCTGTTAGTTGACAACTATCCTGCACATCCCCATATCGCTGAAAAGTGTAATCCTGTTTTTACCTCCAAACACGAGTTAAATTTTGCAACCATTATGGAACAAGAAATAATTCGAGCCTTGAAATCACACAACCTCGCCCTAAAAATTATACAGTCTTGACGAAAGTTTTATTTAATAATCATGACGTGCGAATAAAGAGCGACGATACGACCAAATTTAGGCTCGAGGGCGAGCTGATTAGCATTACTAGCGAAACGGGTATCATTGGCCACGGGTGAACTGATAAAGGCTACTACTCAAATTCTGTATACATAGATGTTCTTTCAGGTCTTCCACAAGGGAAGCCATTTGGGACCTTGTGATGTGCTTTTTGCTTTCCAGCCGAGGTTCTGCTCGCCGGTCTCGCCAGGGTTGTCCTGAAGAAAACACGAAACTTCAGAGTAAAAGGTCTTCAAACCTTATTACAAAATTTTTATTGAAAATAACTGTTAAATCTATAACACACAATATTCTGCTACTAATATTTCACTTAATTCTGGTAATTGAATGATTAACGGCATTAACTCGTCCGGGTTCTGGCCTTGCTGCTGTCAGTTGTACTGGTTGCTGATGATTCCGATCTGGTACTTGGTAACGGGCATTCTGGTTTCTGATAATTCGGCTTGAAGCTAGCCCTACTATTCGGCTGCCGGGTTTATGACTGGATCTAAAGGTACAACACCCCTGGCGGCATTAATCGGCAGGTACAAATCGCCCCTGGTGGCACTAATCAACAGGTACTATACGGCCCTGGTGGCACTTAAACAGTAGGCTAAACTCTGGTAGATCAGCAGGTACAAATCGCCCCTGGTGGCCCTATTCAGCAGGTACTATACGCCCCTGGTGGCACTAAAACAGTAGGCTAGCTAAACGCTCTGGTAGATCAGCAGGTACCGAAGCTCCTGGTGGCAATTAGGACATTAAACTTCGAACTAAGACCCCTTACCGCTGATGGGGGGAAGCCTTAATAAGGAATAGCTGAACAACAAAATTACAGTCTTCTCTCTATATTTTTAAAACTATTCGATGAAGCTGTCAAATCAAGAATTATAACTTATCTTGATTTCTGTCCATGTCTTAGAGCCGAAAAATCAACTGAAGACGCATTGCATGAATAGAAAAAAGTTCACGGCCTGTTCATAGGCATAAGCAAGACTTTCGATACGGTGAATTATGCGATAGTCTTAACTGAATTAGAAGATGATGGTGAGTAAAAGCTGTAATGTTAACATAGGAGTGCCTCAGGAATCAGTTCTTGGGCCGATTTTATTCCTCATGTATGTAAATTCAATTTTAATTTGAACTTAACTTAAAGGGCAAAACTAAACTAGATTTGCTGACAATAGTGCGTCGTTAGCAGATCAGATATCCGATATTAATCATGATTTGGAATTGTTTTTATATTAGTCTCCAATTCATAAACTGGTTGTAAGTGATAAAACAAAAATTATATTTTTTTAATTGTAAAATCTCAACTTTAAACTTTTCAACTACTGCTGTTTCTGCTGGTTTTAAATGTTGTGTGTGCTTCAAAATGTTTCCTTATTGAACAAGTTTCTGAGTTTAGATATCTGGGATTAATAATTGACGATAAACTGAACTGGAAACACGTACCCAATAGTTCTTTAGAAATATCTACTCTAAACTACCTCTGTTATGGTTTACTTAAGAAAAGTTTACTGTCAAAGACCCCTCGAAACTATAAACTACGGTCTGGTTAAATCTAACTTACTTACTTACTTAGGTCCTAAGACCTTTAATGTCCGTGGGGGACCCTTGGTGGGGCATAGGGTGTCCACAACGCCAGCTCGCCATCGTGTTCGGTTCCTGGATATGAGTCGCAACTCCCTCCAACTCTTGCCTAGTTGGGCTGACTCCTCTTCGACTGTCCTTCTCCATGAGCTTCTCGGTCGTCCAGCTCTTCTCCCTTCTTGAGTGAGCGGATTCCACTGCATTGCATGCGCCGCAATACAGTTGTCGCCTTTTCGAAGCGTGTGTCCAATCCACTGCCACTTTCGACGTCGGATAATAGAGTCCTGACCTATGACTGATAGGTTCCTGACCCGTTTTCCTGAGGAGCTCTTTGTTTGATATACGATTGGACCAGAAAATTCGGAGGATGTTTCGTAGACATCTATTGATGAACGTTTGCATCTTCTTACTGACACCTACTGTTACTTTCCAAGTGCTGCAACCGTAAATTTAAACGGATTCGACGTTGGATCGAAACAGACGTAGCTTGGTTCTTAAGCTTAGAGAGTTATTCCTCCATAGATTTCTAAACATACCGAAAGCAGCATTTGCCTTCCCGATTCGACTGCTGATATCCTGTTCGGTGCCACCCTCGGTAGAGATGTTACTTCCGAGGTACTGGAAGCTCTGTACTTTCTCTACCGGTTGTTGAGAAATATTTATAAGAGAAGATGACTGGGTTCCTAGGGGTGGTACTTTCCAAAACTATCTGCAACCCTTACTAAATTACTCAAAAATTTATTCTACGAACTATTTGGAAGAAAAGGAGGTTTGAACACAGCTTATTTATCGGCTTGATATACTCCCTTTAAAACATCTTTACTTTTAAAAATTATTTAACTATTCTCTTTTTAGGAAATGGTTTTAATCGATATTTTTCTGATTATTATTTACGTAAATAATAGTAAATAAATAATAGTTCCAGCATATAATACTCACCACTTCGTTAGTTTTTTTATGTCTGTAAAATACTAATTTTGCAGGAAGCTTAAAAATTGGCCTCTGGGATCTTGGCACTCCATATATGGGATATTCGTAAAACAAAGTAAGTTATCTAATTGGTAAAAATAGGTCAACTAGCTTGGGAAATTGGTCAGACATAGAAAATTTGTAATCAAGGTGTAAACTTTTGCGAGGTCACGCGCGATTTTCGGCACTCTATTTGTGGGATATTCGCAAAAATTATATGCCATACAAAAGATCACTAGATCCTTACTAAAAGTCAACTATTTTCAGTAATTGGTCAGTAATAGATTTTTTTATATATGCCATCTTTTTTTTTTTAAATAAAACGCAAACCATTTCAGATATTTCAAAAATTTTATTATTTGCTTGAAGTATAATCAAAACATTTATGAACGGATTTCGACTTCGTTCATATGGCCACCGCGGACACGTTTGCAGCGATCGATTCATTGAACCCAATTTTCGATGACTTGGCCACACATTTCGGCCGAAACGGCCGCTATTTCGCGTTTAATGTTGGCTCTGAGCTATTTCAACGTCTTCGGCTTGTTGGCAATTTGGCATACACCAATGACTTAACGAAGCCTCAAAGAAAATAGTCTAGAGGCGTTAAATAGCACGAACGAGGCGGCCAATCGATTGGCCCATTTTTTGAGATAACACCCTCCTCAAACTCTTCAATAAATCGATTGTAAGGTGTGCTGTGTGGCTTGCGGCACCATCCTGTTGAAACCACATTTCGTCCAAGTCTATATCTTCCGATTCAGGCCAAAAAAAAAATAGGTAATCATGGCGCGATAACGCTGGCCATTCACTGTAACGTGACGATCGTTATCTTCGACGAAAAAATATGGCCCAATAACGCCGCCGGCATGCATGCAAACTGAAACCGAACAGTTATTTTTTGTGGATAAAGTGGTAATTCATTAAGCAAATGTGGATTTTCACCCGACCAATAACGCATATTTTGCTTATTGACGAACCCCCCATTGGGCCAAAAATGAGCTTCGCCACTGAAGATGATTTTTCTATGAAATTGGCTCTTAAAGTTGCGTTCACCGACCTCGAATTTCGGTAGAAAATTTATATAATTTGCAGGCGTTGCTCGTTCGTGTACTTTACCATGATGAAAATGTTGAGCTTACTGAATAATTTGAAAATGACAGTTCGATTATTAATAAAAGGGTTCGTTCACAAATGAAATTCATAGTTGTCAAGTTCCTATTGGAAAACCCGAAATATTATATTGGCATATAATTTTTGCGAATATCCCACAAATAAGCTGCTACGAATCGGGCTTGACCTTGCAAAAGCTTAATCCTTCCTTGATTACGATTTTGCAATGGCTGACCAATTTCTAAAACTAGTTGACCTCTTTTGAGCAATTACTGACCAATCAGATGAAATACTGTTTTACGAATATCCCATATACAGGGTGACAAGATCCTAGAGCCTAAAAATTGACATTTTAAATTTCGATTTTAATAAAATTAAGGGCATATGGAGAATTTTATATTGAACTAGCTGCCCCGGCAGACGTTGTTCTACCCTATATTTTCTCTAAAACAACATAACATTGGTTTTTTATGTTAATAGTTTCTCCTGGACAGACTTTGTTCTGTCAAAAGTTATTTCGGAGTGATCACTTTATTTATAGATTTATGTCTCCATAATAAACAACGATTACTTACAAATATAAGTTTTCTATTTTGTACATTGCAGTGCCATAGTAGTAGTAGTAATAATGTGGTATTTTCATTGTAATGCCTTATCGTACACAATATTTTTTGTTTGATTACCTGGCGCGTAAATAAATACAGCGGTCGGTTTTCCGACGCGAGAGCAGGCAACATACAACTCTGTCCATGAGAGAAGCATGGGCTGTCCAGATTGACGCCGCAAACACTCAACGACTGACCCTGTAATTTATTTATGGTCATAGCGAAAGCAAGCCGCACTGGAAATTGCAGTCGTTTAAATTCAAACGGTACGTCAGTTGGCACCATTGGAATGTGGGGTGTCAACACATCCTCTACCTTATATTTTTCCTTTAGAATGGTTGGGGTTGCTTCGATCACATTATTCAGTAATTTTTCCACTGCTAGCCGTGTGCCGTTACAAATTCGCGGTTGGTTGATATTCCGTAACATTATGACCACCGATCCTACTTTTAATTGATGATTAGGAGGGGGGGGGGGGTTAATCCTGGCAAATACAGTAAGTTCAAAAATTCTGCTGGATAATTGACGAAATCATCTTGGTTAGTTGCGCAATTAAGTGATTTGTATGTCTTTAATTCACAGGCAATTTCATTTTGGATTTTAAAATTTATTTCATTTTTATCCGTGTTTTTGGAACCTAATATAGTAGCTCGTTCAGTTAACCAACAGGGATTTTACCATTACCAATGTCAATGTTTTGAAAATATTTTTCCACAAAATGGAGGACTTCAAACATGCATTAAAATCATCCGCTGGTGTAGACCGTGGAATAACTGGTAATGTTTGACGAAAATCTCCTGCTAACAAAATCATCGCTCCACTGAATCAGTTTTGATTATTTCGCAGATCTTTCAGAGTTCTGTCTAATGCCTCCGAAGACTTTTAATGTGCCATCCTGCATTCATCCCATACTATCAACTTGAATTGCTGCAAAACCTTAGTCATTACAGAGTTCTTCGAAATGTTCGTTGCTTTGAATATTCAATAGTAATTTTATCGCTGAATGGGCTGTTCGACCGCCTTCCAACAATTTAGCTGAAATACCAGAGGAAGCAAGTGCGAGTGTAATTTCATTCTGTAAGCGAATTGTTGCTTAAATCAATGAAATTAAAAATGTCTTTATTGTACCACCAGGAGCATCCAAAAAGTTCCACCATTTACAACTTTCATAAGTGTATCAAAGACATACGTTATTTAAAATAATAAAAAATTGCGAGAGGTTCATAACTTCTAGCAATATATTTTTTTACAATTTTAAATTTTTTATTTTTTATATATAAATTTTTATTCTTCTTCTAAAGAGTTTCGATACAGTTTGGCATGATGTTCTATTACATAAACTGTTTAGACTTAGTTTTCCAATGTGCTTAGTTAAAATAATTTAATCTTTTTATCTGAAAGAGATTTCAAAGTTTCAGTCAATTAATTGGTACTCTCGTATTTACAATATTGTAGCAGGTGTCCCTCAGGGATCGGTGCTAGGCCCAATCTTGTATACTATTTTCACTGATACTACTTGCATCTTTTCATCGGATTCAATTGGTTGAAACCAACTTACACTCCCTCCTGAATATTATCCAAGATTATGTTTTTCACTCGAAAAAGAAAAGACTGTTTCTTGCCAAGCAACAATCTTCAAGAAAATGGTTTGAGCACTGAATGGTGTTCAAATGTTAAATACCTTGGTGTACACCTAGATACAAAAATAATTTTTGCAAACACACGTCCAAGAAGTAATTAAGAAGTTTAATATAAATATTAAAATACTTTATTCTTTTATAACTTAGCAAATGTTATATTGCAACTTGCATGTTTTCAGATAACATTCTAATATCTTGTGGATGAGCGAGTATCATACTTTTTAGTCAAATGTTTTTATTTTCGGCATATAATTATCTTTCTTCTCTTCTGTAGAAAGTGACCTGTTTTCGTAAATTCTTCTTAATTCAAAATACTTCATATTTTGACTTTTTGCTTGTTTATGCTTATAGAACTCTATTTGTTTATTTATATTTTTTGACAAAAAAACTTAGATTTTTTTTTTCATACATTAAGGTCTTTTATCCCTTAGTAAAGTTAGTGTTACTTTTAAGCCCACCGTTTTATTTTTGTTTTAAGTAGGTATATATAAACACTCTCCTACTCGAATGCAAGGTTGTGCTAAAATTTCAAAGCAATCGGTTAAGAACTTTCTGAGTTTAGAGATTAGCAACACATTTTTTGGCGATTCATTTTTATTTATATAGATTTTGTTTTGTAATAAATTATTCCGTTTTTATTTTGTTTTTGTTTTTGTTTTTATTTATATATGCTATTTTTTGTTTCTACTTTCTAACTCAACCCTCAGACCCCAACATACATATGTAAATGTTTGAATTACTATTTTAATTTGAAAAATTAAGAATTGTAAAATTTGTATGAGACGATAATTCCGCCACTTGTCTTAAAACAACTGATAGTACTCGTATCTTTAACTATTTCATCTAAAAATATTCAATAATATATCTGGTATATAATTACTGTATGTTATTAACTTAAGTTAAAAAATAAATTAAATAAATTTGGTGGTGCAACAGCTCGGAGTGAACCAGGACCTAGTGACTTACAACTCTCAACCAATCCTGTATGCGTGTTACCAGGAACGGAGGGGACCTACAATTTTCTGCCGATTCCGAACGGCTTATGAGCAGCACTTTCCATGACAAGAGATGCTTTTGGAGAACTTGTCAATTCCTCGCAAGAGGCAGTACACCCCTGAAAAAAACTTTCTTGCAGGGGCTGAGAATCGTACTCGAGACCTTCCGCATGACAGCCTAACGCACTAACCATTATGCCAAGGGGTACTACAAAACTACATTAACTTAAGTTATTTCCAAGAAATGTTGTATAGTTTATTTAGAATGAATGAAAGAAAAACATACAATTTTAGTGAATTGAAATTCTCTCGGATTCATTTCTAGAATTAAATGGTTCATTCCTAGTTTAGCTGAAACTACTTAAGGACCTGTTATAGCTATTTAAAAATTTCGAATTTCTTGCTTCTTTTTCCTTTTAAAATCTATGGCGCAAAATTTTAATTAAATTAGTACGATGCTTAAGCTGTTTTAGCATGATACTAGGTTAAAACAACGAATTTGCAAATTTTAATCGGATATACGAGTAGCATCATACTTTCTCTACCCTTTTATTAAAGTTAAAACATCGAATACCTACTTTATTTTTTTAGTATCGTGCTAGCTTCATATATGACTCTTTGACAGTTTCAAACATCACAAAAAGGTTCGTGTACTTACTTTTTTACACGAAATGTCATTGTTTTAGGTGTGTTCAGAAGCAATTTATTAAGAAAATTCTTTTAGTACGATACTAATTAGAAAATGTTTAAAATTAAGAATGAGTTAGTAAGCTACTATAAAGTTAGCAAATTGTTAAGTAGTATCATACTAATACATTAATAATAGGCTGTTTTAAATTTTGCGCCTATATTCTTATATAGAACATTATTATTCGTTAGACCCAGATGTATATATTATTTTTTACAAAATCGACTAAGTTGTTTTTGTTGAAAAATAAAACTTAATTATAAAAATGTTATTTGTAGGTTTTGCTTACGCTATGCAATAAATTCTTACATTCCTTTATGGGAGGCCTTAAGTTCTGATACATCTAAGCCCCCCTCCCCGAGATAGATGACAAAATTATACATCTTCTATAATCAAGGTCGTTTTTGACAATTGACGATTCCATTACCAACAACAGGAAAAATTATGTGTTGACATTTTTACCTACCCGATAAACCTATTAAAGCTACATCGTTTTCCTATAACACTGGCATTTCTAGAATTAAATGATTTAAATATGCTCAACACGCGATCAAAGAAGTTCCTTCGAATTTCGTGATAAAATTGCCTTTCAGATAAAATTTCAAATTTATTCAGGTCAAATTAAAATTCTTTTTCTTTTTTTTTTCAACCAAAAATAAAAATCTACACCATGTGGGGTTAAAAGTGAACTTTTTTAACATGTTCACTTACTCTTAGTTACGGTGAAAAAAAAAATAAGTTTCATATTTCCTTCCTTTGCTGATGGTGGCGTTGACGACAAGTGCTAATTTAATGGTCGAGTGGATTGCATACCATCATCAGAAAGGCAGGCATTTGCTCTAATTGGATTTTGTCACTGGATCCCCTGAATCCAAAAAGACCCAGACCCGGTTGCTCTGTGAAATATATAAAAATATACTTTCATAACTCTGCCAATTAGATTAGTATTATTATTTTTTTTTTTTGGTCTCCTCCTCTGCCATCTTCCAGTGCCATTTGAAATTGTTAAAACATAAATTAAATATTTATTTTAGTTCCAAGTGCTTTAGCTGCACTACTCGTATGTCGAATAAAAAAAAGGTGTACGACGTGGTTTTTGGTTCGTGAAAGGAAAAATAATTGAATGTATGCTTCGTTTGGGGAATTAGACAGGCCCGTGGCCTGAATAACTTTTTAGGTTCATGTAGTCAAAAAATGAACGCGACTCGATTGTGCGAAATTGTTTTTGTGATTGTGATTAGGTGGTAAAGGCCAATCATTGAAGGCATAAAAGCATATAAATCGATGTTATGGATCCGATTCTCAATCAATATCCGTTTTAAGTCGCGTGCGGTTTCGCATGTCGATTTGGTGGAGGTCTTGTTCCTCTACTGGTCGACGGAATAAACTCAAGGATATGCAAACCGGCGGATTTCTTCTCTCAAAAGACGTTGAATTTTGAAACGACAAGATATACCTAGCCAATGTAATACGCAAAACAAGTTGGGTCCTGTAGTTAAGACTCATTTAAGACTTTTCATCAGTGAAAAAATATGTGATTAAGGATTTTAACTCGGGCTTGTCACTTCCACTTCATTTTCACATTTGACAATTGACAAGTCGTCACTGAAGAATGTATTACCTACAACCTGCGGGTCGGTGGAGGCGTATACTCCGAAAGATTAAATCTCTGTCTATCTTTTCGTCTCCTCAATCACTGTAGCGTGTTCCAAGCAGAGCTTCTAGCAATAAAAGAAGTCCTCTCTAGGCTCAAAGAAAACGTTATATCGGCTACTGATATACGTATTTTCTCAGACAGTCAAGCTGCCATAAAGTCACTGGACTCTGTCTCCATTAACTCACTAACAGCTCAAAATTGTCGATCATCTCTGGTGGAGATGTTAAAACAGTTTAACATTCACCTTATATGGGTGCCGGGGCATAGAGACATTCCAGGAAATTGTAAAGCCGACGAACTGGCAAAAACCGGAACAATCTTACCTTTGTTGGATAGCAAATCCAACATCGGTATACCCCTAGCTACTTGTAAACTTATGCTAAAGCATGATACCATAAAGAAAGCTAACCACAGATGGACCAGCACCCCGGTGCTTGCCAGTCTACTAAACTAATTTGGCCACTGTTTGATGCTTAACGCTCAAAACAACTAATTTCTATTGGTAGATTCAATATTAGCTTCGTTATAGGTGTCCTTACTGGACACTGTAATTCCGACATTCACTGTCTCAAACGCTTCATTGTTAGCTCAAAATGGTTTAACGAGTAAGGGTGATTTTTGAAATCCTGTGGTATCACAATGGACCAAAAATATTGGTCTAAGTGTGTTGGCCTTTTCCGGTCAGCAGCCACCTTAACCTAACCTAACCTTACCTAACCACCTGCGGGACTTGTCATTACTTATGAAACACACAGAGGTATTAGTTAAAAAAACAACTGTCAATCCCTTATATAGTATTGGCTAGTTCACGGATATAGAACTTCTCCGTTTGTTGGTGTCATTCAGAATTATTGACATTTTCTTTTAATTTCCTGTAAAATCTGTTGAATCTTTCATCCAAATTTTCCAAGTGGTATTTTTCAAGAGCTCCTTTTCTAGTTTGAGTCTGGCACGAAAATTGACTTTAGCAATCTCTCTGGATGAAAAATGTGTTTATGCGCGTTAAATGCTCATGGGGATTCCCATTCAGTTAAGACCCTTTTAAGATCTAATATAAGAGGGATACTTTGAGTCCTTACACTCAAAAAATTTCATGTGTAAATAGTACTAATTCATGCGTGCATTCTACGAATTTTATTCGTGGTTTTCAGCCACGAATAGTATTCGTAGAATGGACGTTTATTAGTACATTTTACTAATATTTTATTAGTATTCGTAGAAAAACATACGTATATTGTACGAATACTAATGGTACAATATACGAATATCATCGTAATATTAACGAATGCCCTTGTAATTCATTCGTATATTGTACAGCTCCATTCGTATATTGTACGAATATCATAGTAATATTTACTAATGCCCTTGTAGTGCATTCGTATATTGTATCTATGTACAAACATTATAGTAGAACTTACCATAAATAAATATATACTCCGAAATTTCCTAAAATATTCATTATAAGAAATAATAACAAAAAGTAATGTATTGTTTAAGTTAAAAAATAATTATATAATTCATGTTTTTTTAATTTTATAATTTAATTTTTAATTACAAATGAAGTTAAAAAAAACTAAAATGTATCTTATAAATTAATTAATTCATAAATATAATTAACAACCAAAATTATATTTCCAAACTGCTTGTTATCAAAGGGCCACTGAAAATAAATTTAACATTTAACATTAAAAATCTTCCAAAAAACATTTGTACTTACATTAATTTTTATTTTGTAAAAAATTCCCACATATAAATGCTCTGCTGCTTCAGGATCCTGTATGTAAAATATAAAATAAGCTTTATTTGTATATAAGAATATGTAAGTCTAGGTACTCACCTCGTCTTTTCGAAAAAAAAGTCTGGTTCCCAAGATTTGTATCTTAAAGATACACCGTACGAAAAAAAAGTATCACGCGTCCATTACTTTGCAATATTGCAATCTGTAATAACACGTTTCGGTGCCGTGAAATAAGGCCAAGTGAAATAAGGCCAAATTTCAAAAATTGGCTTTATTGCACTTTTATAAAGTGAAATTAGGCCAATTTTCTGCAGTTGGTCTTATTGCACTTTTACAAAGTGAAGTAAGGCCAATTTGGTTTTATTTCACTTTCAACAGTTGGTTTTATTGCACTTTGACAAAGGGAAATGAGGCCAAACTGCATTTTTATATTTATTTCAAAAAAAAAAAATGGCCTTAGGTCGCTTTTGTAAAGTGACATAAGGCCAAATCTGTTTGTGACTTAAGGCCAAGCATAAAATGTTTCGTTAAAAATAAAAAAAGTAGTTTTTGCCGTTAGATTCGTATAATACATAATTGTTTATCGGGGGCCGACGTTCTTGGTTTTCTTCGGAAAAAGTACCTTGGGTGGCCCGCTTCGCGGGTTTTCAGGATTTTAACTCCCTTTTCGGGGCTCACACCCGCTCACGCAACTCCGTTGCTCCGCTTAGGGTATGTTCAGTCGCCAGGCAGGCGCCTGTAGCAACAGTTTTGTATCTTACATTAATTGGAGTAGAGTAAATAACTAACAGTTATGTACTGTTGCCCAAGAAAAACTGTTGCTACAGGCGCCTGCCTGGCGACTGAACATACCCTAAGCGGAGCAACGGAGTTGCGTGAGCGGGTGTGAGTCCCAAAAAGGGAGTTAAAATCCTGAAAACCCGCGAAGCGGGCCACCCAAGGTACTGTTGCCCAAGAAAACACAGAACGTCGGCCCCCGATGAACAATTATGTATTATACGAATAAGTAATACTTATGGTCTTATGTCACTTGGCCTAATGTCACGGCACCACATTCAGTTGCTCTTATTACGCTTTCAAAAAGTGAAATAAGACCAATTTGGTCTTATTTCTCAAAATCATTTGGCCTTATTCCACTTTGTCAAAGTGAAATAAGAGCAACTACTGAAAATTGGCCTTATTTCACTTTATCAAAGTGCAATAAGGCCAATTTTTGAAATTTGGCCTTATTTCACTTGGCCTTATTTCACTTGGCCTTATTTCACGGCACCACACGTTTCAACGTGTTGACGAATGGAATACATTTAATTTTTAGAGCTGAACACATATTATTTTTTGTACTCATGATTATTAAATAATACTAATGCACTTCATGAAAGTACGAAGTTATTAGTACATTCTACGCATAATGCGTACAGTCTACCTACGAATGAATTCTGTCTACTAATAATAGTTTTACTTAGTAAATAGTACGAATTTATTAGTAAATACTACGAATGAAAAAGATTAAAGTACGAAGTCATTCGTACGAGAAATTAACGAATGTTATTAGTTATATGTACACAATAATTCGTACAATGTACTCCAAAAAATTGTTAACTTCTTGTTTACGAATAAAATTAGTGCATTAAACGAATAGATTCGTGCATTCTACCACAGTTATTAGTAAAACTTTACAAATGCATTCGTAGATATTTCACTGTACAAATACTTCGTATATTTTACGAATATTAGTACAATGCACGAATATTTTTTTTACGAATGCCATTCGTAGCCATTTTACTAATAAATTTTTTGAGTGTATTACCTTGTAAGTCTGCTTAAATGTGGTTGTTTCAAAGTGTTGGTCTTATTCAAACTAGACATCGATGTTAAACGAAGAAAACAAACTGTAGAGCCACAGCTATCGTAATAAGACCACTACCGAACTACTGAGACCTATTAAGCTTGAATAACTTGAATTGACAAATCCTCCAAGAGTATTTCTTGTCATGGAAAGTGCTGCCGTTCGGAATCGGCAGAAAATTGTAGGTCCCCTCCGTTCCTGGTAACACGCACACAGGAATGTTTGAGAATTGTAAGTCACAAGGTTCTGGTTCACTTCGAGCTGTTGCACCACCAAATTTATTTAATTTATTTATAGCTTTCTTTCGAAGAAAAGAAGTTATAACTTGCTGCAGCCTGTAGTAAATATTGAAATCAAAAACATCAACAATTTATTCGTTATAATTTTCCACAAATCATTTCAGCAGTAAATATTTTTGTTATCTTCAAATTGGTGTATTGTAAGTTTGTGTATTTTCGCGATGGAAAAATTTGGAGTGGATTAATGCAACATTCGTGACTTAAGAAAGAATTTTCTTGCATATTAAGTCCACTCTGTTAAATACAAGCCAGCTAGGTGAAAATATTGACGCCCCAGAATTTAACCTACATGGCAATGACATAGTGCCACTGTTTTTCCCACACCCTGGTCTCGCCTTATGCATTTGATATGATGTTGCTTATCATCTTCAGCTTCAAATCGGCCACTGTTCCAATATGGTTCTAAT
The DNA here is from genome assembly GCA_911387755.1 of Chrysotoxum bicinctum. Lineage (NCBI taxonomy): Eukaryota > Metazoa > Arthropoda > Insecta > Diptera > Syrphidae > Chrysotoxum > Chrysotoxum bicinctum. Next base: position 112,538,978 of record OU426989.1, on the reverse strand, counting down.
ACGAACTTTAACATTATGGGGCTTAGAATAAATTTCTGTAAACACATCATAAACTTTTGAACTTTTGTTTCGCTTATATCAGCCCGAGCTTAGATACCAATCTGAATTCTAAAGAATTCGATGTGCTATCTGACGCCATTTTATGAATTATTTCCCATTTCCCTCGCGATTTCAATATTCATAATTCTTTTGGCCAGACAACATCCGATGGAAGATCTTTGTTGAGTTAAACCATTTAACTCAGCTTGTGAACGAGCCAACTCAAATGCCTCACGTTGAAGGTCATTCCTCAAATAATAAGCTTGTTCCTAAGATCCAATCCCGGATAAATACGCTATTAGTGCATTAGAACCTCTAGGCCCGTCGAACCACTGAATCATATCGGCAAAAAACTCCAAAGAGAACAGTTTGGCAATATGAGAAAGCCAATTTCGAAACTTTAACTGGTCACTATGCCTACTCGATAGCTCCATAGATTCTAGTGCTGAAATGATAACAGGCATTATTCTCAATGGAATGAAAACTTTTATCTTCAACAGGATAAAAGGAAATATGTAGTTCTAAGGAGAATTCTTGGTACGTCTTTGGCTGTAAAAAGGTTATCAAGTTGAGAGTTTAGCTTTCGACACTATAAAACAAGCCCCACTGAGCAAAACCTAAATCCTCAGAAAGTCAATGATAATTTTTTTTATATACTACCTACATACACATGTAAATATTGCGAAGCTTTTATCCTAATTTAAGTCAATAATGTTTGAACTTTGTCCTAAAGGTTAAACGGGTCTCTTATAAATGAACAGCAGATTGCAACTGTGCTTTTACTGCTTAGAGTGTACAATGTACATACTAAGTTTTTTTAATTCACTTATATTGTTTGTTTAATTTTTAGTAAGTTTTTCGAGTTTCGATTATCAACCTTAGCTGTTCGCCGAGGCCAAGCCCGGCGTATATCTCCGCTGGAGTTTTATTCGTTTGTTGTGTCTGGTCCGTGTTTTTTATCGTTGTGGGTTTTTCTTAGTTGGCTTAAAACTTCAGCCGATCGGCTGAGGATTTAATAAATAAAAATCTACAGCCGATCAGCTGAAGTTCCAAACGTAAGCCTCACCACCCACCGCCCCAATTTAGAAACCCGGCGGGATGGTAGACAAGAGGTTAGTTCATGATTTTTTCCAAAATCAGTAAAATCGCTTTGGATACTATAATTATTTCGAGCACCAGACCTCGCGCTCGCAGAAGCTTCTGGTTTTCAAGTGTGCATAGATCTTTAAAGTTTACTAGGTGCATTGAAAACCGCAACTCTCCTAAATTTAATGGTACCGAAACCCGGGACTAGAGTCTAAATATATATAAAATCTTAATCGTATTAAAAATTGTTGTGAGTTATAAAATTAATCAATTTTTTATTCAACTGCTTTGAGTGATCGGAACTGTGAACTTCGTCCGTTTATGTATGTATGCTTTCCCTAATAATCTATTCTTTAAATAAAATAAGATTAACTAACAAAAATGGAAAGCCTGCCGAATACTATTGAACATCAGCGTACTCGTATATTACTTAAACAGCTTCAACAATTAATTCAAAATTTTGACCGTAAGCCAAATGATGAAAAAACACGTGGTCTTTCAAAAAGTTATGTTAAAGAATTAGATACCATTTGTACGGAAGGAGTTCAAAGAGAACTATGATGCTCCTCGTCTATATGTAGATGATAATGCCTTGCAACAAGATAATATACCGTACTTAAAAAATGATGTTTCTTAAATTAAATTACTGGAACTTTCGATTGATCTTCAGTCTGTGAACTCGCCATCTCCTCACAGGAGGACATTAAATGTTCCATCGAACTTTCATAATGAAAGCGTTTATACGGATGCACGTCTGCCTTAAATTTAAGTTCCATCATTTTCTGGCGACTACTTGTCTTGGATTTATTACAGAGACAGGTTTCAATCATTAGTGTACAATAATCAAAGCCTTTCTTAAATACAACAATATTATTTTTTTAAAAGACTCATGTCATGGAACGTCACAAGATACTGTAAACGAGTACCCAGCTTCAGATGCTAGCTGCGAACTCGCTTGAGCTGCCTTGAATGTGAGGTACCAAAATAAGAAATGATAGTTCGTTCCAAAGTTTTCTAATACTTTTAAACACAACTCGTAAGTGTCTTGCTCTCCTTCGAACAATGCAAATTAATATTGATAGTTGGGATGCCATTTTGGTATTTTTAAAAGTCAACAAATAAGACATAGACACTCAATCTCGCAATGAATGGGAGCAATCTTCTTGAAAGATTCTACTGAAGTCCTTTCAATGAAAGATCTATTTATTTAGCTCGAAACAAAATTTCGTACACTGGAATCTGTTGATAATCTCAACTCTGCAAATCTTGAGCCACTTGCTTCGTCTGAAAAAAAAAAAAAACAATTTTAAACAATAGAAGATCTTTCTTCCAAAACGTTCACCTAACTGGTGTCAATGAAGTCTTTAACTGCCCTTGCTTCGAAAAACGACATATACTCTATACATGCTTCAAATTTCCTGCTCTACCATCTGCTGCCAGGCGCGATTTAATAACATCTAAGAGTATTTGTCGAAATTGTCTAAATTCTGGCCACTCTTATGCCGATTGCCATCTAAGCTCACGCTGCCATGTATTCAACAATAAAACAATTTTCCATGTAACTGTAGTGCTCTTGATACTTTCGCTCTGCTTGAAGTTTTATTGGCCAAATAAGAATACCTGTAAATGGTAAAACATTCTTTCTAAGAGATTTGCTGGACCAAGCTGCCTAAGGTGCCAAGTCCAAACTCTTCAGATTCAGAAATTTAACACCTTTGCGAAAATAAGCGGGATTAGCAGGTAATGCTAATTCGACTTTGTGACTGCACTCGTTGTATGAAAGTAATTTTAACTTAAAATGCAATCCAATTGTTCTTCCTTCAATTACTTCATACCAGCCTTTGGTTCTGAAAATATTTTCTTAGCTGACCCATACTTTGCGGAAAGAAGCCAAATCGACCTCTTGCTAAGTGGAGATGTTTATAGATAAATTATTCTTCCTGAGCCCAAAAGGCAAAAGAATATTATTTCTATACAACTTACCCATTTTGGATGGGTTGCTTCCTATTAATATTAATGTACTATGTGCTCTTGATGAACTACTTCGTGCATTTTGGGAACAAAAAGAGTTGATTGAAAAAAGACACCTTACCATTGAGGAAACCGCTTGTGAAAAACATTTTTCAGCGAGAAATAACTGCAATGCTCCTATTCGAAGAAAGTTCTAACATTACCAAAATCTACGTCTTTTGTAAAAAAGCATTAAAAACTCTTCTTAACTTTCTTAGTCATCGGGTCCAACACTACATCACAATAGCATTCCTTTTGTCAGCTCGCAAAAAAGCTTATTGGCTTGCAACGCAGTTTGATGCTAATTCGACTGGACAGCATTTGACCAATCAGTCCCTAAAAAAAAGGTGGATCTTCCTCTCCCTTCAATTACAGACCAATTGTACTTACGTCCCTTACCTTCAAGATCATGGAAACGCTGATCAACAGTAAGCTTAAGGAATATAACTAAGAACGAAAGCTCGTAAATCACGGGCAGAACGGCTTTCGTAGCAAAAGCTCCACTGGTGATCTGATCGCACATCTTTCCGAAAAGTGGAACCAATCCTAACATCATTTTGGAGAAGCAAAGGTAATGGCACTTGATATTTCGAAAATAAAGAAAAAATGTTACTTGGATATCTTATTGAGTTAATGACTACCCGAAGTCTTTTAAATCCTTTTCTATTAATTTGTACTAAAAAAAAACAATTGTTGCTCATAAAACATGATCAAGATGTTCGAACAAGTGTCTCAAGACAGACAATAAGTGCATAAATGTACATAAACTCGGAACTTACAACCCATTCAAGTTGGATGACAGGATGAAGATAAGACAATAGATTTTGGTCTTATCCAATTAAGGTGCTTTTTTTTTATTAACATCAATTAGCATCTTAAGGTACGGGCCTGCAATCGGAAGTGGGAAATGTAACGACAACGTGTTTTTTTTAATTAAAACCAAAGGCCAATAATTGTGAGAATGAGTGAAAAGTTACACATCCTTTTGATGCTCTTAATTCCCTTGCTTGAACAAAAATGACTCCGTCAAAACAGACCACCCAGACGGTTTTCTTTGTAGACATCAATAGTGCAGCTTGCCTTCTGTGATGTTAAGGAAAGGTGCTCCAAAGATTATTTTAAATTTAGTTGATTTTTCTTCTTGGGTGTAGTTTTTTTTTTGTTAAGAAAAATTATTTCGGAAAGTTATATGTATATGGAGCAAGTATGTGTTTAATGTTCTTGAGCTTAACCGAGTGTTTGGTGAATTGTGGACAATTCAGAATTTGAAACTTTGATTTTTGGTCTATATTACGTTAAGTAACAACAGAAGTGACAGATAATAATTTGATTGTAATACAGAAATGTTAAAAATAAGAATAGCAATCAGAATGGGTTGGGATCGATATTCTTAAAAGTAGAATTCTTTATAGTAAATCCTTGAGGACGAAATCCCAAAAGATCGAATCATAAAATCCTCAAAATCAAAATTCTTAACGAATGCGCGGACAATTTCGAATACCAAAAAAAGTACTAAGTCATTCGAGATTCTGATGTTTAGGCATTTAGTGAAAATGTTCGTTCTTGTTGATTCTCACTTTTTTCGATGAGATTTTCTTACAGAACCCTATCGTATTGTTTTAGTTTGATTTTGTGTGTGTGTGTGTGTGTGTTTTTTTTTGTTTAAGGGTGGAATGAAAAACATGGCTTAGATTCAATAATTAACTACATTAAATATTCTATCATTGCATGTTGTGTCGGAGGAAAGTGAAATTGGTGAAGTTGGTAAAATTTCAGAGTTAATGATTTCTCTTCTTTGTGGTTTTCGTTTTCATTATTGTTCGATTGTGTTTCATTTAATATTTTTTCAAATTCAATTTATTGTGCTGAAAAACCCTTTTTTTTTTATTATTTTGATTCTTTTAAAAATTGACTACATACCTATTGCGTGGTTTAAATTTGTTTTAGTAAAACAAATGAAAGTTGCGCTGCAGTTGTGTGGCTTATAACTGAAGAATTTATGGATTCTGAACTGTCTGACGTAGATTTTCTGAGTTCGGATATTTTGAAAATATATCTGGAAGTGCAAAAAGAAGTTTATGTATTTTTATGTGTGTAAAGGTAATTTATGTTTTGTGTTTTTACGTTTATTGAAGAGTTCTCTGGTCTTCTAGATAGAGAAAGGTCAAACAAGCTGATAGTTGAAAAGGACATGAAGTTATACAATTCAGAAATAAATGAAACTGTTTCAACATACGGGGCCTTGCTAGCCTAGACTGTTTCATAAATGAGCCTACAAGATTGGTGTCTGGAACTTGTTTAGCTCATTTTTTGCGGACGTTTGTGAAAAAGGTGTATTTGGCATTAGAATTACAAATCATGATAGTCAGTAAATATTAATTAAAGTAAAAATGTTCTACCTTCTCCAATTTCTAATAAATCAATTAAAATTAATTTCATGAAGCTTAGATGTAATGTTTTTTGAGTATGAGTACTGGAAAAATGTTTATACAGATCAGACCAAAAAACATAAATGTTAAAAAAACAGCCAAGTTCTTCTATACAAAAATCTTTGTGTAACAAGTCAGCCGTGAAAAGTACTGAGATCTAAAAGTACGCCAAGTTCTTATTACTTCATGAAGGTTTAACACCGAATATTTAAAGTAGAATAATATTGAAACAGCTACAATGTAATAGAGAAATTTTATTATTTAATGACTACTGACTAAAATTTGATGGACTTACTGGTCAAGTTTTCAAAACCTTTTGAATTGGGCATAAGAAAAAACTTGCCAAGTAAGCCCATCAAATTTTAGTCAGTAGTCATTAAATAATAAAATTTCTCTATTACATTGTAGCTGTTTCAATATTATTCTACTTTAAATATTCGGTGTTAAACCTTCATGAAGTAATAAGAACTTGGCGTACTTTTAGATCTCAGTACTTTTCACGGCTGACTTGTTACACAAAGATTTTTGTATAGAAGAACTTGGCTGTTTTTTTAACATTTATGTTTTTTGGTCTGATCTCACTCCTTTTTGCAAAGATTTTAATATTTTGCCATATCAAAACCTCGAAAGATACGGAAGGATAGAAGGGTGGACCCTACCTACTAAAATCAACTTAGTTTATAGCTTCCTATTTCTTTTGGTATATTTTCTTTTTGTTAATGGTTGTTTTGATTTGCGCTTCAATTATTTCTTCTTATCCTGGCAAGATAACTAACACTAACAAACCTACCTTAATTACAGCAATCAGAAGTGTTCCATATAAATTAAACATTTTCTCAGTTAGTGGGCGGATACCACGCCCTTGCATGGAAAACCTCGATTTTTATTTTTGGTCCTTTATATGCGATTTGAGCCCTACCTTTCCACCAAATTTCATTGTGCTACTCCAATCGGAAAAGCACCATATATAATTTACATCAGTTCTGAGGAAAAGGGCGGATACCACGCCCTTGAACGGAAAACCGCTAATTTTATATTTTTTTCTTTGTATGCAACTTAAGCCCTACCACTTTACCAAATTTCATCGTTTTACAGCAGTCGAAAGTGTTCCGTTCAACCAACACCAATTCGGAGAAAGTGGGCGGATACCACGCCCCCTGAAAGGAAAACCTTGGTGTTTATTTTTGGTTCTTTATATGCAATATAAGCCCTACCGGTTCACCAAATTTCATCGTTTTACAGCAGTCGGAAGTGCCCCATTCAACCAACACCAATTCGGAGAAAGTGGGCGGATACCACACCCCTGAACGGAAAACCTCGATTTTTATTTTTTGTTCTTTATATGCGATTTGAGCCCTACCTTTCCACCAAATTTCATTATTCTACTGCAATCGGAAGTGTGCCATATATAATTTACATCAGTTCTGAGGAAGTGGGCGGATACCACGCCCCTGAATGGAAAACCTCAAATTTTATATTTTTTTCTTTATATGCAATTTAAGCCCTACCACTTTACCAAATTTCATCGTTTTACAGCAGTCGGATGTGCTCTATTCAACCAACACCAATTTGGAGAACGTGGGCGGATACCACGCCCCCCGAAAGGAAAACCTTGGTGTTTATTTTTGGTTCTTTATATGCAATATAAGCCCTACCGGTTCACCAAATTTTATCGTTTTTCAGCAGTCGGAAGTGCTCCATTCAACCAGCACCAATTCGGAGAAAGTGGGCGGATCCCACGCCCCCTGAATGGAAAATTTCAAATTTTCGATTTTTTCCTCTGGTTGCATGACAAGACCTACCGTTGTGCAAAATTACAAGGTTCTACGATGTCGGGAAGTGCTCCATAATTTTGATGATCTGTCAGGCAGTCAGTCAGTCAGTCAGTCAGTCAGTTACGTTTTTTGTGATTTTTGAGGCCTTATATCTCAGGAACTGCTTATGCTAGAAAATTGAAATTTGGTGAGGCGCCTGTGCCTGACTAGCTTAGCAAATATTCGGAATTTGAAGTTTCTGACTTTAGTGGTACTGAAGATAGGGAGGGGTCAAAAATCGCCTGAGTTTGTTCCTGTAAAAAAGGGTGTAGTGCCAGAACTTGGCTGGGCACTACCGTGCCCTTTGATATCGATGCTTCTAGATCCTATTCGATCTTTCCTCAGATACTAAAAAACGCACTGAAATGAGCTCCTACACCGTCCACTAAAAAACAACCGAAAAAGACACTGAAGCCCCGGATTTCTTATCAGTTATGAAATAAAGTTAAAACTAAAAATAAACTTAAAATAAAATGTTTTCGGAATCCGTCTAATCAGTAATTAAATAAAATGCACGACTGGGTCGAACGAACATGATCCTATGTACGAGTAATAGACTAGAAATTTTAAAAACGAATGTTATTAAAGAAAACTGTTCAAAAGGATAAAATGAATTTTTCACAATTCTTTTAGTAGTAAGAGATAAAAACAGAATGATATGCAAATATGAATTTATGAAAGAACAAAAATTATAAGTCCTTGTAGTGGTTCCTTAAAAAATAAGGTTTTATATACAAAATTTTTAAAACATTTTTAAGAAAAAACTTTGGTACGGCAATTTAAAGTTTTTATTATTCTACGAATGCGAATTAAATTTCCAAGAAAAATATTAAGCCGTTTTTGAGATATCGAACTTTCCAAGAAAAAAAAAAAGACTTCCAAAAATTGTGAAAAATATTTTTTTTTTTTAAGTTTTGAAATGATGTTTTTTAAACTTACTTATAAAAAATTTCATTAAAATCCGTTATGCCGATAATGAGAATTTCAAATTTCGAAAAAATCGTTTTTTGGTAGGTTCAGTCAGTAGTATCTATAGTTTTCAAAATTTGTTTTATTAAATTATAGATCGTAAGAATTAATAGAAAGAAAAAAAATTAGCAAAACTCTCGGAACCGTTTTCGAGAAAAATACGATTTTCGAAAACCATTTTTTAACATTTGTATGGAGGGAACCGTTACTTTTAGGTAAAAAATTTCTTTTTTCTCATATCTTGTAGATTAGATATATTAAGAAACTTTTATTTATCAAGTCTCAAAAAAATAGAGCATAGGGTTTTCAAAATATTGAGTTTTCAAAAAAAAAAATTACATATTTTTTTAAAAATCCAAAAACAATTTTTGAAAATTTGAATACATATCTAATATAATATTGAAACTGCTGGAGAGCCTTAGGATAAAAAAATGATCAAAATCGGTGGTACCGTTTTTGAGAAAATGAAAAATAAAAAAGAATGGTTCCAAGGGGGGTACCAAAAATAACCATTTTTTTTGTATTTTTTTTTAACCATTACCTAGCTTTAACTAAATAAATTTTTTTGAATTTTTTTTTAAATCTGTTGGAAAAAAATATTTATAAAATTTCGAACAAAATTCGTATGGCAGGTACCGTTAATTCCAGCTTGTCGTGACAACTATTGCCATACAAAATTGAACTCAGCTAATGGAACTTTAAAAAGTGGATTGCAAGTTGTAAATAATATTCTTAATAAGTCTTTGCATTTTAAAAAGCTAACTGTTATTCGCACTTGTATTGGTAATTCTTGTTTTACCGATAATTCTGTTACTGCTATAGCATTCAATACATATTTCACTACAATAGCTAATAACTCACAATCAACTTACATTTAACCATCTTGCACTAACTGTTTTCGATTTTCTACTGCCCTGAAAACATCACACACAAAAAGCTTTGTATTCCAGACAGTTACAGCCTTGGAAATTTTGAAAGCTATTGTTAGTCTCAGAAACTCTAGTGCTTGTGGAATTGATGGTATTTCTCACCTTATTGTTAATAAAATTCCATATTTTGTAGTAGATGTCTTAGCACATTTATTCAAGAGTAGCTTTTTCTCCGGAGTTTTTCTGATGATCTTAAATGTTCAGATATCATACCTCTCTTCAAAAAGGGTTCAGCAGACGAGATATCCAACTCTAGTTCCTTCTCACTTTTTCCAAAAGTTGGTAAAGTTTTTTAAAAAAGTGGTCAAAGAAAGTTTACTCTCATTTTTAAATAATATTGAATTCTTTAATTCTTTTTTTTCTTGAATTCTTTTGAAATTCAAAAAAAAAAAGAAACATAACTTTATAAACTTTAATATGCTTTTCAAAACTAAAATTAAATTTTAATCGGCTAAACTCAAAAGTTAAGCAATTCCTCATATGGTAGATATTGCTAGCTTCATTGAAAATTAAACTACAAAAAAGTTCTATTTTTTTTTTCAAATTCGTAAGATTAGTTTTCGAAAAAAAAAATTAGATTTTATTGCGAGTTTTTGCAATATTAAGTTTTCAAAAAAAAGTCTATTAATTTTTTTAAAGATCTAAAAATTATGTTTTTGTTGTACAAATAAGTGTTCAAGATCAACGGTAGGGTTATTTAATTGTTAAAATCCAAGTGGACATCTTTAAGGGATGTCTTCACATCAGCCACATTCCCTCTAGTTGGAGCGAAGTCAATGTCATTTTCATATACACTTTTCTTTTTAAGACCCTAGAAAGGGCAATTAAAATCCATATTTGCTTAAGGCCTATTAAATGTTTGCTCTCTCTTGAGACAATGCTTCTTCAAGTTGTCCGACGAATCAAAAATTCAATTACTTTCAAAGAATTTCAATCCTAGACAAAGAAGTATTCTTCAATAATGTTGAAAACAATGGAATTCGAGAAGCCCTACATTCTATCAACGTTGATCCGATAGTGATAAACTGGATAAACTGCATGCTTCATTCGAGACTCATAAATGCAGAAATAAGTGATAGTAAGATAAAAGTGAAGACGTCTAGAGGAAATCCACAGGTTGGAGTCTTACCTCCTTTGCTTTAGCTTCTTGTCGTTAACCAGATCTAAGTTAAACCAAGTTCCAGGGGTGTTGAGGTTGTTACATAAGCCACCGTTGACATCGTTCTTATGGCTTAGGGTAAATTTAAGTAATCGGCTCAAACTGCTGTTGTTTACAAGAAAACACAATATTGCCAACATAAACTCCCAACATAAACTCCCAACCTCTTACGAAATTTTGCTACAGGTTACGGGCACTGCCAAATATCTTGGCATCGTAGTTGATCATAAACCTAACAGCAAAGAAATTATTAAAGAAAGAGGGAAAAATGCTTCAATAGCATTCTACACTGGTAGTAGAATTTTTTGGTAAAAGATGGAGTCCCAGCCTTAAAATCATTCATTGGATGTACAAAGGCATAATAAGTTCAATTCTAACATATGTACGCGTGCTGGAGGGCTTTCTTAAAAAAGGAAATTCTTAGAAAAACCATGACAAAAATTCAAACACTTGCGTGTATTGGCACAACCAGTGCTATTAGAACTGCACCAAAGGCAGGTCTAGAAACTTTAGTTTCATTAGCCCAACTCGACCTGTTTGCGAAGGAGTTGGTGGCCAAGATTGCTTTAAACCTTAAACAGTGTAATAATTGGACGAGAGGGCACAACGGCCATGAAACTATAATGAAATTCGCCAAGATAGATTTTCAAAAAGACAACGTCGCACCGCTCATAAAATTAAACCACGTGGCAATCAGAGATCATTACTGCTAATCATGTTTCTGTCTTTACGGACGTTTCCAAGACATACAGTGGGTAATGTCAGGAATCTTCTCAAATAACCAACCTATTACCAGATGAGTAAAGCTTCCAAATGTTTGTAGTATGTTTATTCCAAGCGGAAATGTTTGGAATTTGCGGAGCTGCAAAACATCTTGCTTGCTACAGAGAAATCAGTTAATAGTAATATCGATGTCTAAATAGACAGCCAGGCGGCAAGTAAACCTAATTCCGCAATCACTGTAAGATCAAAGCCAATAGGTCGATGCCGGAATAAGCTGGTTTCTAACCGCAACCAACAAGATTACACTCAGATGGAGGCCGGGACATAGTGATATACAAGGGAATGAAATGGCAGATGTATTGGCCCCAAATGGGTCATCTCGTTATCCATCCATAACGATATCTCAGTGCTAATGCCAATGATGCAAGAGAAAAGTAGAATTCATTCTTGACCTTAGCAAAAATTAACACTCTTCGAGTTTCAAGGAATATAATGGTCCAATATTTCGAGGAAAAAAACTGAGTATTTACTTAACAGGCTTCAACTTTCCATCCTAATTGGAGTCCTTACGGGCCAAAACACAATGGGAACCCATATCAGTATTTGGGGGGTGTCAGAATGGAGAGGTGGAGGGGGGTTGGGTTCACTTTCTTTGTGAACGTCCCAGCTTATCCCGAATCAGAAAAGCAGCCCTCTCTGCTTTGCCACTAAGAGACATCTTAAAACTCATTCAAAACTGAGGATGGTTCAGGGAGGCATAAAATACCTTAACTCCCTCCTCTTCCTCACACCTAACTTACATTCATTCTGCAGAACACAATGGATCCATTGAGATCCGAGTGAGATGGTACGGTTTACTTGTATGATCACTCCCTCTAATGTTACCTAACCCAACCGACATATTAGGAAATAAAAAAAACACATTTTGGTATTACCATCCAAAAGATTTTATGAATATTTGTTAAAGATTTTCTATATTTCGTGGAAGACCCTTTATTTTTCTAACAAATCAAAGATAAATATGTGAATTGCGTTAGCAGGGTTCACTCATTTAATACATGTTTAATTAATTATTTGATTACCAATCATATTTGTAGGGAATACTTCCATAGTACGGAAGTGATATTTCCATTTCAAAATGTCCACCGTTTATGAAGTTAAGCTCGGTACATTCGGTCAAAGATTCCTCGCTTGCCGATATGAATTCCTTGAAAAACAAATTAAATTACTAGTATTTGGCTTATAGCAACTCAAAACTGAAAATCTTACCATGGCAAGAATAATTGTTATGGAAAACACTAGAAACGTTAATCTATTCATTGCAACACTCAGTTTCAAAATACAAGTAACTCGGGAACTAACTTTTCGGAGAACATAAATTATAAAACTTAATTCAAATTACATTCTGTCACCGCATCGTGTCATGTTTATAAAAGTAGGTTATTAAAAATATTTATTAGAGGTTAATTATATATTTTGTGGATACTATATAAATATTGTAAAATTATATAGAGTCGCTTCATAATTCTTCACGTACAACTATTAATTAAAATAATTGGTTATTTGGTTACCTTAATATGTTTTCGAAAAGTTTTTCAGGGGTGTACTGCCTCTGGCGAGTAAGTGTAAGATCCTCTAAGAGTATTTCTTGTCATTGAAAGTTCTACTCATTAGCCGTTCTGAATTGGCAGAAATTTGTAACGTTGAGAATTGTAAATCGCTAGGTTTAGGCGCTCTATGACCAGAGCTGTCATTTCATTTTTTCGAAAAAGCAGCACATACTTCAAAAAAAAAAAAAAAAAAAAAAAAAAACAGTTCAGATCAGTGTTTTAGTAAAGCGAATATTTGTTCATTTATATTCATTATTAATTATTCAAACAAAAATATAGTTTATTACCAATTCGTAGGAAAAATATTCTCCGAAGGGTGCTTTTTTTCGTTCTGTATAAGCCGGACATTCTCAAAAAAATTAAGATGTTGTGTTTTGGCCCGTAAGGACTCCAATTAGGATGGAAAGTTGGAGCCTGTATATATTAAGTAAATACTCAGTTTTTTTCCTCGAAATATTGGACCATACCGCTGGAACTTGGTTTAACTTAGATCTGGTTAACGACAAGAAGTCAAGGCAAAAAAGATAAGACTACGCCTTGTGGATTACCTCTACACGTCCTCACTTTTATCTTACTAACACCCATTTCTGCATTTATAAGTCCCGATTAAAGCATGCAGTTTATCCAGTTTATCACTATCGGATCAATCTAGGGCTTCTCGAATTGCATTATTTTCGACATTATTGAAGGAAGCGTCTATTTTCACGAAGTCGGACAGATGACCGAAAAGAGAGTTAAAATCCTGTGAGCATGCGAAGCAGGCCAACCAATAAGATACTGTCAAAAAAATGGGTGGACACATCGGCTTCCCAAATTCCGATTAAAAATGTTTTTTTACAAAGGTGAAACAAATTTATATAAAAACCCATCCGAGAGGATGTCAAAACTAGAAAGATTAAAAAACTTCCACTTCGAAAACTGAACCATATTCAAATGGGAAGCAGATTTCCGCGGAATAAATTTCTTGCACTATAAAGCTCATCAATCGTGCTCTGAGGGACGATGTCCATCAAAGTGATCAACTGAGTCATATACAAATAAAATGCACGACTGGGTCGCACGAACTTGCTCCTATGTAATCGACTGGGAATTTTAAAAACGAATGTTATTAGAGAAAATTGTTCATAAGGATAAAATTAATTTTTAAATTCTTTTAGTAGTAACAGAATGCTATGTAAAAATGAATTTATGCAAGAAGAAAAATTATAAGTCCTTGAAGTGGTTTCTTTAAAAGAAGCTTGTAGGTATATACAAACTTTTTAAAATCTTTTTGAGAAAAAATTTTGGTACGCTAATTTAAAGTTTTTATTATTGTTCGAATAAAAATTAAATTTACGAAAAGAAATATTGACCCGTTTCGGAGATATCGAATTTTCAAAAAAAAAAAGAAAAAAATAGATTTTTTTTTTTCAAAAATTCAAAAAATATTTATTTTTAAGTTTTGAAATGCAATGTATTTTAGACTTTTTAGAAGCTTCTCTATAAAAATTTTCATTAAGATCCGTTATGTGGATAATGAGAAATTCAAAATTCGAAAAAATGGTTCTATGGTAGGTACAAGCTGTAATATCTTAATTTCAAAATTTTTTTTATTAAATTAAAGATCGTAAAAATTAATTGAAAGAAAAAAAATTTTATCAAAATTCTAGGTGCCGTTTTCGAGAAAAATACGATTTTTGAAAACCATTTTTTTTAATTTTTTAGCATTTATATGGTACGTACCTTTATTTTTAGGTAAAATAAAAAATTTTGTTTTACATTTTGTATATCATATTGAGAAACTTTTATTTACAAAGTTTAAAAAAAATCTAGCATGGGGTTTTCGAAATATTGAGTTTTGAAAAACAAATTTTTAAGTTTTTTTTAAAAATCAAAAAAATTTTTTTTTGAAAATTTGAGTACACAATTCTATTTATGTTTTTGGGGAGCTTTAGCAAAAAAAAAATGATCAAAATCGGTTGAACGGTTTTTGAGAAAATCAAAAGCAAAAAAAATGGTTCCATGGGGGGTACCCTCAATAACCATTTTTCGGGAAATTTTTTTCAACCAATACCTAGATTTAACTAAATTAAATTTTTCTGTATTTTTATTTTTAAAATCTGTTGAACAGTTTTTGAGAAAAAAAAATGTTTATAAAATTTCGAAAAAAATTCGTATGGGGGGTACCGTTATTTTTGGTCTTAAAAAAAAAAAGAAAAAAACGTGTGGGGGGAAAAAATTAAAAATGATATGTACCAAGTTTAAAGAAAATCGGCCGAGTCGTTTAGCCTGTAGTCGAACAGACAGACAGACAGACAGACAGACAGACAGACAGACAGACAGACAGACAGACAGACAGACAGACAGACAGATATAGGTACTATAGGGCAAGTTCTGCATTTGGAAAAAAAATCGAACTCGAGATTTTGATCAAAGTTGACATTACGATGATAGCGAAGACGAATAAAGTGGGTCCGACAATTCCGTCTGTCTGTCTGTCTGTCTGTATGTCTGTACCTCGATCTAGAGCCTAAGCCACTGGACCTATTTTCTTCAAACTCGGTAGTTATGGGTCTTCGGTGATTCCCTAGAGGGGAAATTGAAATTTTTTTTTTAGCTCTAAAACTAACGGTACCCCCCATACACCCGTAATGCAAAATCTTATTTATCTCGAAAACGGCTCTAACGATTTTGATAAAAAAAATTAGGTGTGATATTATGGATATGGACTACGTTTTGGTAAAAAAAAAATTTGGGGCAAAATGTTATTAACGGTACCTGTCATAGAACCGTTTTTTTGATTTTCGACTTTCTCATTAACGGCTCTAACGATCTTAACCAAAAAATTTCAGCAGGAGACCCCCTAAGTTTAAAATAATATTGTATATAAAAATATTCGAAAAATTAGTTGTTGGGTTTTTTTGAAAAAAAAATTTTTTTGAAAAATCAATATCTTCAAAACCTATGAACGATTATTTTTTGAAATTATTTCCAAAAATCAATATTATTAAATACTTAAAATTCGCATCCCACATTTTTTTCTTGAAAAATTTTAAAGAAATTTTTATATAAAAAATTTATTTATTTAATATCTAATAAAATGATTTTTAAAGTTTGTTTACATAAATTCATACTTTTCTAGAAATCAGACGGCAATTTCATTTTAAATTCATGTTTTATATTTATAAAATGTATATATCTTAAATTCCAAAGTACTTTTACATAATAGCAAGTTCGTGCGATCCAGTCGTGCATTTTATTTTATTTAAAATCGTCCATATTCCAATTTAACGTACTTAGAAGAAATCAAGATTGGACCGGTTTCCTTGCGAGCTCCTGCTTTACCACAATTTGGTTTGCAATGCGATTTAAATCACGTTGTCCAATATAGGTGAGCCTGAGAAGACCACCGTGGGGGTGCTTTCCGATTAAGAGTGTATTGTTCAAGACCTGAGGGGCTTTTCGTTATGGAACCAAGACCAGTTGGACTGCGGTAATACAAATGGCGAATGATGGATGCACAACGGATGTATAACCAATCGAGATCGTACAGCGAAAGCTTCTTGAGTTTAGCACTCTTAATGATGTGCTTCTGTTCTGAAAGCTTTAGCTTGCCAGTCTTCTTTAAGAGTTGAAGCAACTCCTGCAGAAATCGTTTGATAGTACACCGAGTCGTGCGGCGTGTCTAACTTTAAGACAGTGTCCAGTTATGACACCTATTACGGAGCTGATCTGAGATCTACTGAGGGACAACAAACAATTTGACCGCTTCAAATTTAGTTTGGGCCAGATCCGTTTGGTGGCCATAATCAAGTGTTAGTGTTAAGCCATCTTGTATTTGATTGTTCCAGAGCAATTCGCTTCAGCATAAGTTTACTAGTATCTATGGGCATACCTATATTTACCCTGTCGGGCAAGATAGGCATTTCCATTCTAATTCTGGCGAGTTCATCGGCTTTACAATTCCCCGGAATATCCCTGTGTCCCGGCGCCGAGAATAGATGAACTTTAAACGTTTTGGCCATCTCCATCAGAGACGATCGACAGTCTTGGGCTGTAATAGTGTTTGAAAAGACTGATGCGAGGGATTTTAAAGCAGCGTGACTATATGAAAAGATGCGGATATCCGAGCTGGATATCACGTTTTCTTTAAGCCAAGACAATACTTCCTTTATGGCTAGAATTTCCGCTTGGAACAAGCTACAATTGTTTGGTAGGTGGAAGGATAGACCTAGTCTTCGGCCTCTAACTGAGCGATTGAGCGACGAGCCGCTGAGCGATGCAAAAAAATTAAAACATTAAATTGTATGGAGGTGGCCACATAAACCCTGAACCACTTGTGACGTCGTTCAATCGTTCAGTCGCTCGTCGCTCAGTGCGTGGCCGAAGCCTAAAGTTTAGTCTATCTGAGTACACTCCACCACTTACTCCGTTTTCAGATTTCGAACCATTCTTTAAGAAGACAACAACATGCTGGTCAATATCTAAAACTGTTACAATAGGCATACCACTTGAATTCACACGTGAAACAATAATATATTTATTTTTATAATGATCACAATTGTCAATGATTACGAAATTTCCTCAACGGCTTTCTTGTCAACCACCCCAAAGTCACTCAACTTCAGATTTTGGTTTACGTCTTTTATTGCTTAATTATATCAGCTGCTAGTAACGGTTTGCTAAACTTTATGATATTCTTTCGTTCTACCAAAATTGACTGAGGGTAACCTTTCAAATAACAAAATTTGTGCCTTAAATGTTCATTGTAGGGTTCTCTTTATTGTACATCATCTTTGAATGCCTTATATCCTTCCTCCCAGAGGAGTGCAGTTTGATGTCAGTTGTATCTTCCTTATAGTTTGTAATGATTTTTAAGGATTCTAGAACTATCATCATCATTTAGAATCTACACAAAACGAACACTTCCAATTCCAATAGGATTGCACTAAAAAAAAATCACTACCCTTTTAAAATCTTTATCGCTTAGTCATCGATGCAAACGACTTCTCGACTTCTATATTAACACTTAGGGAACACTAAAAACTACATTTTACCTTGTACAAGGTGCAGAACTTAAGTATATATATAAATGGGTTTTGGAACCGCATTACATTTCGTGCACCCAACAATGTCATTATCCACAATTTCAATGGTCAAACGATTCCCTATCTTTGAACAAAATCACTTATTCAATGCTTTTTGCTACTTCTATTTAAAGCTTTTAATGTCAGGAATGTGTTTTTTTTTGTATTCTCAGTTGAAGGACATTAAAACAATTGAATTTGACAAAAAAAATAAATGCCTGCAGAAAATAAAACTAAATGCTAACTCACACCTTAGATCGTTAGTTTGTAAAAATAAATCGACAAATTCGATAAAAAAAACCGAATCAGTGCTCTACTGTACTACTTATATTACTCTGCATTAGATTAGTGTTGCCAGATTTATTGTCGAAGTAGCTTTGCAGAAAAAAGTGAAGTAAATTGAGAAAATTCGAAGTTGATTTCAAAATGACTTTTTTTTTTGCATTTAAAAAAAATTGGACTCGAGATTTTCATCAGTTATTACAAAACGAAAAAGTGGTGATTCTGTCTGTCTGTAGGTCTGTTACTCAATCTGCTGTCTAGAGGAGAAATTATATATGTACCTATTTGTACTTGTATTGATGCTCATATTAAAATAGAGAAAATGAAGTAGTTTTGGGCTTTTTTGAAGTAGGTTGAAACGATTTTGGGCGAAAAATCATCTTTTATTGTTCAGAAGACAGTTTTGTGTGGATTGTGGATTGGTGGCATCATTAGACCATTTTTTTTCGAAAACAAGGCTGGGAACAACATTTCGGCCAACGGTGGGCGTTACAGAGCCATTTAAGCCGACTTTATTTTTTGCTGAAATTGAAGACATGGATTTGGACGACCTCTGGGTCATGCAGGATGGTGGGCCATGCCAAAATTGATTTTTTGCGCACCAATTTCCCTAATGGTGTTATCAGCCGTCTTGGCGATGTCAATTGGCCCCTCGGAGCTGCGATTTGGCCCCTTTGGGCGTTTTTTCTTGTGCGGAACCAAGAAGGACCGATGTTATGCCAACAATCTGGAAACGATTCAAGCACTTAAGGCCAATATCATCCAAGCAATCCGTGAGTTACAGCCTCAAACCATCAATAAAGTCTTAGAAAATTGAAGTGACAGAATGCGCTTCCGCAAAGCCAGCCAAAGCGGCCACTTGAAGGACGTTGTATTCCATAATTAATGGGAATGTTTGCTCTTACTAATTCAGCCATATGGAAAACATGTCATTTTACATTTTTATTGCATTTTCAATTGTATTGTATTTGGCCCACCCTTTATATACAGGGTGTCCCACATTCACCGCCCCAAATGAAAACCATGGATTCCTGAGGTCATTTTAGGTCGAAAAACTTAACAGGTCATTTTCTCGTTTTCGTCCCGTTTTCGAGTTATAACGATTTTTATGATTTTTCCCTTAACTGGCTTTATCTTTGCCAAACTACATCCGATTCGTAAGATTTTTTACTTGCGACTTATAGGTACTTATAGGTAAGGCAAGTTATGCATTCGTAAAAAAAATCGAACTGGAGATTTTGATCAAAGTTGACATTACGATGATAGCGAAGACTAAAAAAGTGGGTCTCGCAATTCTGTCTGTCTGTTCGACTACAGCCTAAACGACTCGGCCGATTTTCGTCAAACTTGGTAGATATCACTTTTAATTTTTTCCCCCCACACGTTTTTTTCTTTTTTTTTTTAAGACTAAAAATAACGGTACCTGCCATACGAATTTTTTTCAAAGTTTTATAAATATTTTTTTTCTCAAAAATTGTTCGACAGATTTTAAAAATAAAAAAACAAATAAATTTCATTTAGTTAAAGCTAGGTAATGGTTAAAAAAAATTTTCCGAAAAATGGTTATTGAGGGTACCCCCCATGGAACCATTTTTTTTGTTTTTGATTTTCTCAAAAACGGTACAATCGATTTCGATAGATAATTTTTTTTTTGCTAAAGCTCCCCAAACCATTAATAGAATTGTATATTTAAATTTAAAAAAAAATTTTTTTTGGATTTTAAAAAAAAAACTTCAAATTTTTTTTTTCAAAACTCAATATTTCGAAAACTCCTTGCTAAATTTTTTTGAAACTTAACAAATAAAAGTTTCTTAATATAATTTAAAAGATGTAATAAAAAAAAATTTATTTTACCTAAAAATAAAGGTACCTACCTACCATACAAATGCTAAAAAATTAAAAAAATGGTTTTCAAAAATCGTATTTTTCTCGAAAACGGCGCCTATAATTTTGATAAAATTTTTGTTTTTCCAATCAATTTTAACGATCTTTAATTTAATAAAAAAAATTGAAATTAAGATATTACAGCTTGTACGTACCATAGAACCATTTTTTCGAATTTTGAATTTCTCATTATCCACATTACGGATCTTAATGAAATTTTTTATAGAGAAGCTTCTAAAAAGTCTAAAACACATTGCATTTAAAAACTTTTAAATAAATATTTTTTGAATTTTTGAAAAAAAAAATTATCATTCCTTTTTTTTTGAAAATTCGATACCTCCGAAACGGCTCAATATTTTTTTTGTAAATTTAATTTTTATTTGACCAATAATAAAAACTTTAAATTAGCGTACCAAATATTTTTCTTAAAAACCTTCTAAAAAGTTTGTACATAAAAGCTTTTTTTTAAGAAACCACTACAACGACTTATGATTTTTGTTCTTGCATAAATTCATATTTGCATAGCATTCTGTTTTTGTCTCTTACTACTAAAAAAAAATTTAAAAAAATAATTTTATCCTTATGAACAGTTTTCTCTAATAACATTCGTTTTTAAAATTCCTAGTCGATTACATTGGAGCAAGTTCGTGCGACCCAGTCGTGCATTTTATTTTATAACCAGTCAAGAATTTATTACAGTTTCAGTTTGTCCAATGACTTTTTTTCTTCGCACAACCGTTTCTCCGCAATTTTGCATGAAACCCAATTTTTTCGTTTTTTAAGTAGTTTTTTCACTTTGATGTCATTTTATTCAAAAAAACACGTTAATGAGTATTAATTTTGTTCACTTATTATTAAAGCCCAGTTCATTTTCTTAAACAAATATTTTTTTTTCCTTAAAAAGAATACTAAAGGTAATTAACAAAAAATAAACAAACTGAGTGAATTTAAAAAATAAAAATAATTTTTAAATTCAAAATTAACTTTTTCTGAACTATTGTGGTTAAGAAAAGGACAAATAGATAAAGTTAATTAGTAAGACCGTTAAATAATGTAAACATCATGGTATAGAGGAACATAAGGACAAACACACTTTCAGATATATAATATTATTAAGGCTAAGATACCACGAATTCGATTATCTTCATGTCTCATAAAAGTTAAAGGTTCATTGAGACCAAAGCATCAAACTTAAATGGATGTTACACTAGAAAGTAAATAATTAAGGGAAATATATATTTACTAGCTGGTAACACTGATTTGACCACTATAAAGCGCCACACAGTGGATCGCATTCATACACCTGGAAGTTAATAATTCAATGCAATCTTTAATTTTTATACATATATACCACAGGGTAAGTTTTGGATTTGTAAAAAATCGGAACCCATTTATTTTAAATTTGACATAACAATGACATGTCTGTATGATGTATGTCTATTCTACTACAGCCCAAACGGCTCGGCCGATTTTTAATAAACTCGGTTTATATCATTTTAAAATTTTGTCGGTATGGCACTAAATTTATTTTAGAAATTTTAGAAAATATTTTTTTTCAAAGAAACTGTTCAACAGACGATTGTTTTGAAAAAAATTGGAAAAAATTCATTTAAATAAAGCTAGCCAATGGTTAAATATTTTTGTTTGTAAAAAGGGTTCTTAATGATACCGCCCATAGAACCAGTTTTTACGATTTTCTTAAAAACGGTGCGACTAATTTTGGTCGATTTTTTTTATGAAGCTCCTTAAAAAATTTAAATAGTATTATGTATTCAAATCTTCCACACAAGTTTTCTTGCATTTATTAAAAAAAAAAAACAAATTCCCGATTTGTTTAAACAAAATAGCTTTTATGGCCTATAGTCCACAAAAATTGGCGTTTCATCCCGGCGATCTCACATGGACTCATCAGTTGACTGTGAGGAGCTTGTCAAAACGCAATTTTTGTTAAATTCAGTTCATCTTACATCGATTTTTTGACAAAAATCCAATGTGTAACTACACCCAATGGACTAAAGGCCATAAAAGCTATTTTGAATCAATAATTCAACAAGTCCAATAATAGAGTTAAGTCTTCTACTTGCCTGATTAATTTCAGTAGTTATATAGAGTTTG
Source organism: Chrysotoxum bicinctum (assembly GCA_911387755.1). Lineage (NCBI taxonomy): Eukaryota > Metazoa > Arthropoda > Insecta > Diptera > Syrphidae > Chrysotoxum > Chrysotoxum bicinctum. Next base: position 112,516,863 of record OU426989.1, on the reverse strand, counting down.
TATTATAAAAAACCTCCATATAGATTTTTTTAAACTTCAGAATTAACAAATTTTTAAACTGTCTCAAGGGCTTTCCAATTGCCACAGGTAGATGTTGGCGAATTGTGGCGGCCATATTATTTTGGTGACATCTTTCTGTCAAATCTATCGTTTATTATTCAGTTACCATGGCAAGTAAATAGATTGAACAGCACGTCCAAATGATATCACTTTATTATCAAAATGAGTGTTTGTTAGTGCGGCCATTTTACGGTAGACGTGATAGTCCTGCGCAGTCGACAACTGAACCCTTGGTGGTCAATTTTTAGACCACCGCACCGTAAGCAATCAGCCAACATTCGTACATTAAATGACCGCAAGATCGGTCGAGAACATCGACACGGTCTGTGAAAATGTGCAGCAATGCCCTCATCGTGCACAAGAACACGGACTTTCGCAGACGTTAAATCGGCGAATTTTGCATCGGGACTTGGTTTACACCCGTACAAGATCCAACTGACCCAGAAGCTGAAAGTTCATGACAATGCACAATGCCGTTTGTTAGTTTACTAGGCTTCGAATAGTTTGGAAGAAGGCCCAAATTTTGCCGAAAAATTATTATTATTTTGGGTCCCCGCTGTTATTGATCTGTACTTTTTCGAAAACGAAGCACATTGGTGAGGCGGTCACCGTCAATGGCGAGCCCTACAGAACAATGAAAACCAATTTTTGTACGGCCTAAGTTAATCAGCCGCAGCAAAAAAATATTTCAAGAGTGTACTACCTCTTGCCTGGAATTGACAAATCCTCCAAGTGTGTCTCTACTGGTCATTAGCCGTTCCGAATCGGCATAAAATTGCTGATCCCCTCCATTTCTACAAAACGCACACCAAACAGAAATGTTTGACAGTTGTAAGTCAGCTCTCTATGAACTGTCATGGCATCTTATTTCATTTAAAATTGAAGCAAATGGACTAAGACTACATGTGGTTCCGAAATGGTGGCGCTACGTACCACACAGCGGACGCCACAATTGACATTCTCCATGAACGATTTGAGGGTAAGGCAGAAATTACGTGATTTGACCCGGTTAGACTTTTTCTTGTGGGGTTTCCTGAAATCACAGGCTTATGCGACCGATGCCTTTAAGGTTTATATAACACAGGCCATCGCTCAAATTTAGTCTGATCTATGCGAAAATGTCATTGAAAATTGGACAAATCGGATCCGCATCACCGTAAGAAGCCGAAGTGGGCATTTCAAATAAAAAATTAATTTTGTTAATAGCTCACACATACATATAGGTTGTTTTATTCCATTTCAACATCTACCCGGCCTTATTGAAAAACCCTTTACATGACGTTAACAAATTTTTCTTCTATCTTCAAATAACGGTACCCGCCATTCAAATGTTAAGAAATTTTTGGCGCAAATTAATTTTTTCTCGAAAATGGCTACCAGAATTTTGATAAATTTCTATAAAATAAAATAATTCAATAAAAAAGTTTTCTAATTTACACATTACAGACAGTAAACCTACCGCAGAACCAGTTTTTGAATTTTACAATGGCATAACATAACGGATTTAAAAGAATTTAAGCAGAATCGGTTCTCTTATAAATAATATTTCCGGATGTTAAAAAGGTAGTTTATATTTAAGTACTTCCAGTGATTTTTTCCAATAATGTCTTTCAAATTCCACTGAAAAGCTTAATTAAGCAAATTCGGGTGGTCCAAGTCCAATCATTTAATTATTTTGTAATTTTTGAGTGCAGCCAATATTTAAAAAAATTCTTCGAATTTATATCTAGGTAGCTAGGTAATTATTGTAGTCGATCCACTGTGCGGTGCGGCGCCAAGTTGTATCGACTCGAAGCCACACTCTAACTACTCAACTATCGAAGTTAGCAGTTGAGTATAAGCAAGTCATAAGAACTACTCCCAGAACTGTAGAGACAAGTTATCCATTACCATTTGCTACCCCGACCATATCGCCTTCACCACCCACCGCCTAAAGTAGAGTAGAATCGAGTATAGCAAGTTTTTATTTCAATGCAGATCGAAATCGTGTCGAATGGTTTTCTAATTTTTTTTTTCTTTCATCTCACTCTGCATTCCTCGACCTAAAAAAGCCAACAAAAATGACAGAAAAGGTAACATTTTAGTGAAGTGCCCATGGATTTGCGACTACGTCGAACGATGATGCCATGATACGGGGCAGTGTATGTTCTGGCTTCCATGTAAATTCTCTGCGGGACTAGTTTGGTGAGTTAAATAAATGATCATCATCAGGCAGTGTGACGGATACTAATGACATTTTCCAACAGTGTGGAGGTTCTTGTCAACTTTAATTTTTGTTTGTTAAATATTAAAAAAAAGGCTTTAACACGCGAAAAAACAATAATATAATTTTGAAAATAATTTATAAATTGAAAATATTTGTAAAAGGAATTGAATGGGGTTATGTTATGAATAAGAATACAAAAACCTTTATTTGGAGGTCAATGAACAAATAAACTTAATGTAGAACTACTGAAGCCTTTGTTTTTTTTTAAAGCTCTTAGGTGAACTATCACGGTTTCAGTTTACGCATCCATCCGGTAGGAATTCATCGTTCTTATAATGTTTTTCAATTAAAAATATTCCATTGGTTAAATATCACACAATTTGTCAATAAATTGTGATAATATTTAATAAGCAGAAGATCTAATTTTAAAATGAAACCCTAGACAAAGAACTTGCCAATGGAAAGCTTAAATCAATTACGGACGGATCAATGTTGATTGTTGACAGTCTGTGGGGACCATATTGCTTTGTCAATCTGATATTTATTATTCAATCACTGATACCATATTACCATGCTGTGTGTTTTACCCATTTTACGACAGACACGTTACCCCTTCAAAATCGACTCTGCAAGTTTACTTGCTTACGAGTACTTAAGTTGGCGTGGTGCCTCATTTCGGGGTGCTCCTGGATCTCAAGTAATAGGCCCCACTAGCTTTTTTGATCTCAAGTTTCCTGTTCAGTTTTGTACACCAATTCAGCGTAGATCTCCCTTAACTTGGTTACAGCACCGGACATGAGTTCTGCCTCCGTTTCTTGTACACTCTGGTGGTCTTAGTGTTGAATACTCGTATTCTACGGACTGGATCGTCGATATTCTTCAAGATGTCCCAGCCATCTTAATCGTTGAACATTTAACTTTTTAACCAAGGGAACATCGCTCTACACCTTGTACAGTTCTTGGTCTTATCGTCTTCGCCAGGTGTTATTATTCCTATCGACACAAACCAGACCATTAAATTTGCGGAGATCTTTTCTCTCGAAGCCACTAAGGCCCGGCGCACACATGCGCTTTTAACGCGCGGTACCGCAGCCTGCGAGTCTTTTTACACGTAAAACAACGCGCGATGCCGCAGCGTCACCGCACTCGTGTGTGCATCACTCAATTCATTCGTGAGTACTGTAAGACGCAAATGCGGTGACGCTGCGGTACCACGCGTCAGAAGAACCCCAAGCAACACAATTATCTCTTACAGATATCTTGAAAAGGTATTTTCCAAGTGTTTTCAACTCTTTGAACAATCTTTAAGAGATCTTTAATACCCAAAAAGGCCTAAAAGGGAGGAGCCTATTGTATTGAACAAAGAGTTCTAAATAAAGTGTTTGTAAGACTTCATAAAGATCGTTCTTTTGATTAATCTATAAAGATACTTTCAAGTGGTTTTCAAGATATTTTCATTTTTGAGTACAAAGTGTGAACTTCGAGGAAGAAAAATATATAAATAATGTCTTTCTCTTTCACACAAATACAAGTTTAATGCAATTTTAATAAAACGGATTGAGTGAAAATAAAATGCCAAGACATGGCGAATTCCTTACTTTTATATTATGACTGTATTTTCAATATTCATTTTATTACCTTTTGCTATTGTGTGTTTTGATATGCGAAAAAAGATTTAATTTGAAACTGCATACTCTACCCTACTTGAAATTAACGCGCCTTCAAATAGAAAAGCATTTTCAAAGAAATATATTTAGAAATTAATGTTAAAATTCTCTCACAACAAAAAAAAGTATGCAATAGATATGGCCGACGCCGATTCATTCTCTTGTATTTATGTGTATATGTGCCAGGTATTCCTACCTACAGGGTGCTTTATTTTTTTAAATGATTTTTTTGTTCGACCTGAATAGTTTTAAAATGTAAAACGATTTCAGCAGGTAAATTAAACTTAACAGATTTATAAACTGAGCGACTGATTAGCACTTACGTTTTAACAATTTTGTATGAAATAAATATCTACTTTTAAAACAACTTTTTTGTTGCTACATAATAATTTATTGAAGAATGATTCAGGATTTTTTAGCATTTTTTCAAAAAAAAGTTGACAGGTTTTACACATGTTACAGAGAACAGATACAAAAAGCACTACTTAATAAAAATAAGTGAACAATATTTCATTGCTTAATTTGTATTCCACAAAGTGTTAAAATCTCTGGATTAAAAATTTGTGGAAAAGAAATGATAACTTGATATTTAATTGTTGCGTCAACATTCTATCAAGGTACAAAATATTGAATTTAATTGTCACCCAATTAAAAAATCTCTGAAAGTTCAGAAAATTTGACACTATCCAGAATTAAAATAATACCCATTACCAATTTGATAGTATGGTGTAATACTTTAAAATTTTCATATTTTGCCAAAATACTGCCAAAGCTTATCAAATAACAACATTTACCTTTCTCGTTTACTTACACCCGTAGAAACTGGAAGTCTTCGCATAGTAAACGATAAAACATAAAAATCTGGTATAATATAATTTTATCTTCAATATACGTTTAACAATGTCACCCTTTACAAAAATACATGTATTTTATATGGATTCACTACGAATTTTTTAATTACTCTTTAATACATCTTAAACACTTCACGATAAGATATCGAAACTGAAATTCAAAGCAAAGAGTGAAAAAAGTGTAAATAAAGTGTAAAGGGCGAATATAGCTGTCAGTCAAATTCAAAGAAAAAAGAGCAAACAAAGTGTAAGCAAAGAGTAAAAGAAAATGATAACAAATTCACAACAATCAGTTTTTGTCTATTTTCTGTTATAATCATATGCAACTTTTTAGCTAGTTTTCTCTTTCATATGTTCTTGATTGAATGGGAAGTGTTCCACAATTCACAAATGTCGGGTGAAACAAAACATTTTGTTCAACCAAAGGGAAAACAGTACTACTTGAAGATACCATGTTAAGATATCATAAAGACGTTTTAATGAAAACGTCCACAGAATATCTTCAAGATGTATTCGAAAGATTAAAATGAAAAACTCTTTCAGCATTTTAAAACTACTCCTTTTAAAAAGGTTTTAAAGAGAGTATATAGAGAGTGAATATAATGACATTTGTCATGAATATCTTTAAGATGGTGCCGTGAAATAAGGCCAAGTGAAATAAGGCCAAATTTCAAAAACTGGCCTTATTGCACTTTGATAAAGTGAAATAAGACCAATTTTCAGTAGTTGGTCTTATTTCACTTTGACAAAGTGAAATAAGGCCAAATGATTTTCGGAAATAAGACCAAATTGGTCTTATTACACTTTTTGAAAGCGTAATAAGAGCAACTGAATGTATTTAACGGTGCCGTGACATAAGGCCAAGTGACAAAAGGCCAAATTTGTTTGTGACTTAAGGCCAAACATAAAATGTTTTATCTTGAGCAACAGTACCTTGGGTGGCCCGCTTCGCGGGTTTTCAGGATTTTAACTCCCTTTTCGGGGCTCACACCCGCTCACGCAACTCCGTTGCTCCGCTTAGGGTATGTTCAGTCGCCAGGCAGGCGCCTGTAGCAACAGTTTTGTATTTTACATTAATTGGAGTAAACAACTAACAGTTATGTACTGCTGCTCAAGAAAACTGTTGCTACAGGCGCCTGCCTGGCGACTGAACATACCCTAAGCGGAGCAACGGAGTTGCGTGAGCGGGTGTGAGCCCCGAAAAGGGAGTTAAAATCCTGAAAACCCGCGAAGCGGGCCACACAAGGTACTGTTACTTAAGAAAACTCAGAACATCGACCCCCAATAAACAATAAATTATGTATTATACAAATAAATAATACTTATAAATGAAATGAAATAAATATAAAAATGCAGTTCGGCCTTATTTCGCTTAGTTAAAGTGCAATAAAACCAACTGTTGAAAGTGAAATAAGACCAATTTGGCCTTACTTCGCTTTGTAAAAGTGCAATAAGACCAACTGCTGAAAATTGGCCTAATTTCACTTTGTAAAAGTGCAATAAGGCCAATTTTTGAAATTTGGCCTTATTTCACTTGGCCTTATTTCACGGCACCCTTTAAGATGTTTGAAAGATGTTTTATTAATAGTATAACAGAAAGAACACTTTTAAAGAGCGAATTATGAGATTATAAAGTGAAATGGTATTAAAAGAGAGCAATACCGTAACGAGGAGACCTTTGTACTGGTCTCGTCGGTACTACTCGAAAACACTATATTTCGTATACGCTTACTAAGCCCAAAAACATAGAAACAGATAAGCCATAGTAATTCTTTGCTTGATTTCAGCGTTGATAGCCTTTGCAGAGTTCACAGAAGTGCTCAGGCTTACAAATTCACGGATTACCTCGAAGTTATATCTATCAATAGTCACGTTCTGACCAATTCTGCTATTGACATCGCCTCTATTAGCTGACAAGATATACTTCGTCTGCTTCTCATTGATGACAAGACCCATTTTGTTTCGCTTCTGAATCCATGCTAAAAAAGGTATCCGTAACTGCTCGTTTGGTTCTTACCAATATTTCGAAGTCATCTGCATATCTAAGATGTTCTGTGGGTTTTTTTTTAAACATATTGCAATATGTATTGGCCTGAATGTTGCACACTTCTCTCTAAAGAATAATATTGAAGCTGCTACATAAAAACGCGTTGCCTTGTCATAGTCCTCTGGTAGTTTCGAACGTTTCGGTAGAGTCTCTTCGAATTAATTCAGTTGTTATCAGCTATTAAGCTGGGTAACCTGAAGCAACACTGATAAGGTTTAACCAGTTCGTCGGTGAATAGACTCAGGTGTTCACATGCCAAGATCTTGTAGACGATATGCTCGAAAGGGTAATGCTTCTGTAGGTGTTGCAGTGAAGGTGATCGCATTTAGTTGGATGCTAAGGTTCTCTTTTCGGGCATATTTTTCTTCGACCATTTTGTATGTACCAGTTGTTGTATGCTCCTTACCATATCATCTCCAGGTACTCGGAAAGCTCCAACTGTGGACCATAAGCACCGGCGGATTTTTAGGATCTTATCGTGGTGAGGGGTAACTTGATCTCAATAAGGTGGTACTCCAGATCATCAAGCTAATAGACATGATGGGGCTGGTCACCGGCGTCGTTAGTCATTAAGATTACTGGTTGAAGTGATCCCTCCAGATTTTTAACAGCAGCTGCCTTTCCACTATCGTTCTTCCTTCCTCATCTTTGAAAGCTCCAGTGCGGCTAGTGAGTCCTGTTGCTTTCTATTTGATTCTTCTGAAGAAATTTCCGCACCTGATCTCTGCTATAGCGTCTCTGCTTCACACTTCACGCTGCTCATTATCACTGTCATCGGTTTTCGTGCCAACTCTTGTCAACGTAGAACTGATGAAAAGCTCTTGTCTTCCTTTTCTGCCAGTACATGTAAGCCTCCGATTTGAATATTTGTTTGTTGTTTGTCTGAGCCCATTCGGAGTCAAGCCGGGATTCCACCACAGCGGGGGCTGTGGGAATCCAAGTACCTCTTCTGAACCATTCCTGCTAGATTGTTGGTATTGCTGCCAGTGGGTTTTGGACTCAGCTCATTAGTAGAAGGGCTTCTCGCGAGGTCTATGAATACTTGGACGGCATATGCTATGGCATGGTTCTCTCTTCAGATTGCAGGCTTCCAATGTTGAGTTCCTCCTCATAGTTGATGTTTACCTAAGAGCTTTCATGGATATTAACACACGCCGCTTGGTAATGTTAGCTGATCTGAGAGTTCGTCCGGCTAGTACCATATGTTATATTTGGTTACAAGTTCGTTCATCGGCGGACTGCCAAGTGCCTTAGTGGATATCAAGACGAGGGAATATACTTTTACATACGTAGTCTGAGATCGTTTCCCCAAGTGATGTCGTGTGCATATTTTTTTTTTTTTGTTTCTTTACTATCCTAACAAAGATGTCTTCTTTGACAAATTTTAGAATTAAAATATCCCAGGAGTCTTTTTGAGGCATTGCTCATACCTTTTGACAAGGAGCTCCTAGTATTCTCCCTTGGTAGTGTCATCCTTCTCTTCCGTAGGGCATATGCACTGATAAGGCTGAAAAGGTGGTAATTGGCCTCAATGCCAAACTTACTTTCTCGCTGACATCAAGAAAGCTTAAAAGTGTTTGCCTAAGTTTTCTCTGACATCAACTCAACACCCAAGCAAATGCTTCTTTGTATAGAGTAAGCATTTCCCATAATATAAATCGCACCTTTTTATCTTCCTCTCGACCGGCCCATTTCATTGGAGCGCTGTTATATTTAATTTTTTCGAGGGCTTTGGCAAACTGTTCTGCCTTTCGTGTTCTGGTTAGGTTAGTGAATACACTTTTCATAGATGTATGCCATTGTCGATTTTCATTATCGGGTTTTCCCTTCATGGCGGGTTCGTGAGGTCCGTGTATGGCTGATGTCTTAGGAGCTGGTGCTTCAGATCGATTTCTGTTCTTTTGCTGAGGTTTCACAGCTCTGGATCCGATGGATCCAACGTTCGTCGTTAGTTCACCTTCGTGATATCCAGTTTACACCACTAGGAGGTGACCATAGGGCTTTGCGCCTCCAACGACCTATTGGGTAAGCAATCAGCAAACATCCATACGTCAAAGAAACGACAGATCGGCTAAATTGCCGTAATTGAGATGATGCTAATCCACACGAGGTTCTTTAGATTACAATCCATCCAGAAAAAATATACTTAGGTACAGATTTTTGGTGAGGTTTTCTTTGGCTTATAATTAATTGTTGATGCCAACACCGTCAAGTGCGAGCGCTACAGTCTTATCATAACCAGTTTCTATTGACCTGAATTGAAATATATTGACGTGTACGATGTGTGTTTCCAGCAGGACTGTGCTAAGTGCCACATAGCGAATGTATTAATGAGTATTCAGCATTAACGATTTGATGGTAGGGTTAACTCCCGCGGATGTGACTTAGATTGGCCACCAAAATTGTGCGATTTGACCCGGTAGATTTTTTACTGTAGAGTTTTCTAAGACGTTGACGTTGTTGACCAATTATGTCAACATAACCTAAGCGATTGCTCTAATTAAGGCAGATTTATGTGTCAAAGTCGTTTTAAATTGAGCCTCTCGGCTCCGTGCCAAAATGAGAAATCAAGACTGGCATTTCTTTTAAATAAATAAAAAAGAAAAATGTAAATTCCTTAAATTTAAAGTTCCTATTTGACACTCGAAAACAGACGTCTTTTTTATTTTCAGTTTTAATTATTTTTTGTTTTTAGTTCAGAGGAAACAACATGGACCCCAATCATACACTATAGGTATGCTATTCGTTCTTCTGGAATTTTACCTCCATTTCATAACTTCAAGTATAATTAAATTAACTTGTGAGACTTCAACTAGTTTTCTATTTTTAACAAAACCTTCCGAAATTGTGTTAAAACTAACAAGTTGAAGTTATGACAAAATAAAACAACTGAAGACAGCAGAACGTCACGAAAGAAAAACCGCCACCAAAACCTGGAATATTCAGGACTCACTCGAAGGGCCAATGGTGCACAAATTTGCACAAAATTAATTAATTACGAATGAGAAATACTCCAGAGTAATGTGAAAAAGCTCTTAAGGTTTAAACTTCTGTCAGTCATTCAATGTCCTGGACAGTGCATATTTGTAATGCGGATGTGAAATCCTCAAAAATAGCTCCTGTGCGACCAAAAATATTTATAGGTGTACATGAGTATAATGATAATTTCTTATATGATACTAATTGTAGCAAAAATAATGGCAGACCATTACGAGAAAACCAACAATTAAATGGTCGTTAATGGATGCCTGTCTACGTGCAATCCGGACCAACTTACTCGTGTATATACCTTGCCAAGGTATAAATGCAGCTGTAACAGACATGCAAAATACAATGAAATCCGAAAACTTATTCCAGTCCATGTTAACTGTCGCCGTTGCGATTTAAACAGCCCATTAAACCAGATGTCGGATCGTCAGCTTAAATCTCTCAAAAATAATTTAACCATGTTTATGGGGATTGTACGGAGGCAGGCAGAGGAATGATAATGCAAAACACGTTATTGTCTGCTCTTGGATGCTGTTCCACCTTCAATATTCAATTGGAAACTGCGTACACACACAATTAAAATGAAGCTCACTGAGAAGTTCACTTTTACACGGAACAAAAACTATAAACCTTTAAAGAGCCTAGTTTAAAAAGATCCTGAAATAAGGGTTAACAAATAAAACAAATTTCAACTGAAGTTTGGTTCCTCAAATGACAAAGGGCTGTTTTTCGAGTGATCATTTGAGCTTGGCGCCATTTTGTTTAAATTGAAGACATTGAAACAGAGATTTCGCAACTTGTAATCATAGCAACTGATTCTACCTATAGACGTCCATTTAAGCCTTCTGATATTACAGTACCACAGTTACAGTTGCACTGCCAGATAGAGCTTGATGAAATGGTTGTTGAAATCAGAGCATCCAAGTTTCCAGAAGAAGTACCATTAACTGGACTTTAACTTGAAAACTCCAAGTACCAGTTTTTTCAAGTACTTCGTGGCAACGACAAAGTATCGGGTACTTAAGTAAGTCCTGATACTTGGAACTTGTACCCAAATAAATGAAAAAAACTTATACTTGAAGTTCTACAAACTACCAGTGCCAAAGCGCTGAAGTACAAGTACCAGAACCTAGTTTTTGTACTTGAGAGGCCTGAAGTTCCAAAATATTTAAGCACTATAGCGCTGGTCGAAATACATTGACATTTTTGATGAAGCCATACCCGAGTTGTTCAAAGAGTCAATTATACACCCGTTATTTAAAAAAGGACGGATTAAAAAAAAACGCTATTTACCACTATTCTCTTGAATAGACTGACTTCATAGTTAAAACATATTAGTATCTAAGGGGTAGATTTTGGCGGCCTGTGGGAGCCATTTTGTTTTGGTAATAGCTGTCAAATCTGCTATTTATTATTCAGTTATTAATGCCAAATCACCATAGCACTATTTCACTATTTGAACAACAAGTCTTGTTCGTTACTGCAAACGGTGCTGGCTTTACTTCCATTTTACGATAGAATTGGTGGCCCTACACACCCGACTCTTCAACGTTTGTTGGCTAAATTAGAGACGACCGTACACTCGTACGTGAAAGGATTGAAAGCTTAGAACATCGCCGAGGTCCGTGAAAGTGTACAGCCGAATCTGAGATACTCTATTTTTCGCATTCCACGAAAAATAAAGCTTTGATAGACTTAAACTTGGCAAATTTCGCATCGGGACTTGGTCCTACATTTCTACAAGATCCAACTCACCCAGAACACTAAGGAAAGAGCTAAAAAAAGAACGATTGCATTCTACTCCTGTAACAGAATCTTTGGGAAATCCTGGGGACCAAGATTCAAAATTATCAGGCGATAATCAGATTAATACTAACTTATGGTAATTTGGTGTGGTGGAATGCAATTGAAAAAAGCACGAACCTCAAAACTCTGACAAAAGTACAGAGACTTGCGTGCATTGGAATTACGGGGACCATGAGATCCACTCCAACTGCAGGGTTAGAGGTGATACCCAACCTGAAACCCCTAGATCTTTTCGTACAAGAATCCGCAGCATGTAGTGCCTTAAGGCTAAGCCAGACTAATACATGGAAGAACAGCACAATAGGACATGCTTAAATTCTCCAGAAATATTTGGGTGATAGTATCATTAAAGATTATATAACACCCGAACTTGACTTTTATAAACCATTCCGAACTGCCTTTTCAAGCAATGAATCAGCAAAAGCAATCTATACTGATGGCTCCAAAATGGACACGGGTGTTGGTGGAGACTTTTTCTTAGAACCTCTTGAGCTAAACAACTCACTTAGGCTCCCAGATTATAGTAGTGTCTTCCAAGCGGAGGTCCTGGCAGTGACAACAGCTGCTAGACACGTATCAGTGATGGCGATACCACGGGTTGATATGACCTTTTCCATGCATAGCCAAGCGACAATTAAAGCGATTTCTACCACTGTGATAAAATCGAAGCTTGTTTCTTGCTGCCGCGAAGAGCTACAGATTCTTGGCACGCAGCACAATATTAGACTTTGCTGGGTCCCGGAACACAGCGGCATACCGGGTAACGAAAATGCTGACGAGTTGGCTTGACGCTAGTCAAGCAGAGCTGGTCAATATCCCACCCTGCAACATTAAACAGAAAATTTCAGATTTAATCCTAAAAAAAATCCAATGAAAGGTGGAGTCCACTTGACACCTGTGATACTACTAGGAAAATATGGCCTTAGTATGCAACTTAGTAGTCATTGCAACTTAGTAGTCATTTCGTCTTTTTGATGTGATGACGAAGTGGTGCATGAGAATACATCACACTTTCTCTGTCATTGCCCTTCACTATGCCATCAGAGAAGGATGTGGCTTGGTAGTTACTTCTTTGATAGTGTAGAATAACGGTCAGCAACAGGCGGACCGCGGTACGCTTGCGGACCTCGGAAGGTCGAACCTGGGACCGCTAATTTTTTTAGATATACATATGTAATGTACCTACAAAACTATTCATTTAATTTGATGATGAACAACTGTCTCTCTTGTGAGATTTTTTGACGTTGAAAGGTAAAACTCAATGCTTTTGATGAATTCGTAACGAAAACCAATATTAATCATGACAAAATGGTATCGCTTTCATCTGACGGGGCACCAGCGATGATTTGCAAAGAAAGAGGATTAGTAAAGAGAATCAAAGATAAGAATGCAGTCTAATTGCTTATCAGTGCATAATTCACCAGGCAGCCCTTTGTGGAAAACTTAGTGGTACATTGAAAGAAGTAATGGACAGCTTGGTCAGATTAATTGATTTTATAAGATCTCGTTCTGCTCTTCAGCACCGACAGTTCAAGGAGTTTCTTTTTGAATGTGATTCCGCTTATTCTGACCTACTACAACACAACAATATTCGTTGGCTAAGTAAAGGTCAAGTTATTTAACGTTTAACGAGGGAAATGTGCTAGCTGTGGCTTTTGTCAAAGATATTTTGAAATATTTGAATGGGCTTAACACCGAGTTACAGGGAAATGGAAAATTAATATGTGATCTCATACAAAGCCTGTCTGATTTTCGTCGCAAGCTGGATATTTTTAAAAAAGACATCTCAAAAAAAGAATTCATTCATTTTCCAACAATTCTTGAATGTAAGAAGAAAGGCTCTGAAAAAGATCTTGCATTATTTTTAAGGTTTTTATCCGATCTTAGGAACGAATTTACTGCAAGATTCCAAGACTTTCTAGAGATGGGTAAGCTCTCTCAATTCCTTAAATCGCCTTGTTTAGTTGACGCAGCTCCAGATTGGACTAGCTTGGCTGCGAAGTTATTTAGTCTTTCAAAGCCTTTGCTGCAAATGAAAATAGAGTTGCAAGAAGATATTTCCCTGCAAATGTTTAAAACTGCATCCACTGAAGAATTTTGGGGTAAACATGTTTTAGAAAAGTATGAAAATTGCAAAAAACTAGCTATCAACCTAGTTTCTATGTTTGCTTGACATATATATGCGAATCATATTTCTCAAAAATCAATTTCTTGAAAAACAAATATTATTCGAGACTATCGGACACTCACCTGGAAGATACTCTTCGTATTTGCTGCTCTACGCGTGAACCAAACTATAAAAAACTGGTTTAAGACGGTCGTTATAATTTCTCGCATTAATTTTATCTATTGTTCTTTGCAAAATTACTTATGTAAATGAAGTCAAATAAAATTAGTAAGTATTATGAGTTTTTTTTTTTCCTGGACCTCGACAGAATGTTTCAACTAATCCTGGATCCTTTAAAAAATTACTTGCCGACCCCTAGTGTAGAAGATCTTTCCAACATTTCAGAAATCCACATATTGAACTTTGTCAATGCCTCTAAATGGATTGACTAATTAATAGAATACATAGGTTTTTATCAGAAAAGAGTGATTACAATCACAGGCAGCACAGTGGGTCTATTTTGATCTAAATGACGATAACGACATCAATTGTCATCCCAACAACCTAACCTAACTCACCCAGAAGCTCAAAATTCATGTCCATAGACAACGCATCTTTAGTGACGATTTTAACCTATTTATATTCTTTGAATTAAAAATTACCTTCTAGATCGTTCAATACATGTTGAATTGGATGGCTTTAAGTCTGATCTTCACAAACTGAATTCTGGTGTTCCCCAGGGCTCCGTTTTGTCTCCGACTCTCTTCCTCATTTTTATAAATGATCTCTTGTCTGAAACTTCTAATCCACTTCATTGTTTATTCGAAGACTCTACTCTCAGCTTATCATACTCGTTCTCAAATTCACGTCCATCTCCTTCGGAAGAGCAATTGCAACGGTATCGTATGATTACCTCTTAAAACTCATTGTTAAATGGGGTATACAAAATCGCGTGGAGTTTAATGCTGCAAAAACTCAATGATTTCTACTGTCGTTAAAGCAAAATGTACCCCTTATGCATTCGCCCTTGAATGTGACTTGCATCGAAGAAACCGAAAAGCTCTCAGTACTCGGTATGTGTGTCAACGACGATCTTCGTTGGAATGATCACATTATCGATACCGCCAAAAATGCTTAGGATTTCGATATTGATGTAAGAAATTTGTCACCCCTTCTAATCTGGCTATCATTTCTAAAACGTTTATACGTCCAAAAATCGATTATAACTCACATCTTTGGGCAAGTTCAGCAAAAAATTCGCTCCACTTATTGGATAGAATTCAGAACAGAGCGTTAAAACTGATGTTGTATTCCCATACCTATCTGAGGAAGTCGTAGTGCGTTGAACTTAATGCATTCTCAATTGTTCTTAGTTGCACTTATATTGAATATATTGTATCCGAAACGTATCACCTTACGGATATCAATTTAGGTCAACTAAAATGCAATATCGAAAGAATTGAGTAGTGCTGAATGGTCAGCGCGTGTCGATTTCCCATGGCTCTGCTTGGGTTCTCGATCGGTTGTTTGACACGAAGACGAGGAGTCTAAAGAAACGAGTCAACGGTGTCGGTGTTTGGTATTTACAATATAACATTGGCGCAGCCGGTACGTGAAACCAAATTTAAAATAAATAAGTTATTAGAAAAAGAAAAATAAATTGTGAAAAGGATATATGTGTAAAATTTAGCTAATCTTCACCTAAATGAATCGTGTCGCTTTGTATGTTCTATAATTCGATATCTATACCGGAGCAAACGAAGAAAATAAAAAGAAAAATTGTTAGTGACAGAAAAAAAAAATCGTATGCATTCATAAATAATACGAGTATCCATACAAAAACAAAAAAAAAAAGTGCAAATTTGTGTTTGAGAATAAAATAAGTAACTAAAAACAACAACGCAAAAACAAAAAAAAAGAAGAAGCCAGGTGAGTATATGAAGGTATCTATATTACTACTAAATATTTATTTATATATTTACAAAATTGAAGCTACCTTTAGACATAGTGTACCCATTTGAGTTTTTTTTTATTATTGCGGTTTTCAAAGTTATTTTTTTTGTCGTCTGTGTAATTTTTATTGAGGTAGGTTAGATCCGTTTGGAAAAACAAAACGCGATGGAATTTGGAACGATAGCAAACGTACGTTTTATGTACCAAAGTCCTGCCACTCATCAAGCCATACTTAGCAATAGCCTGACAAAAACTTACACACCTGAACCTACCTTACCTCAACCTCAATACCCAAGTATATACACTACCACATACCCACAATCACTAACCCAACAACAACAACCTCAAGCGACTATTAATGATCCACAAATTCAGACATATTGTCAAAGACCTACACCACAGTTCACCGACCAACTTCAAGACTCCCCCCACTCCAGCAATAGACAGCCAACTAGGTCCGCGAATTCTCTTGTAATAACATGTGGATTCTGCGGAAAGCAAAACCACACATTTGCTGACTGTACTATTCGGAAAAAGACACCATACTGCGACACTTGCGAGGACTATGGGCATAGTCAAAACAGTTGTCCCCGCTCGTTACGAGTTACCCAGACAACAAGACAAAAGCCCAGAGTCAAATGCAAGTGGTGTTCTAGGGTGGGGCATGTGGAGGACGATTGTTTCTCAAAGAAGAGCTTTCTTAAGGACCAATCGGGAAACGGCCCGGGGGCTCAATTTCAATCATTAAATTGAACCCCAAAAAAATTTGCCCTCCATAAATAAAATACCACCAAAAAGTCCCTCTTCAAATACAAAAGTTGTGTCATCAGGGCTGCATAATCAAACACCTCCTATGACATCAAAAATGCAATATGAAGAAACTTCTAAAACAAAAGATAAGACAAATCCATCAGCGCATTTATTAAACGAGTCGCAACGACAGAAGAAAAAAAGAAGACAAAATGTTGACTCGAAAGGGTCCAATTTCTTTACTTTTGAGACGGTTCGTAAAACGAAGCGGAAATCAAGGCCAGGAGTATCTGGGACAAAAGTTGTCCCAGGTCAGTTTTATATCTGGTTACTTCTTACGAATGTATGTTTGGTTGTTAGTCGTTTAAAGCTATGGAAATTTATTGTCTTTTTATTAGATACGTTTAAGAAATATGTTTCTAAAGTTTTTGGTGAGTATTTGTCTCCGTTTACTATGCCGAAGATTAAAAAGGAAATATTGTATACATTTAAGAACATTCGTAAGAACGATGTTTTCGTCGAGCTGCCTACTTCAATAGCTAAGTACGGAAATGTACTTCTACTTGTAGATACTGGGGCAGACTCGAGCTTACTTAAACGAAGTTCACTAAAAAATGTAAACAATATAAACACTCGAGAAATAAAGCAATTGGGTGGTGTCTTTGGCGGTGTTAGCACAACATTGGGAACAATTAAGACCAATTTACTTTTCCCTAAAAATTTTTGGACTAAATGGAATGTTGTCGATGGACTAGATGACGTCCCGGCTGATGGAATACTAGGTCGTGACATCCTCTGGAATCACACTATTATTGACGCAGTTTCCAAAAGAATACAATTTTTAGATGGGAAAAAGGAAGTTTTAATTGATTTACCCCTCAAATGTTTGTCATCGAGTTCTAATAATAAGCCTGGTAAGACCAACTGCAATGCAGATGCGTTAAGCAGGATTCAGAAAGAAAATAATGACATAAAAATTGTACAGACAAGAAGTAGGACTAAACTAGCTAAAGAAAGTTTGAATACTAAAAAGGACATCATACAACAATTTAGTAAGCAAGCCAACAACAGGCAGGCAAGTAGAAACGACTTTCAGCTTTTAGAAAATCTAGAGGACATACAAACAGTTCTTCGCGATTGCCACAACTCTGCACTTGGAGGACATCAGGGAATGGCGAAGACGTATGCACGGATTCGTCGTCAGTTTAGGTGGAAAAATATGCAAAAGGATATTGCAAATTACATCAGGAACTGTGACAAATGCCAAAAGAACAAGTCAGGCAAGTTGACCAGAATGCCAATGGTTTTGACAGACACCCCATGCCTCCCATTCGAAAAGGTATACATGGACATGGTAGGTGTCCTTCCCCAGACTTATTCCGGTAACAGGTATATTTTAACATTCCAGGACGACCTGACAAAGTATATGACCTGTGTGGCAATTCCGGATGCTGAAGCATGTACGGTAGCAAGAGCCTTTTACGAGGAGATTGTTGCAAGGTTCTGCATTCCAAAATTACTCGTCACAGATAATGGAACTAATTTTACTTCGAAACTTTTTTCCGAAACATGTAAGCTTCTAGGAGTAAAAAAAATTCACATTACAGCCTATCATCCACAAGCCAACGGTTCACTCGAACGCAGTCACAGACCCTTAGCGGAATACCTAAGGAGTTTCGTTGACAATGATGACCGGTGCTGGGATCAATGGTTGAGACAGGCGATGCATGTCCACAATAACACCGTCCATACTGCTACTAAACTGACACCGACGAAGAGTTTGTATGGTTTTGAGTTTCAAATGCCAACAAACTTAAAAAGAACACCTAGACCTCTGTATAATGTTGAAGATTATCCAAAATTACTGAAACTTCAACTACAGAAAACGCATGAACTTGCAAAAAAGAATTTGGAATTAGCCAAACTTAAATCAAAACAGCAATACGATCGTCAGACAAGCCCTGTCTCGTTTGTGGTTGGAGAAAAAGTCATGCTTAAAAACCCCACTAGGAAAAACAAGTTCTCACCTATTTGGTTGGGCCCCTACGAGGTGGTCTCAGTGAATGAATCTGTAAACACTAATATTCGAGTAGGTAGGAAAATCAAAAGGGTACACAATAACCAGCTAAAGGCTTACCACAATGATTAAATTCCAACTATTTACATAATTCATTTTTTTTTCTTTTTAGATTGTTGGCCGCCCGGAACAGATAATCCTTTTTTCTATTTTTCAGAGTTTAGATTAAAAATATTAAACATTAAATTTAGAAAAAAATTACCTATATTCCATTGAAAAAAAAAACTTCTCCCTCTATCTATATAAGATATTTATAATATAGAATTAAGCCAATTCAGAAAAAAAAATATGTTAAGATTATTATTTATGAAATTAAGTTGTATGTTCCTCGCGTCAAACATATTCTCCAAAACTGCGACATCAACTCCTTCCCGAATCGAAGAGTTACACTAAATCCAGCAGCATTGTACCAAGCAGTCCAGCTGTTGACTTCTCCCCAAGGAGGGTAAATCGTTCTAAAAATCACGGTTCCGCTACCAGAAGCCACGATGTTCTCTGTTTACAAAATATATCCAGTACGTACGAAACTCGATCAACATTGGGACCTGGTTTTAGATATTAAGACAGAGTTTATCGCAGAAGCAGATGATCATGCTTTCTTTGTGAGCATGTCCCAAACAGAGTTGCTGCAATGTTCCGATGTCATGTTCAATTCATCAGTTACGATAAAGGTATGCAAGCACCAAAAACCCATACATACCAGTGGAAGCTCCGAGTGCCTCGTAGAACTTTTACAGCACTCTGCTACGTCACAGATGAACTGTAAATACGTCGCCGCTCCATTATCCAAGGGGGTAATCACGAAGATGTCAACAAAAAATAAATGGCTTTTCAATATGAAGCAACCACTTGCCCTTAACTTTAATTGTATTGGAGAACTATATGCTCCGGAGCTCAATGGATTTGGGATTTTCCACATTTTAAATCCTTGCGAAATAAGTACGAAAGAATTTCGAATACCGTACGAGCAGGTTTGGAGTTCCAACTTTAAGATCCATCAACCGAGAGTAAACCATTCCGATTTAATTGAAGTGCTACGAACAAAATATGGCAATCTTACAGTGAGGACCTTTTCAAAGCGGCCGCTCTTGTCATTAGGCAGTCACGGTGATATGATCGCGAGTTTAGTAGAGGGGAAGAAGTCATTGGCCGATCTTAAATTGGAAGCGAACCAGATTGAAAACAGAAAGAGTTTGATCAGTCAGCAATTGGAAGTTGATATCCATCGTTACTCATTTGTATCAATCATTTTTCTGGTAATAGCACTAGTGTTGTTAAAATGGTACTGTTCCAGATATTCGAATGAACGTGCCACCACCAACCCAAGCCAAATCACAACGAATATCACGAACGTTGTCCCGCAAAAAACCAATGCTGTCAAAATAGATGCCGTCGACATGGATGACTTTCCAGTACGGGAAGCTTCAACGAGGAGATCGACGAACGAGATCACGAACGTTGTCCCGCAAAAGACCGATGCAGTCGAGATGAATGATTTTCCAATACGAAGAGCTTCAACGAGGAGATCGGCAAGAGGAGTAACGTTTGCGCGAGTGTAGCACTTAAAGAACAAAAAGTTATTTAATTTATTCAATAATGTTTTTTTTGTATCCAAACATAAACACTTTAAGCAAAAATAGAAAAAACAACAAAAATATTATTAAAATCAAAAATAGAAAAACATTATATTATATAAACTAAAAAAAAAATTATAAAAACAAATAAAATATTATTTAAATCAAAAACAGAAAAACATATAACAATATTATTAAAACTAAAATTAAAAAAAAAAACTATTGTCATAAAATACAATAAAAAGAAAACAAAATTAATATTAAAAAAAAAGGGAATGACAAGAATATCATTCTTTTAATCTTAATTTTATTACTTCATAATAATGTATGTTAGGAAAAAGAGAAAAACAGACAAACCAAGTCCATTTAACTACAGTTCTCTCGCTCAAACAAATTAAAAAAAAAAAAAAAAAACAGCTTACTTGTACTGATCCAGAAGCGAAAAAGGAACAACACTTAAATCTTAGAGTATGTAACATAAATGTAAACAGATACACATCATAATTCATAATAATGAGAAAAAAAGAGTCAATGTAAAAGTTCTCAAATTTATTTATGTAAAATAATCTCAATTTATCAATTTTATCATTATCAGTTTGTGTTCATTATTTTGTCAACTTTGTGAGGTTCTGAATCGGGCTTGCAAGGAATTTTTGAACTAAATATGAATAAAAGTATATAACAAAAATGAATGTATCTGTATTTAGAATTTTTTTTCATGTTAAGGAAATAAAAAAAAAAAATAAATAAATAAAAATTAAATAATATATGTATATATAAAAAAAAATAAAATAAAAAAAATCAATAATATATATATAAAAAAATTATTAGTTATACATGTAACATATTAAAATTGTTAAATATTTTTAAGAGAAAGTTACAATAAAATATAGTTCGATCTTGTCAAGTGTCACCCAGCTGATCGTTAACGAGTTCTGCCCGGGTAGGGAGGGATGTTGTATTCCCATACCTATCTGAGGAAGTCGTAGTGCGTTGAACTTAATGCATTCTCAATTGTTCTTAGTTGCACTTATATTGAATATATTGTATCCGAAACGTATCACCTTACGGATATCAATTTAGGTCAACTAAAATGCAATATCGAAAGAATTGAGTAGTGCTGAATGGTCAGCGCGTGTCGATTTCCCATGGCTCTGCTTGGGTTCTCGATCGGTTGTTTGACACGAAGACGAGGAGTCTAAAGAAACGAGTCAACGGTGTCGGTGTTTGGTATTTACAATATAACACAGAGTTATCATGGATTCATTCCCATCTCTGGAACACCGTTTCTTTCACAAGCAATGCTCACTCGAAGTAGCCAGTTGCATTCCTCCCCTTTATCACTTCACCCGCGATACCCATTTCGCTGGGAATGCTCAGCAGTTCACCCTCGAGCCTAATTTTGGTCGTACCATCAAATATAGAGATTCGTTTTTTAGTCGAACAACACGATTTTAGAATAATTTACCGGGCGCGCTTTTCCCTTGCCATTTCAATTTGCAAACATTCAAAACCAATGGTCATCGACACGTCCTTCCTACCCCCCTCCCGCATTACCTCATCACTAGTGCTGTGTTTAACATTATAAGGTTCTCTTAAGGGCGTGTAAATTATAAAAAATAAAAAAAAAAAAATATTAATATTAGATAAATCTAGTTAATTGTCTTTACCTCGTATTAACGGGTATTAACCCGTTTAACTTAAACAACATAACAATTACTTACATACTTACTTTACTTAACTTTAGTTGGCTCTACAGCGCGAGGTGCGCCTGGGCCTCGAATAGTAGACCCCGCCAGCAGTCTCGATCTCTAGCTTGCTGCCTCCGGTTTCGAGTCCCAAGTTGTCTCTCTCAACTTGATCACGCCACCGGAGATGAGGTCCGCCTTTGTTTCACGTATCCTCTGGCATAGCATTGAATACCTTACGGGATGGAGCCGGAGCGTCGATGTTCATTCGCTCTACATGCCCTAGCCACCTTAACCGCTGAATACGTATTTTCTTGACTAGGGACACGTTGCTGTACATCTCGTACAATTCATGATTGTATCGTCTTCGCCAGATGTTATTTTGCCTATCGACATAAACCGGACCATAAATCGTGCGTCGTGGCTGATCTGTACGTGCGTACGCCCAGTATGCTAGAGGACTGCCTTCCGTCGATAGCAACATGATTAATTTGGTTGCACGTTAGGTCATCGGGGGACCGCAAAGTACCCTTGTGCTACTCAACACCATGTTCTTTCCCGCTACGAAGTCGATAAGCCTGATTCCGTTTCCGGAAGTGATGTCGTGCAGGCTTTGTTTTCCGACTGTCCCACCAAAGATGTTTTCTTTACCAATTTTGGCATTAAAATCTCCCAGGAGTATTTTGATGTCACTTTTGAGACACTGCTCATAAGTTTTGGCGAGGAGCTCGTAGAATTCTTCCTTAGTAGTGTCATCTTTCTCTTCTAGGGGCATTTGCGTTGACAACATAACCATTAGTTTCATTTACTCGTAACCAAGAAGATAAGTAACTAATAAATAAGAAGTTGTGTTGAATTAACTAAATGTAGTTATTTGATCTAACACTTTGTCGTTTTAAGTTAACAAAAACCTAGTTTCTCAATTAACATAAATAAGTTTTTTGATTAAAGTATCATTCATAGTTTCTTTTTGTAAACAATTTCAAAAATCGATTTAACTACGTTAACTTTAGTGACCAGTGAGAAATGCTTTCTGCGTGTAGGAGGAAGGAGAGATCTTCTAAAATAGGTTTAAGTTCTTATTATTAATGAATTATAATTCAGTATTCATAAAGATTAGCCCTTTTCTGCCCCTGCATCTTGGACATTTTCTACACAAGTCCAGCGAGCTAGTGCCCATTCTACTCATGGTTGTTGCCACTTTTTTGTTTCTTTTCTTCGACTATAAGTTCCATGAAACCCAGCAAGTGTCCGTAGTTGTTGTGGCATGAGTATTAAGGTATCTGCTTGGCTCAAATAATGAGATGACCCTTTTTAAGTCAGTTCATTTACCATTTCGTTCCCTTATATATCACGATGTCCCAGGCAGGACCCATTTGAAGGTAACTATGTTCGTTTCACTGAAAAACATGTTACACAGCTTTATCGGTTTTTCCGGTTTGGTCATTCTAAAAAGACCTATAGTTGAGCTACATACGAGTATTTCTTGCGAATTTGTAGGCTTGGCATAATGAATGGTTAGTGCGTTGGACTGTCATGCGGAGGGCCTCGAGTCCCATTCTCATCCGCTCAGCTTGCGAGGAATTGACAAATCTTCTAAGAGTATATCTCTTGTCATGGAAAGTGCTGCTTATTAACCGCTCGAAATCGGCAGAAAATTGTAGTTAAGAGTTGAAAGTCACTAGGTCCTGGTTCAGTTCGAGCTGTTGCACCACCAAAATTAATTTAATTTCTTGCGAATTCGTAGGCGATGGAAAGATGGTGGATCTTGATTTGGAATTTGTTGGTCTTTTCCTAAGTTTGATTTTGAGTATTTGGAGCTATAAGTTGCCATGCTCGATAGCACATTCTTGAAAGTAGCTAGAAGATATACTTTTACAGGGGCAATATAATATTACCTTGAAGATGGATTTATACTATTGGTTTCTATCTCCAAGGTCATATTTTTACTTTTTCAAAATGGCGGAAAATTAAATAGATGGTAAGCGGTAAAACAGGACGTGCTTATTTGTAAAGAAGAAATTTTCTTATTCGATTGGAATTTAACACGATTGGAACGACATATTAAGGGCTCACCAATTGAGACTTTTCAAATTTGAACTTTTTCTGTGAACGCACTCCTAAACCAATGACCAAACTGTCAATGTCAAAAGATTCAGTAGGAACAACATTCTCATCTGGTCAAAACTTACGAATGAGAACCTTCACAAATAAGTAAAATTTATCACCAAATTCCCGAGTCCCGATGGCAAAGTTAAGAGCGTTCTTCGTTGACAATATACATTATTGGTCAGGTGACAACTCTCATATGCTTCAAGAGACACCACTTCATCCCCCTCCGGTTTTTCGTTGATGAAAATGACCTTCAATTTACAGTCAATGGAGATCTCTACAGAGACAGTTTCATCGTTATTTCTTTGGTCAATTACAAGGACAGGATACTAAGGATTTATGTGATTTGAAAAGACGGTGCCAAAAGCCACCAAGTGGATCTAACATCGATCTATTGAAAACCAAATTCAATGAAAGTGTTATATCAAGAAATGGTTCTGTCGATTGACCGCCTATAGATCGTGTGATCGTGTGATTTGACACCTTTCTGGAATTTCGTTTAATCAATGGTCAGGTCTATGCCAGTATCCTTAGAGAAGCTCATTGCCAAAATTGAACGGGAGATCGCTGCTGTTTCTATATAGAAATGTATGGCCGAGTCTTCGAAAACTATGTTCAATGGATCAAAGGCAGCAAACGTGCCCATAGTGGCATATGAAAGACGTCGAAGTTCACAAATAAAGGTTTTGATTCTACTTCAAGACACTAATAAGGTTTCGATATATCTCCAATGGTTGCGTTTTATTAAAACAAAATAATTGTCATGTCCTTATTGGAAAACCTGATCTACATAATGTAGACTTTCCAAAAGCTATGCTCACTTCGTGGCCCCTTAAGTCCGGCGCGGCGGCGGGCATATGAATTTACAAATTGTAAAATCGTCCAAATATGTTTTTCAGTGTATTTGTAATTATGTGCTTGTGCTCGGTATGCGCTTCTGAAAAGGTACAAATTGTTTTGTCAGTTTCTCGTTTGGCAACATAAATTTGGGGTGAGGAGAACATGGTATTCACCATAAATTTCACACTAAATGATCAAAATGAGACAAGAACTCGAATCTTCCCCATTTGTTCAGCCAAAGCCCGACGACGAGACTGTGCCGGCCGCGCTGCCAACCATTTCTTATTCATTTGTGTTGGTTGTCATCCTTGGCCAAGGTCCACTAAGAATACAAAATAAACCTCTGCCTATACATACTCGTACAGATACTCGTAGATACATATGCACACATGGGAACGTTAATAATTCCACTTTTTAAGACTGTACTGTCAATTATTATTGTTATTATATTATTATCCACTTTGGGTTCACTTCACAGAGTGTTCACTAATTAATAATAACAGGCCCGGTTCGGATTAAGTGTTCGAGTTATGAGTATATACTCGTAGTCGGAGAGCCGCTTGACTTTATTTTAACGTGGTCTGCATGCTAGCAAGTTCTGTTCATTAGCAATTTTTTTTTGTATGCTAGGCTAGTGTTCCACGGATTGGTGTGATCTGATAAACGTCTCGTCCGTCGGGTGAAATCCAGAAGCCTAGCCGTGGCAGGAAAGTGCCAGTATTAACTTAGTATATTGGAGTGGGCACTTAAGGCGATACAAACAAAAATAGGAAAAATCCTTTTACACACTTATAATATGCTCTTGCATTGCGTGGACTTCGGGCTTTCTATGTACTCGTTTTGCGTTAAGAGATGGAAAAATCAAGGTCCAATGCACAATGGGCATAAAGCTGATGGTTGAGTTCCATTCGAAAAGGAACATAATACATTATGCCATGGTCAAAGACTAGTCTGCAATAAAACATGTGAAAGATTGTCAAAAATTGATTTATTGTTAGCGACAATAAATTGTCAGGGATTTTCAAATATGAAAATATAAAGATATTAAGGTCGACAGGCTCGAGCAGCTTCCATATTATTTCGATTTGAGTAAGGCCGTAAATAACAACCGTGGAACAGAAATGTTGAGTAAATGCAGTCGTACCGGTCGATAGTCTCTTGTAGACTAACTCTTAGACCGGAACGTAAGGCGATTTAAATGTGTTATAATCAAACAACAGTGTTCAGCTCCACTTCTTCGTCTTTTACCATGAGTATTTGTAGTTGATTGTACCTAGGTGTACATTTTTGAAAACAGTAAGGATTTGTGAGTACATACTTTGATCTGGATGATTTGCCGAGGTTGAAAAAGAACGGAAAAGACGGACCCCGAACATTACTCGCCGCTGTAGTTCCAATAGCTCGAAATTCAGAAAAATTAATTTTTCCGAAAACACAAAAAACTTATTTTAACGGTAATCAGGGCTTAGGAATTGAACAGATTTTAGTTAAGGTTTCGTTTATTAGTAGTTCATCCATCTTGAGGGTTTGCAAATTGAAATGGCAAGGGAAAACCGTGCCGGGTAAATTATTTTATTAATTATTTTTTAAAATTTCCTTGATTGTAGGGACCCAACTCAAAATCTCCGATCACTTGAAATATCTTAGCGTGATCCTGGATAACAAATTGAATTGGAGTCTCAAGATTAAAAAAAAATAATGAAGCCATGTTCGCTTTCTACTCCTACAAGAGAATATTTGGTAAAACCTGGGGATTAAGTCCAAAAATTATTACTGACGTACGGTAACGTAGTCTGGTGGACTGCAGTAGACAAACTTACAATCATGACCAAGAATGAAATCACTGGGGCAATGAGGTCCAATCCCACAGCGGGTCTGGAAGCTATACTCAACAAGAATCGGCAGCCAATAGCGCACTTCAACTTAGCCAAACTGGTAGCTGGAGACATAGTGCGATAGGTCATGTGCAGAATCTACAGAAATACACGTGAAATAGGGTATTTACTGACTACATAACACCCCGCTTAGACTTTTATAAGCCGGTCAAGACCGCCTTTCCTAGCAGAGAGGACTGGTAAATCAAAGAGCCATTAACCTGCGAATCAATGATAGCAATATATACCGACGTCCAAGATGGAAACTATGTTTGGTGCAGGATCCTTTTCAGAAACACCTGGACTAGCCAGCGCATTCAGACTACCTGATTACAGCAGTGTCTTTCAAGCTGAGGTCCTGGCAGTAACGAAAGATGCTAGACAAGTCTCAATGATAGCAATACCACAAGCTGATATCATCTTTTTCATTGATAGCCAAGCTGCAATAAAAGCAATTTCTGCTTGTAACTTGCTGAAGCGAAGAGCTAAGGGTTTCTGGTACACAGCACAACATAAGGGTCTGTTAGGTTTCTGGTCACAGTGGTGCACCAAGTAATGAAAGCGCTGACTAGCTGGCAAAAATACGATCAACACTAGATCCTAATCAGACAGACACAACAGTTCAAGTCCCACCTTGTAATTTTAAACACGTAATTGAAAGCAAAGTTCTAGCTATAACAAGCACGGGATGGAACCCGCTGGATTCTTGTATTATAACCAGTAAACAAAGGCCTAGCTTCAGCAAACAATAGACCGACGCACGTTATCATCTAGCTGAGTAAAGAGTCGTTTCTAGTGAGCATCACCACCGGTCACGGGTTACCACAAGAATAAGATGAAACTCAGTATGGACGACTCATGCAGAAGATGCGGTAACGAATAGATACATGAGGATACTCCTCACTACTCTGTCCTGCGCTATATCATCTGATAAACAGGCAACTAGGGAGACACTTTTCTCTCGACTTAATTAACGATTACTGACCAAACAAACGAAGATATACACCAAGCACTGACATATCAAACTCATCTACCAAACGTTGCAAGAAGCCACATGCTCCTACGGACGTGGTGGGTTGATGATTTCTCAAGTAGGGGTAAAGGAAAGGAATACGCTCTTAAAAGGCGTCCACCTCTCCCTAGTCAGGTTATTATGTGAGGACAGAAATTTCTTCAATAATTTAGAAGTACCCTCTGACATTTCAGGCTATAACTTGCTGTAACCCATCTACACCCTTAACGGACTTGATCGACATAGAATTATCATAGGTTTCAATAAAGGGGTCACAAACCCTAGGATATCACAACGAATCTACATTGATCTAAGTGTGACGGTAACAAGATAAACTGTCAGCCCACTAACCTAACCTAATCTAACCTAAATTATTTCTTAATCGTGTTGTGCGACTATAAAATGAAACGAATGTATTGGTTAGTCGGTCTTTTTCTTCGTTACGAAGTATTTTCTTGGCATGAGTCACTGAGATATTTTAGAACAAAACAATCATCTAGGGAAGTAATGGCTTGAGAGTTATTGCAATTTATTTTTCCGGGTAACGAGGTATTTGCAAGGCTTATGACTCTATTCCTTTTGTTGAATTCACTGAAAAAAAATTTGCTGCAATATTTGTAATATGAAATGAATGGCGATTGCAAATTTGAAATCGTATAGTCTCAAAATGAAGTCAATGAATGCAATCTTGGAATTGAATTTGATGAATTGTTTTTAAAGATGGCATTCACAAAAGATTGCATTCTTTTATGATTCTGGTATTTTTACTGGGCTTACGGGATTATTTCCATTTAATCCGGAATATTTTTGTTGCTATAAACCTGCATCAGAATGAAAAAACTCGTCTTTTTTTGAGTTACGAGGAATTATACCTACAACGAGAATGGACTGTATATTCGCCCAAATACTCCTCCTACGGATGATAGACTCAAATTATGTCTTCATTTCTTTCTATCCAATCATTCATTCTAATCAATATACCTTATTCAAGGAGGACCTTATGGCGATTAAAGTAGTTCTGTCTAGTCTCAAAGAAAACGTGATAACTTAAAGGGTTTTTCAACAGGGACGCTACAAAAGTAGAGCGACGAAAAAGCAAACGACGCCATATTTCTTGCCGCTCTTTTGACATTTCTCTTCAATAAGGTTTGCCATTTCATGATGGAAAGATATACGAGCCAACAACGAGTCGAAATTATTAAAATCCACTACCGAAATTCGGAGTCAGTGGCCTCAACGTTAAGAGGGCTACGTCCAATTTATGGTCGTGATAATAGTCCTAGCAGATCAACAATTGAGCGTCTAGTGGAAAAATTTGAATCCACAGGTACAGTACAAAATGTTCCCGTGCCAGTGAGACAAAGAAGTGCCCGTAGTGTCGAGAATATTGCTGCCGCTGAGGCTTCAGTGGCAGAAAGCCCAAATGTGTCTCTCACACGTCGTTCTCAAGCGTTGGGTATCTCTGTGACGTCGTTGTGGAGAATTTGAAAACCGTCGAAAATTGGGTTCAGGGTCTGGACTTCTGAAAGCGTGCCCGTGGTGGCCATGCAAAAGAAATCGAGTTTCATACATAATGGCATCGAATACTTTCACAGGAATAAGGAATTTCATTGATATCCAAAACCGTTTTTGTTTTATTTAAAAAAAACTTTTGTAGCGCTCTTATTGAAAAACCCGATATTATATCTGCACCTTCTAGGCTACTAAATCTCTGGACTTGATCTCTTCTAACTCTGTAACAGTCCTTAAACTGCAATTCATCTCCCCTGTTAGGTGCGAGAGCATAGGGACATTTATTCCAGGGAACTGTAAGGCTGATGAACTTGCCTATAGTGGAACATGATGCTATAGACAGGACGCACCTTAAATGAAGTCTGTCCAATGCTTGAAATGCTCTAATTGTTTTATATCCTTGAGTAGATTGCACGTCAGCTTCATATTTGGAGTTATACCCAGATACTGTCTAATAGGCCAGCACGCAACGCGGCTTGGAGTTTGTTCTAACGATTTTTGCAGAAGATGTTTGGACGAGGAAGAGGTAGAATCAATTTCTCAGCTTCTATGCTCTGCTCTATTCCATAGACGTTAGCTCCATTTTGGAAAGTTTTTCTTCGATGAACCTGGTGATCTTATTAATGTAGACATCTTCCTCGCTTCATAAGAAGCTCCAAACGAGTAGGGAGAAAATCTAGAGATTTATGTGGTATCACAATGGACCAACTCTGGTCTAAGTGTGTCAGCTGCGACGCTGGCAGCCACTTTAACCTAACTGTACTTACACTTGAGAAGGTGGTTGACAACCCACAATCAACTTGATCTTCAGTTTTTAAAATTCAAAAAATTAATCCGAGTAGTTTAATTTTCAATGAGTCTTACGGATAGATCTGGCTGACTTTGAGCGATGTCCTGTGTTATGTTTACCTTAAGGACATCGGTTGATTGTGGTTTATTCGGCTGTACCTGCAACTTCAGGAAACCCCACAAGGTTGACAATTCACGTCACAATATTACCCTAAAATCGTTCATGCAGAATGTCAATCGTGGCGCCCTCTGTGTGGCAAGTGGCGACGGCCTGTCGAAACCGCATGTCGTCTAGGTCCATATAGTTAAATTTGAGCCATACAAAATTAGTTTTCATGTTTCTCTAGCGCTCGCCATTGACGGTGGCCGCCTCACCAACGTCGTTTTTGAAAAAGTACGGACCAATGATGCTGCCGACTCAGAAACCAAACCGAATAGTACATTTTCACCTGTTGAATTTCATGCGTGGGTTGGTGTCGCCTCATATACGGCAACGTTGCTGCGTTTAAAAATTCGTCTCGTCGCTAAAGATGATTTGTCGGTGGCCAAAATTGGGGTCCTCTTCCAAATGCTCCGAAGCCCAGCCAGCGAAGAAACGGCGTCGGCGTCGTGTATGATCGTGATCTCCCGGGCCAGTTGGATCGCTTACGGGTGTAGGTTGTAGGTTCAATATTCACCAAGTTTAAGTCTGCGAAAAGCCGAGTTCTTGTGCTCGACGAGGAATCGACTGCCTCGGGTTCTGCTGTACGCTTTCACAGATCGCGGTGATGTTCTCGGTCTTTTGACGTACGAATGTTGGCTGATTGATTACCGAACCAAACTTTGAAGAGCCGAAGTGCCAACACTTCTACTGTAAAATGAGCTGCATTCTTTGCACTAAATAAATTTTTATCATTTGGACGTGCTGTTTAATAGTGTAACTGGCCATGGCGATTGGCATCAGTAACAATAACAATAAGCAACATATGTGACAGATATCACTAAAACAACATGGCCGCCGCAGGTCAGGTAGATAGCGTTAGATCGTGAGCTTAGATCTGATTTCAGTTGGGTAACTAATGGCTTCGGCAGCTGTACTAACTGGGTCCTAAAAAGTGACAAATGGTGCTTTGTTTTTTTTTTTTGTGAAAGATGACCATTTTTTTGAGCGGCCCAGTATTTTTTTTTAAATTTTAAAATCGATTTTTTTACGAAAAAGTTTCGGTGATAAAAACAAGTGAATAGCTGCTCAGCTCATGATGATTTTTATAAAACACCCCAACTAGAAACTGATTTGTTATTAAAACGAAACTTAATGGGGTTGCCTGCATATTGGCCTTTGGCTGTACAATATACATTTAATTTCATGCTTTTACCCAGAGGACAGAGGAGACCTACCTAGATATGCTTTTATGTAAGCATAAATCTTCTGTTGGGATGAAACTCAAACAGAACATGCGAGGATGAAGTTTCATCCTTTCAATTCGCTCTCTGACTCACTGTTAAACTCTTACATGGCTCTAACTGTAATAAGTACATTAATTTTTTTTAATTTTTTCTTTAATCGCGGCAAAGAGTATTTTAGTATTAATAGCAAATATTGGTATTCAACATTTTTATTTTGAAAAATGAAAACGCTTTGATGTGGTCTTATCTGCTCCGCAATAGAGTTCAATCAATTGAAAATTTAAGTCGTGATTAAAAAGAGATATAGAGAGGGTTACACTAGATACGTGCTCGTAATAGCAATCCTTGCCAAGAAAAGGTAAAATTTATTCGTAACAAATGTTGATTCAGGTGCAATATCGGAAAAGTCTTTCAGCCAGTTCCAGCAATTGAATGTTTTTTTTTTTTTTTTTTTGAAAAATATTTTTCCAAGTAAAAGTATCGACCTTAAGATATAATGTATTAAATTAACTATATCGGACGCAAATTTTCTGTGCTAGTCAATATTAGTAATATCTTAGTTTCAAAGATTTTTTATTGAACCATGGATCGTCAAAATTAAAGGAAAGAGAAAAAATTTGATCTTAATTCTACGAGTAGTTCCCATTTTCATCTCGCAAACAAAGGCTTATTTTGAGGACCTCGACAAATCATTTTTTTTGGAAGGGATACAAAAATTGGAGAAGCGTTGGACAAAGTGTATAGAGCTCAAGGGAGACTACGTTGAAAAATAAAATTATTTTTTTATCAAAAAATCTGTGTTTTATTCCAAAAGTCACGGACTTATTGACCCGCCCTCGTAGTTCCCATTTTCGAGAAAAAAAATAATTTCGAAAACGATTTTTTAACATTTTTATGCTGAGTAACGGTATTTAAGATAAAATTAAAAAAAATTGTGCTGCAAAGCACATGGATGGGATGGAACGGAGATGAATATTAAAAGAGTGCGATATCGAGAACAAAAGCAGTATTTATTTGGGTGCGGATTTGTTGTTGGAACTTCAGTTTCAACTGTGTGAATGAGCGCTCTACAACGGTCTGCATCAAGGCTAAATTCGCCAGCATAAGCCTCATTTTCGCACATGTCCCAACAGAGGAAAAAGATGAAAACACCAAAGACATACTCTACGAGCTCCTGGACAAAATATACGAGCAGTGTTCTAGCTATGACATTACAATTGTACTAAGGAGATCTCAACGCTAAGCTAGAAATGGAAGATATCTTTGGTGTCACGGTTAAAAAAGTTAAACCTGCACGATAAAGCCTACGTTAACGGTTTCAGACTTTGATCTGGGGTGAGGCCTTTTTGGAGCTTTTACCTAGTTCAAACATTTCGATATTCTCAAAGGGACATGGGGATCTCCTGATCAATCAACTGTGAACCATATTGCGATCGCAAGGCACTTATAAAGTATAGAGGATGTCCGCAAGTTCCGAGGGATTAACATCGACTCGGACCTACCTACCTTGCTGTAGCCAAAGTACAGCTGCGGATATCCCGACCCAGAAAAAGGAAGTACTGCGAGGAAGTTTGACGTTTGACGGCTACAATCCCAAGAGATCCCGGTTTTTTTTCCGATTGAGTCTCTAACAACCTTTTAAAAAGTCCAATTGATTTTAAAAGTCCTACAGGTCTGCCAGGTTTAAGTGTTGAGAACCAATGGCAACATTACCAAGCAGCCATCAGAGATAAAGAATGGGACCTCGGTATTGTCTGGCCTATCCTTAAGAAAGGAGACCCTTTGAACTGCGTCAACTACACACAATATCGCATACAAAATCTCTTCTGCCGAATAATGTGAACGTCTGAAGCCTTTCGTCAACAACCTTATAGGTCCATATCAGTGCCAATAAAGTTCACCATAAACACAAATATTCACATTACGCAGATATTGGAAAAATCCAGGATCTTCAAATCGATACCTAC
Organism: Chrysotoxum bicinctum; assembly: GCA_911387755.1. Lineage (NCBI taxonomy): Eukaryota > Metazoa > Arthropoda > Insecta > Diptera > Syrphidae > Chrysotoxum > Chrysotoxum bicinctum. Next base: position 112,483,597 of record OU426989.1, on the reverse strand, counting down.
CGCCATTTCATCAATTTCAAAGCCGCTGACTAACTACACGACATCAGTGACAAACTTATCCGTTTGTACACGATTACTATGAAGAACGCACGCTACTCCATCAAGGCCGAAACAGATCTCAGCGATACATTTGATGAAAAAAAAGGTTTCAGGTAAGTAGATGTTCTGTCATTCGACTTTTTCAACTTCGTTCTTGAAAGAATAGTGCAAAACTCCCGCGTCAACACTAGAGGCACGATATTTCAAAAGTCCGTTCGTGCAATGACTCGGATACACTGACGACATTGACATAATTGGAAGAACAAAACGTGATGTCAGTGTCTCGTTTGTGAGCATTGAGACGGAAGTGAAGAAGAGCCCATCAGCGGTCAATGAGGGCAAGACCAAGTTCATGCTGTCATCAAGAAACGTCACCATAGACAGCTGTAACTTGGATGTAGAATTTGCCTTCCTATACGCCACTATTAAAATGACACCAGCACTGAAATCAAACAGAGAATAACTTTTGCCAATCAATGCTTCTTTGGACTAACAAGGCAATTGAATAGCAAAGTCCTTTCTCGAGTAACTTAAGTGTCTCTCTATAAAACTCTCACCCCCCCTGTCCTTGTGTATGGTGGCGAAACATGGATTTTGTCGAAAGTGGATGAGAACATCAAAAGATGTTGCCAGAGGAAAATTCTCCGTGTGCTGCTTGGTCCCTTCTGCATAGACAAGGAGGAGAAGATACACCCTTGAACAGTCTAGACTGTACAGCGAAACCGACCAAGTCAAATAAATTAAAGTCCAACGACTTAAATGGAAGGGTCATTCAAGAGAATGAACCCAAATGTTTGGATGCAGAAAGCCTTCGAATCCAACCCTAAGGAACGGCCGGCGCAGTAGAGGAAGATCGCGACTCAAAGAGGGCCACAACCAACTTGACGTGGGAAACTGGAGACCGATCCAGCTGAAGAAGCTTGTTAGTTGTGACCCTGGTCAAAAAAAAAACTGTTGAAAATTTTAATACAAACCTTTTACGAGCATAAAAGAAAATTAACCACAATCAGTTGTAGCCTTTTTGAGAAAATCGAAAACAAAAATATTTTCATAACTATGTATAAAATTTTTACAATTATAATTATTTTTATAATAAATTATAAGAACCATTTTTAAATTTTTTTTAACCATAAGCTAGTTTGTATTAAATATTTTTTTTTTTTTGATTTTTTTTTAATCTGTGAAAAACTTTTTGAGAAAAAAAAATATTTTTGAAGAGAAAATTAAAAAAAAATGTTATCTTCAAGGTTAGGGCTGTAGTAAAAGAGGCAGAATTGCGAGACCAAGTTTGTTCGTCTTCGTTATCATCGTTATATCAAGTCTGATCAAAATTTCGAGCTCGATTTTTTACGAATTCAAATCATGGTACTTTCTGAACGATTATGAATTTTTGCAAAACAAAAATTTAAGTCGCTATAACGTACATACATATATTTATAACCCAATTTTGTGTATGTTGAATTCTTAATAAAAAATGATACGAGTAGTTTATATAATAAATTTTACCTTTTGTGGAATCAAATATGTATTATATTAAAAAAAAAACAATGTAACGCATTCTTTAAAAATATATTCTGTTTTAAATTTTGGTATTCAATGTTATTTAAAGCCTTTAAGAGTTTGTATACAAAATTTAATTAAAATCGACTTAGCCGATAATGAGAAAGTCAAAAATAGCAAAATTATGTTGGTACGGAAAGTTAACAACATCTCAACAAAGCTTATTTTGTATAAGCTTTTTTGAGTTGTTGTTAACTTTCTGTTGGTCTGTTTTCGCGAAAAATAAGATTTTCTTTAATGGATTTTTATTTGTTGAAAATTATAGCGGATGCGCAAACTTTTATATTATAACGTAAACATCGAATAATTTTGACATTTATCAACCGATTGATATGTTATTGAAACGGTAAGTACCTACGATTAAAAGCGGAACAACACACTGAAAAAGAAATCTTCGTAATAATCTTGTTTAATTCACATGGATTAAAAATAAATATATTTGAGAATGGCCACTAAATTGATTATAGTCATACAGAGACAGACTTCAATAAGACCGTCTAGTAGTTTTATTGTTTGATTTTATTCAAGCCTCCATCTTTCGGTTTCAATTTGATTGTTCGTAGTATTTAAAGGGAAAACCTAACCACATTCATGACTGAGGAGTCACTTTCATTTCAATAAACACGAATTGGTGTACCTGAAGGAAGTCATCTCGGTCCACTACTCTCTATTTTTTTTTTTAATGATGTCCTAAAATGTACTTTAGGAGTGTTTTTTTTAGTAACTTTAAGATTGAATTTTATGCTTTTTTTTAAATTTTGTTGTATTTAGGTACATCTATATTTTTAGTATTTCTAAAATGTTTGATATTCTAAGAACAAGTTGAGTTTAACAAGTTCATGTGATCCAGTTGTGCATTTGTTTTTTTTTTAACAGTTCTTATCATTTGACTAGTTGTTTTTGTAGCTAATGACTTTTACCTTTTTACTTTTCTGATTTGCTTAAACTTAAATTTATTAACTAACAACTAACACCACGCTAAATAATGGCTATCATAAGTTGATATTTCCTAGTATCGAAAAGTGAAAAAATTCCGAAGATAAAAAACATGATGTTACAAAAACATCCACTAATTAGTGTCATTACTGACGTACGGGAAGCGAATCTAGGCCATGACTAAGATATTTTGGAACCTGGAAGTATTAAAAATAATAAACAAGCCTTAACTTATTTGATTTAGTTATTTATTATTATGAATCGAACTCAGTCCGACAGTTGGTCTGCAATCTACACAATAAACTGAATCCTCTTGCTTGAAAAATGACTATAATAAAACTGAACTTCGATCCCTAAAAGTGTTTGCTTAAATCAAACACGAATATCAAAGAATCTTCAAAAAATGAAAAAAAAGGAATAAGTACAAAAAAGTGAACATCAAAATCGTACAAATTTTGCGGTTGGGATTTTAATCGTATTCTTTGGAATCATGTTACGTTCGTATGGTTACCACTTTGGTAGATTTATATCAGAATTTTATTTTAAGAGAATTAAAAATTAGTTTGTTTACTTTACTAAAATTCAAGGATCAAACTGTTAAATTAAAGTCGGTCCTTTTTTGAAACCTATTTTCAGAATTTAGTCTCTAAAATATTTAAATGTGTCTCGGTAAATACAACAAAAAAAAACTACACTTCTCGTCCACCGCATAGATTCCTAAATAATTCAAAATCTGAAATTATTTTCTTAAGAAATGAAGGCAACATTTTTTGATTTCCTATATAATTTAAAACTAAATTTAAATAAAATAAACGTAATTCCCAATTAAAACGAAGTTAAATCCGTTTTAGTATAAGAACAATTTAAAAAGAAGATTTCGCAAATTTAAATTATTTTTTTTTTATAATTTTACATCATTGGAAACTTATTTAATTTTTTTAGTACCGTACAACTTCATTTGAGCGAAGACTTTAATATTTTAGTGAAATGAACCATTATGTATAATGGACTCTATATTATTAACCACACATGCAATGTTTAATCTTTTTGATGTATATATGAATGGTTCATTATTAAGAGTCTCGTTATCATGTTCTTTAACCCCGCTCGGGAAATAGAGAGTCAACAAATAATATCCATCCTACACGGTCTGCAGCTAGATATTTTTACTGTGGTCACGTCTTTCTCTGGGAACCCGTTTCTGCTAAGACTGTTGATTTCCATGTTGTTCTTGGTCTTCCAGCCCGCCGTGATCCCTGAGGATTCCGATCAAAGGACTGCTTTGCAATCGTTCGGTTTCCTCTGTGTTATACCTATCCATTGCAATTTTCGCTTTCTTTTGTCGACGTCCGTAGTACCCCATGGCATAATGGTTTGTGTGTTGGACTGTCATGCGGAATGTCTCGAGTTCGATTCTCAGCCGCTGCGAGGAATTGAAAAATTCTCCAAGAGCATCTCTTGTCATGGAAAGTTCTGTTCATTAGCCGTCTGTTCAGAATCGGCAGAAAATTATAGGTCCCCTCCGTTCCTGGTAACACGCACAGAATAGTTGAGAGTTGTAAGTCACTAGGTCCTGGCTCACTCCGAGCTGTTGCACCACCAAATTTAATTTATGTCGATATTGACTTGTCCTAGTTAGAAATAGTTTGTGGCCAGTGAATCTTCAGGATGTGACTGAGGCAGCAATTCAAAAGAGCATGCATTTTCCTCGAGATGATAGCCTAAACTTTCCAGCTTTCGCAGGCAAATAAAAGCAGGGATTTAACATTAGAATCGAATAATATCAACAAAATCAAATATTTTAGACAGCCATTTGCTAATACAATACTTCTAAGTTAATTAAACTGTTCGACCTCTGATCCACACGCCCGTGAGCATTATTTTTCTGATCTGCAAATATATTCGCGGTTAACTCCGTTAAAGGTCTTCTAAAAATCTACGAACTTGAGGTAAGGCCGTGACCGAAATTCCGCAGACTGATAAAGGATCATACGCAGGGTGTTGACATGGTCGACACAGGATCAACCGTTGCGAAAGTCAGCTTAATGCTTCTTGAGTGTAGAGTCGATTCTAGCATTTATCCGCTCAAGAAAAATTGTTACTATTAGTTTTGAAAAAATAGTCGAAATGGTAACACCACGCCAGCTGTAGCAATTCTTAAGCCCAGTCTTGTTTGGTAGCTTAACAATCACTTCATCCTTCCAGTTCTGGAATAGGTTTCGTTTTCAAATCAGTTTGTACCAACGAATATGGCATACTTCCCGTTGTGACTGTATCAGCTTTCAGGAATTCAGCTGGTTTTCCATCAAGTCCAGCCGCTTTGTTGTTTTTTTGGGAACTATGCGGAAGATTAGATTGCGCTACTGAAAGGTGTTCCATATCAATACCCTGACATGATCTGCGTATCTAGTTTAGCCGGGCACTTCAGCACTCTACTCAGCGGAATATTCATTTAGCAGAGCACAATCATCCATCTTTTTAGCTGATCCTCCATTAATACAAAGAGTGTGCCATCCTCATCCATTATAGGAAGATTGGTGTTGCTTTTTTCCCCGAGAACTTTTTTGGATTATTGGTACAATTCTCTGATATTACCTCTTCTTGCATATTTTTCCGCATTATCTGCGAGACCGTCTACCTCACCCTGTTGTCACGTTTCTCACAACGATAGACCCTCTTATGTGCTATATAATACTCGCTCGCAATTCAGCTGCACGTTGATCGTCTGCTTCGGCAGTTATTTTCTTCTTGAAGGATTTACGTAGCTCGATTTTCTCCCAGGTGTTTCCAAGAGTCTCCAACTCTCGTCCACCTGGATACAGATTCGGATTCAACCTCCATAAAAACTCTTTTTATTTTACCCTACATCTCGTCGCTGAATTCCGTTCCATGAGGAAGCTCTGTCGTTAAGGGTGGTTATATAGTTATGACAGATTTTTGGTATTAAATTTTGCACTCTTTGCTGCATCCTGTGATTGTACAGCTGCAGTGCGTATCTTGAGACTCATGAGAACCAAATGGGGGTCGCTTTCCATGTCGGCATTTCTCATACTTCGGACATCACACATTGACCCCCGCCATCGCTGCTGAATCATGATATGATCATAGTGGGCCTTAGTATCACCATCCAGATGTACCCAGGTGATTTTGTAACATGTTTTATGATTAAATAGAGTTCCAGCCAGCACGAGGCAATTTGCTTTACCAAATTCGACAAGCAAATTGCCATTAGAGTCTCCTTAAATTTTGGGATCATAATTTTAAAGAGTCCATTACATAATGGTTCCTTTCACCCAAAAATTAAAGTCGTTTCTAAATTTGATTATTGGTAAGGCCCAAAGTGTCATATGAAGTTGGTGCGATAATTCCAAATGACAATAACGGTGTGTTCGCTTAGTGTTGTACACAAACTGTCATTGTCTGGAGTGTGTTCAAAAACAACAACTTAAGTAGTGGGAAGGTGTTTGAAATTTAGAAAGAGTTACTAAATTACTTTAAAAGTATCAAATTGTTTACTACACGCTAAAACTTTAAGATTCACTACAAACACATCATTTTTCAAAATTCTTTTACTTCAGAATTCTGTCTTGAATTCTTTTTTTTTAATAATTTTGTAAAGACAGATTTTCCTTAGAGTGGCAACGGTGTAGGTATAGGTTTTGATACCTGAGGCGAACTTAATGTTGTTCCATGTGGAGTCTTGTGTTCATGTTTTCCGTTCAGGTTCTGCCGTCCATCCGATAGCCACGAAACACTCCTGGATGAGGACAAGTAATTAGAGAATACTTGAGGTGGAGCGCATTTTATTTATTCGCACTCATAGTCCGCGAAGTGGTGTTAGATAAAATAGTGGCCATAAATTAGCCCCACGACCGCTGAAAATTTATAGCATAAACGCAATATCGAGTTACCTCTTGGCATTGGACATCTGTGAGGATGCTGTGATGGCCGCATGCTGCATCAGGAATCATGTTTTGCATGTACACCTTAAGTGGTTAATTTGCTTAAGGTATAGCCGCAATGAGTGGACGATGTCGGGCAGTGATGGCAATTGCTTTGGTTGGGAAGTCTTTTTTTTTTTGCCAAGTACCGCGACTGAATGTGAATGTTGGTACGTGTGCTTTTGAAATGGTTCGCTGCAGATACAGTAGCACTAATTTGCTTAAGTTTTACCATTTATTAGGAGTTGTATAAGTTTTTAGTTTTTTTTGCTGTTGAAATATGAGCATCAAATTTGCACTTTTGTACTTGCTAAATGTATATACTATGAACATTTTTACATTTGCATTTAGCAATTAAAATACCAGAACTGTCAACTTAAGGGGTCCTCTTATACCGCCCATTGCAAGGATTTATCTTGTCGGCATTGAAAAGTCTTGCTCCAAGAAATGCAAGAAAGTGTTAAATGGTATGAGTATTAATTTGGTATTTGATCTCAGCCAACTTCTGACAACCTCGAATCTTATGTGCGGATTAATTTCACAGTTAAAAAAAATGAGTTGTTGGGAATCAAATTTGGGTGCCCAAGTAGAGTATTAAAATTATTCACCTTCTTTTTCGTTGTACTTTTTTTTAAGCAGGTTTTGGTTTCCTGTAAAAATTAAAGTCGAGTTACCCTTATTGGCGTCTGACCCAACCAGGGCTGATGGCGCCAGTACTTCTCTGCAAATCTTGATGAAGGGACTCTTTTGCACGCGAAGAAGGTATGGTTTGCATCGTCTTCTTGTGAATCCCCGTTCTGGCAGGCTGAACTATTTGTTTTTCCGATATTGTGGAGGAAGGCGTTGAAATAACCCTGTCCGGTGAGTAATTGGCTGACGTAGTAGTTAACCTCACCGTGTTTCCGCTCGTTCCACTCAGCCACGTTCCTGATCAGCCTCGCTTTCCATCTTCCTCTGAATTGTACTTCACTTCACCACTTCTGAATTGTAAGTTGCTTGGCCCTTTCGGATGCCGCTTCCAATCCAATTTCCGCCTCTTTCTCGTAGACGTACTTTCTTTCTGCCGCTAAGAGATCGATGGGAGTCACTCCTGCGACTACAAGGACGTCTGGTTCTGACACCGTTCGGTAGGAGCTGGCTACGCGTAGAGGTCCTCGTCTTTGTACTGCCGCCATAGGTTTGCGGTACTTCTGTTGTTTAAAGCGTCCACCCAGATTTCGCTTCCTTATAAAAGGATAGCATGCGCTTACTGGCCGTTGGTCCACCTACATTTGCCATTAATCTGCTCAGTGATGCTGTTGTTTTTGACGCTCTTTCTGCTGCTGCCCGTATATGTTTGCAGTTAACTTCGTGTCAAGCCACAGTCCTAAATACTTCACTGCGGCGCGGCGCTGCTGGTTATCATTTCGGTCCCGATGTGGAAATCGATTTGAGTGGAAATTCTCTTTTTTATCATGATGACTATCTCAGTTTTCTCTGTTGCCAGGCTGAGGCCATGCTCATCCATCTATGGTTCAGTTCAGTTTTCTTCTCGCGTTTTCGGTGTCTCTTGCCGTGATCACCGCGGCGAAGTCGTCTGCGTACCCGACCAGAAAGGTGTCTTTAGGCATCTCCATGTGGAGAATGTCATCATAGAAGATGTTCCAGAGGTCTGTTCCCAAGATCAATCCCTGCGCTGCTCCTGATGTTATTTTCTCTCTTCGTGGGCCTTCTGAGGTTTCGTAAATCAACTCTCGATCCCTGAAATAGTCCTTCACCATCCGCAGAAGATATACTAGAATGTGGAATCTCCTCTCGAGTGCGTCTGATATGTCGGTCCACCTAGCCGAGTTGAAGGCATTCCGTACGTCCAAGGTTGATTGTTGGGCGATTTGGACGGCATTCACTACTTTTTTAATGACTCCAATTGTAGAGCGGCCTCTCCTGAAACCGTACTGCCTCTCTTACAAAATCACCTGACATTTGTACTGCTATACGACTGTATAGCTATACTCAACTTTTCTTCACAAAAAGCTGGAAATTCCTGTCGTTGTGCCAGTGTGGTATCGGGTAGCCTGACGGGATGAGTTGGGAAGAGTTTATCCACAATGCTTTCCGTCTTCTCTTCATTCAGCACATGGGGTGCCTTCTGAGCTCCGAGGTTTCTGATCCTGTAGCCTAGTCCCCAGAGATCGCTGTTGACTTCACGGCGGAGATCCTCCCATTTCTGTTTCTTGCTCGAATTTATAGCCCTCTTGAAGTCGGATCTTTTGGTTCTGAACTCCACAAGACCGTCTTCTATTGGCTCAGTGTGTCGTCTTCTTCGCCTGGTTACTATGCGCAGGAGCTGTAGACATCTATGGCTCAGTTCAGCTACCTCCTCTGTCCACTGGATCTCTCTTTCTATTAGCGTTTCTTGTTCGGGACATTGAAAAATTGCAAGAGAGCCGCATTAGTTGCATCGTGGCCTCAACTTTCATTTCCGCAGGTCCTAGAACGTGAAGCGTGTCTCTTTCTCCTTCTTCAATCACGGAATTGAAAAGGTTTTCGTTAAACCTGTTTATGTTCCACCCTGAAGCTCTTGTTTAACTCCCGTTAGGAGCTCGTTGATTCCCTTCTAGATCAAAGACAATGTACTGGTGGTCGCTGCCCGTGTAGTCCTCCATGACTCGCCACTTTTTTATTATTGCGGATATAGATTCCGTCATGAAGGTAACGTCTGGAATAGTGCCACCACATTGAATCTTGGAGACTTTCTCCCTAATCGTTAAACCAATTGGAGCTCTTTTTTTTATATTTTCCGCGAACTTAAGAGATTTTTGACTATCCTTCAAATGTTTGATCACAGTGCGAGTGTCGGAGATAAGTTGGAGAGGATTTAAAAAGAGATACTGATGCACATTGGTTTTGAATGTCTATATATTATAATAGGAAGGAAATATTAAGGCGGTTAAAGCATTCCACATTCGTGTAGTACGGCTAAAGAAGCGAGCCAGATTTCCTTATCTAGCAATAAAGGTATTATTGTTCTACTTTTGGCAAGTTCGTCAGCTGAATTTCATATGACCAAGTCGTGAATTGTATTTAATTTCACTTAACTTTTATCAGGCAAATGAGTTTTAAAAGACTTGAAGGTTCTTCTTTTCGGAATATATTGACTTTAACCGATCGATAAAATATTCACAAAATTTTGTGAATGAAAATTGTAAAGATAGTTGCAGGAACAAATTTTTTTAAATAATATCTTTAAACATGTTTAAGACCACGAAATCGAAGATCCAAAAGGAGAGTTTGAATTTGATAATTTATAATGGAACTTATGGGAGAGACTCCAATTTAACTGATTCAAAATAGCTTTTAATTGCCTTGAGCCGACAAAAATTTGGTTCAGACAATTTTTAAGTGTTCTAATCGTCAGATTTGTAGTACCCCTTGGCGTAATGGTTAGTGCGTTGGACTGTCATGCGGAACGTCTCGAGTTCGACTCTCAGCCGCTGCTAGAAAGTTTTTTTCAGGGGTGTACTGCCTCTTGCAAGGAGTTGACAAATTGTCCAAGAGTATGTCTTGTCATGGAAAGTGATGCTCATTAGCCGTTCGGAATCGGCAGAAAATTGTAGGTCCCCTCCGTTCCCTGGTAACACGCACACAGGAATGGTTGAGAGTTGTAAGTCACTAGGTCCTGGTTCACTCCGAGCTCTTGCACCACCAAATTTAATTTAATTTTAATCGTCAGATTTACTTCAGCGTTATATACAATTTGTGTTGCTAAAAACATTCCAACAAAAAATAGTTAAAAGCTTCACTCCCATCATGTGTCAATTTGAACCTACTATCTATTAATCGACTTTAAGATTTTCCAAATATTACTTGAATTTGCCTGCTATAATTTCAAGTTCTCAAATGAGACTTAATTGGTAAGGCATTAAGTCAATGTACAGATGAACAGCTATACGATATAAAACCTCTCATCAATTGGTTTCTCTATCATCGTTGGGTAATTTTAAATTCAATTAGACCTTTTTTAACTTAAGTCAACTATTCATTTCCCTAACCAACCCTTGTTAAGTTCAAATAAATTTCCAAAGCATATTATTTCAAGACAATGACCTCCACTAACAAGCCATTGTCTGCCTATTTCGACCATTCCTTATCCTATTCCTATTATCCCGTCCAGATTTCAGATTCCTTTACACTTACAACCTAGTACAAGTTAAGATCCAGAGTATGACCAAAAGTGTGCAAATTGTAAACGCCTGCTATATATGTATGTATATATCTATTTCGCATGCCTTACTCTAATTCACTTACACGACAGTGGTGCAGCAAAAAGAAGCATCAGCAGCAGCTTCCTTTTCCGTAATGATCCTTTCCCCATTTACATCCACTTTAGACATCATAACCCCGGCCGCCATGCAGCCACTGCTAAAGAATCTCGCAATAAAATTCTTGATTACAGCAATAAATTACCAAAGATAATCCGCTTTAATGACATTTTACCATTTCTCTGCTTCCAGTTACCAGCGACACCATCACTATCATAGCAACAAGAAGCTGCAACGACTTATCTCCGGCTGAGAGTACAGCGACTAGGAGAAAAGTTTGGAGCAAGGGGAGAAGGATAGAAGCAAAAGTGGAAGGACCATTAGACACAGCGTAGCGTAGAATATCGATTCACCATGTGCCATGGAGAATTGCTTGGGAGGACGGCGCAGCAAACAAAAGCAAAAGCCACCACCACCACTACTACCACTAACATCAACGCAGCAGCAGCAGCAACAGTCTTATATCCAAAATCATCTCTACCCCCAGCATCAGCATCACCCACATTCGCATCTGCAGGCGCATCATCATCATTACCAGCAGAAGCATCATCAGCAGCAACAACAACAACAACAGCAAAATCAACTGTTCCACCAGCAGCGTTCACATCATCCAAGTTACCAGAAGTACAACTCAGGTGCAATGCCTGATCGGGTTCCGGGAAGTGGCGGTGGAGGTGGAGGAGCAGCGCAGCAGCAACAGCAGCAACATCAATCCCAATCCATTTTATACCCCCACTTTCCATCTCCACTTGATTATCCGTCACAAATGGGCCTGACAACAAATATGAAACAGATTAATAAAACACCTCCCGCTGCCAGTCCGACGATAACAGGTGGCGCTGGGAATGGTGGACCACCAGCGCAGTCTGGCAGTGTTCATCATATGCATCACCATCACACCCAGTCACACCATATGAGTGCTGCAACTGCTGCTGGTGAAGCTCCAGCCAATATAAATGCATTGGGTTTGGGATCGGGGAGTGTTGGCATAAGTCCAAGTAACCGACGAATAATCCCCCGTTATCCTGATGATCCCAATGCCATCGAGGTGTGCACTCAGGACAAAGACCAACAGCAGCACCCGATTTCGATAAAGTCATTCCGGGGGAAAAAATCGTCGCCGTCGGTGATTGTCCCGACAGGAGGAGCTGTGGCGTCGTCCTTGGGTAACGATGCGGGCGCCGTGAAGTGGTCGTCCTCCCAATCCAATATAGGGATGATTGAGACAATGGCAACAACTACGACATCACCTGGTCTTAGCATGGTGCACCATGCGATGCACCACCAAGACTACTCATATGCCTACTATGAACCGGGAGCTGCAATGCGCCACTCAAACATTCCGCCACCGGAACAATTACCTGGCTCTTCCAGACCGCCACCTCCAAACTCAATAAGGGCGCTACTCTCTAAGGGCAAAAAGAACAAACAGCTTGTTTCACCGGCCACAAGACAGTCCTATCAGACACGGTACGGTGGCACCCATGAGAATTTTTATGAGGAAATTTCCGGAGAAAACCGGAGTCAACAAATTTCCGCTGCTGCATCCACGAGTTCTTCAACTGGATCGGGGGCCGGAATGCGAGCGACAACATCGCATTCAGCCGGTTCACTCAATCAGTCTATGGTTGAGGAAGAGTTCCGTCGCGTCCAGAATCGGCATCGGAAGATCTTAGGAGAGCTCAATTTATCTGTGGAGGCTATGTTAATGCCCGAAACTCCGCCAAGTGGCAGTCCAACGGACGAGGACAACCAGCCATCAACAACGATGGTGGACACACGTGCATCCCGGAATCGGCATCACGATGCAATTTCCGAGGCAAACATTGCCGATCTGCTTAGCACGGTGGGGCCGTCCGATGACCTGCTGTCACCAGTCGCAACAAATACAAATCCAGCCTTTTGCGGTGATTTGGATAGTGGCTTTAGTGGAAGCAGTGGAGCAAGTTATATTGGAAGTCTGCGTCTACACAAAACGAATGCAGCTTTATCGAATTTATTGACCGCCAGGCAGACAGCTACTGCTGCTGCAGCGGCTGCTGGCCAGAACAGACATAATTCACAGAATTGTGCGTTTTTTGGATCGAACAGTTGTCGTTCATCGCAACGTTCGCAGGACCAAGAGTCGGGAAATAGTGTTTTTCTTACAAGGACCTCCTGTGGTCATCGTGTGCTGAATTGTGCAAAAATTAAGGCTGCCGAAGATCCGGGACCAATTGTGCCAACTGAATCAAAAGCCCGCAGCTTCTGGAATCGAAAGGGATGGCGAAAACTGCCTGGATTTTCATCAACTTCGAGTATTAACGATGCTGGTATTTCTGGTGAGTGTTTATATTTTATTATTAGTATTAGTTACTCTTAATTTCTAACTGATATTTAAAATTAAAATTATGTGTTGTCTACCAACGCTACAGTGGGGCAGAATGCATTGAAACGTGGTATTAAATCAGCTAGAAACCTGAAATTTTGCTTGTATACTTTTGAGACTATTGCTAGGTCATATCAGTATCTATAATTGCCACGCCTACCTTAACGTCCATCAGTTGGGAATTAATAAACATTACGTCGGCCTAGTGACACAAAAACGTATGTCAATATTTTATAATTTTCAGGAGAGACGATTTTGTGATGTTTTTTTTTTATCATTTTTCATTTTTCTGAGTTCCATGACTACTTTTGTAAGGTTCACTTTTAAAAATTTCAATATTAACATACTAGCTATAGAATAGATAAAATGTTCCTCATTTTGTTTGTGGTTTAAAAGATATTTTTTTCAATAAAGTGAAAAGATATACTGTTACGTTTATGTGCCTCAACCGATAATTGTAACTTTAACCCATTTTGTTTTGTTACGTTTTTGAATAGAATAATTTTCAAAAAAAACTTTCTCATTAATTTATTTTTTATTAATTTTTGTCTTGTAATATAAGTACATAAGATAACACTTTCATCATCCAAATAAGAAGTTTTTAACGATTTGTAGAAATCGTTGTAGTGTGAGAGTATTATACGTTTGTTACAAAGGTCCAACAAATCATTATAATTGTCTCTTTTAATACACTTGGGTCCAGTAAAGCATTGAGTTAATTTTGGTAACTCATCTTTACTTGATTTGGCGAATTGAATTATTAGAATTCTTGGTGATTTAAATAAAATCGATGTTTTTGTGTTTTAGATTTGAAATCGTTTCCATATGAAATTATTGAAAATGACAGAAGATTATTCAAAGAAATAATTTATTAATAAAGTTAACAAAAAACAAAATTTATATCATAAAAAGAACGGATAAGAGGAGAAAATTTTTTCTGCATCGGTCAAAAATCTGAAAAGAACAATGAGTTGAACTGAAAAAACAATTAATTGTTTTGTTCTAACAAATTATCTGAAACTTAAAATGGGTTGAAGCTATCTCGGAGACTTCTTCTCAGTTTTAATGGAATTATTTGTACAGCTTTGAACTTTAAAGATTTTAATCATACTTAAAAAATATGTTTTTACGAGTATTATACTGCGAAGATAACATTATTATTCCCTTAAGAATCAACCTTAAGATTTTTAATCCTTACGACAGTGTAATATCCAACGAGGTCGAATATATTTTTTTTTATGAACATCGTTCAATATGGGCATGAACGGAATCGCATTTCATCATAGTGTCCAAGTTCAAAATGGTTACGTTTCGATTCTGCTCTCCACAAGTATCACTCATCAGGACAAATGGTTTACCATCGCAATGTTGCCTTAAATACATAATTATAAAGACATGATGCCACTTCGTTCGGCCCTCTTCTAGCCATTCCCTCATGCCACAGGTAGCTTCTTTGGTTCCAACTTATATACGGTCAATACGGCTTGTAAACTGCGAAACGTCTTTTATTAAATATGACTTTCGCATTTACACTAGGCCAGTGCAAATGCGACAACGTTATAATCTAATTTATTTCTTACTATATTTCTCAAAAATTTTCAGAAACGTTGAATGTAACATTGGAAAACCTTTGAATTTGTAGACCATTTTTAATTAGGAAAAACAACTTTGTGTTCGAACGTCGTCGTCGTGAATGTTGAGCTGGAATTCTAACTGACTTTTTTGTATTTCTTCGATCAACGAAGTAAGATAATGTATCTGTTTTTTTGGTGTCTCTTAGCTTTTCACAGAAAGTTGTATGCGAATAATGCCTTGCCTCTTCGTCAAAATAAGTGTTACACTTTCTGGGGCATTTTGAACAGTATTTGGGTTGTACATTTTGCGCTTTGACTCTTTTCCAACGGATTGACACATGACTTCTTACCCGATTGAAATAAAGCCTTTTGAATATTATTTTTCACACACACACACACATAACCAAAAAATTGAAGGAACATAAATGTCCCCCTTAACAATCACCGATGATTAGCGATCAAGCATCACTTTAAGATTGGTAGATGACTTTCCTTTATCAAGCTAATTTTATATCACAATTTATTATTTGGAGTTAAAATTCAAAGTTATACACCGTACAAAAAAAGATCAACTTGAATTGAGTTGTATGTTGATTAGCTGCTAACTTTTTATTTTAGTGGTTTAATTCCATTTATGTATATTCCATTAGTTTGCGTTCAAGGGCTTATGAGACCCTTATAAAGTTAACCACAACTCGAACGATGAAATTAAGGAGGGAGAAAAAGTGGGTGTCGATGAAAATTTGATTTGAAAGTTTGGAAATCTTTATTTGGACCTTTCCATTTTTTTCTGCTGTTAAGTGGAAATGATGATATCCGTCAAGTGGCTGCCGCCAATGTTGGTATACATTTGTGGAAGTTTTTCGCATTTACCATGACTCCGCAAGATTTCTTTGTGTTCCATCATACCTGTCCTAGAACAGTCGTCCGACCAAGTCGTACGATCCAGTTGTACGACTGGGTATGACGTATGACCAAGTTGCCAGAACAAGTTGTACGACCCAGTCGTACGACTCTTTGTAAGACCCAGTCGTACGACCCAGTTGTAAGACCCAGTCGTATGACCCAGTTGTAAGACCCAGTCGTATGACCCAGTCATACGACCTAGTCGCACGACTCAGTTGTACGATCCAGTCGTACGACCAAGTTGAACGACCAAGTTGTCAGACCCAGTCGTACGACCTAGTCGTACTACCCAGTTGTACGACCCAGCACTCAGTCGTGCGACTCAGTCGTGCGACCTAGTTACAATCCAATTTATTTCTTACTATATTTCAGAAACGTTGAATGTAACATTGAAAAACCTTTGAATTTGTAGACCATTTTTAATTAGGAAAAACAACTTTGTTCGAACGTCGTCGTGAAGTCAGTCTAACTGACTTGTTGTTGTCTCTTGGCTTTTCCCAGAAAGTTGTATGCGAATAATGCCTCTTCGTCAAAATAAGTGTTACACTTTCTGGGGCATTTTGAATCTCTTTTTCACATGATTGACACATGACTTCTTACCCGATTGAAATAAAGCCTTTCGAACATTATTTTTTATTTATTATTATTTCACACACACACACAAAATTGAAGGAACATGTCCCCCTTAACAATCACCGATGATTAGCGATCAAGCATCACTTTAAGTTTGGTAGATGACTGTCCTTTATCAATTTTATAGCAAGATTTCTGGTGATAACTCATCATACCTGTCCGACAAAGTCGTACGGCCCAGTTGCAAGACCCAGTCGTATGACCAAGTTGTCAGGCCCAGTCATACGACCTAGTTGTACGACCCAGTCGTACGACCAAGTTACACGACCAAGTTGTACGACCCAGTTGTACGAAACATTCGTACGACCCAGTTGTAAGACCCAGTATGACCAAGTTGTCAGACCCAGTCGTACGACCCAGTCGTGCGGCCCAGTCACAATCCAATTTATTTCTTACTATATTTCTCAAAAAATTTTCAGAAACGTTGAATGTATGTAACATTGAAAAACCTTTGAATTTGTGGACCATTTTTAATTAGGAAAAACAACTTTGTGTTCGAACGTCCGTCGTCGTCGTGAATGTTGAGCTGGAATTCTATCTACTTTTTTGTATTTCTTCGATCAACGAAGTAAGATATTGTATCTGTTTTTTTGGTGACTCTTAGCTTTTCCCAGAAAGTTGTATGCGAATAATGCCTTCACTCAAAAAATTTCGTGTGTAAATATTACTAATTCATGCGTACATTCTACGAATTTTATTCGTGGTTTTCAGCCACGAATACTATTGGTACAATGTACGAATTTTCACCAATGCCATTCGTATATTGTACGAATATCATTGTAGAACTTACTACTATTAAATATGTTCTCTGAAATTTCCTTAAATACCTATTGTAAGAAATAATAACAAAAGATATTTATGTTGTAAGTTAAAAATAGTTTTTTAATTCATTTTATTGTCATATATATGAATAAAGTTAAAAATTAATTAATTTATTATAAATATAATTAAAAATCAATTAAATATTTAAAAACTCCTCATTTTATGTACTAAGGGCCTCTGAAAATAAATTAAACATTTAAAGTATTGAAAACTTTGGAACAAAATTTTACTTACATTGAAATTCTTTTAGGAATAAAATTCCCACATATGTATGTATGCTCTGCTGCTTCTGGATGCTGTATATTAAATATAAAATAAGCTTTAAAGCATAATGTATGTACATTATGTCTAGGTACTTACCTCATCTTTTCGAAAAAAAGCAGATGTTAGTCTGATCCACCAATGCAGCACTTTATAAATAATATCAAGTTTGAACGTGTTGACTAATGGAATACATTTAATTTTTATAATTGAACACATATTATTTTTCTTACTCATGATTAGTAAAAATAATACTAATGCACTTCATAAAAATACGAAGTTATTAGTACATTCTACGCATAATGCGTACGGTCAACCTACGAATGAATTCTGTCTACTAATATTAGTTTTACTTAGTAAATAGTACGAATTCATTAGTAAATACTACGAATGCAAGAGATTAAAGTACGAAGTCATTCGTACGAGAAATTAACGAATGTTATTAGTTATATGTATACAATAATTCGTAAAATGTACTCAAACAAATTTTTTACTTCTTGTTTACGAATGAAATTAGTGTATTAAACGAATAGATTCGTAGATAGTACGACAGTTATTAGTAAAATTTTACGAATGCATTTGTAGATATACCACTGTACAAATACTTCGTACATCTTAAGAATATTCGTACAATGCACGAATATTTTCTTTACGAAAATCATTCGTAGCCATTTTACTAATAAATTTTTTGAGTGTTGCCTCTTCGTCAAAATAAGTGTTACACTTTCTGGGGCATTTAGAACAGTATTTGTGTTGTACACTTTGCGCTTTGACTATTTTCCAACGGATTGACACATATGACTTCTTACCCGATTGAAATAAAGCCTTTCGAATATTATTTTTTCACGGTTTGGGATCAAGCTTTCGCTTTCTTTCTGGTGTAGCATCGTTCTCTTCACCAACGCTGTTAACTATATCGACTTAAATATCAACAAAAGATTAATCAAATCTTAATTGATGACATGACAATTAGTTGTTGAATTTGAAGTACACGTGCAGGTCAAACGGTTAAAGCTTATTTCTATAGAAACGTATCTTCATTCAAATTTCTTCATAGAAACGTAACGCCGCATACGTTTGTTTGCTTCGAATTATTTTGAAAAAAATGTTACGGCAAGTGGTAACCTCGAAGCTACTTCACTAAGAGGTACAATTTTTTTCCACAGTATAGAATGCTATATTTTAAGAAATGTAGCATACCCGGTCCAAAATCGTAAAAAATGTAGTTACGTTCTTGTGTCACTAGGGCGACGATTAGGTATACATATTATTTTTCACGTTAAGATGTTATTTTAAGGAGAAAGAGGCATAATAATACGTTTATTTTTTATCTTACATAACTTATATCTAAGCTCTCTAATAGACGCAATCTTATTGTACGAGGAATTGACACATTCGTAGGTATCCTCCATTCCTGGTCGGTAACACGTACTACACAGGAGAGGAAGGTCACTAGGTTTAGGGTCTTTATGATCCGTCATGGCCTCATATTTATTTATTTTTTATCGTCTTCACTATGTTCTTCATAAATGTTGGTCTCAAGAAGTTTCCATAAGTCAAGTAGTTCTGTTGCCGAATCCAGTTTTTGGGTTATTGACAATCAACCCACAATTATTTCGGAATTCTTTCTGATTTCTATTTTCATTTTCTGCCATGATTGCCTTGTCATTTTCTAAAACTCGACATTTTTTAACAAGTATTTTGTAGGCTCCATGGAAGAGACATTCAAACATCTTTATCCAACCATGCAAAACGGACATTACAAAAGCCAAGTGTTCGGTGTTAATCGATCTTGAAATCATTTCCCCAAGTTGCATTTTTGTGTTGATGATGTTCCAGATAAAGCGTCGTAGATCTTTCCATCAATCATTGTATGTAAATCAAGGAATGTTGTACTTCCGCCGACCAAGTAACCATCATGAGGACTACATCGTCTGACACTAATTTGTAGACGATGGTTTTGACAAATTATTTTTTCGCCACTTTCAATTCGAATAGGAAAGTTATGAAAACAACTGAGTCGTGCGTCGTGCTTTTGGCCCATGAAAAGCATTTATAAGCGTTTTCGGCCATCTCGTGAATGATGTCATTCTAACGAAATAGTTCTTGACATACATACCGAGTACTTAAAGCTTTTTGGGTTTTTCGAATGCAAGTGCCCATTCAAGGACAATGGCATAAAGGGTATATTTTGCTACTATGCAAGTTATGTGACAGAAGTTTTGCCAGTGGTCTTAATCCGGCATTAGCCTTTTCCTTACGTTGACAATTTATTTTTTTTTTTATTAAAAGTAATTCAAATTTATAGATTTAGCGAAGGTTTTCGGGAGTTTTACGAGTATTTTAAACCTGCATCATCATCATCATCATAATCATCATTATGACCTGTAACCCCGCTCGGAGCATAGGGCGCTAATTAATTGTCTTCATCCTTCACGGTGTAGAGCTAGATATTTTAAGTGTGGTCACGTCTTTCTCTGGGAACCCTTTTCTGCTAAGACTGTTGATTACCATTTTGTTCTTGGTCTTCCAACCCGCCATTAAAAAAAAAACTGCTTTGAAATCTTTCGGTTTCCTCAGTGTTGGACCTATTCATTGTAATTTTCGATTTCTTATGTTGACGTCCAGTTGATATTGACTTGTCGTGCGCAGCAATTTCTGGCTAGCAATAGTTTGTGGCCAGCGAATCTTCAGGATGTGACCTAGACCGCCTGTATTTTCCTTAAGATAAATGCCGAGACGTTTCAGGCATATAAAAGCACGGATTAAACATTAGATTCGAAGAATATCAACTTCGTGCGTAAGAAGATTCGACTGGAATTCCAAATGTTAGGCAGGCATTTGCTGATACAATACTTCCAAGTTAATTAAACTGTTCGACCTCTTCAACTGTTGTCTCCCGTAAAATAATACATATCCTGATCCACATGCCTGTGAGCATTTATTCTTGTTTTTTTGCTATTTACCTTAGAGCTATGGACACTCCTTTCACCTGCAGTGTTTGGCATTGCATTGATGGAATTATCCAGGAGACCTACATATATCATCGGCATAGTCTAAATGGCTAAGCCTTTCAAACAGTCTCCATTGAATGCCCTGCCTCCCTACTATACAAACGCTGGCCGTCAATATGTCGTCTATCGCGAGCAGAAAAAGAATTGGCGATAGAACATCCATTTGTCTCACTCCCTGTCGCACTTCGAAGTGTCGGATAGCTGACCGTTGTGCAAAAAATAACACCTTGTATTGTTGTAAGACTCCCTTTTTTATTAGCAACAGGTTTTGGGGGAATTCCTCAACCAAAAAGTTATCTCCAAATACATTCCCGGTTAACTCCGTCAAAAGCATTCTAAAAATCCACTAACATGAGGTAATGCGGTGTCCGAAATTCCGCAAAGTGCTCAAGGACTATACGCAGGGTGCTAATATAATCGATACATGATCGACCGCTGCGAAAGCCACCTTGATTTAGACTCGATTCTAGCCTTTATCCGCTCAAGAATAATGGTTACCATTTGTTTTGGGAGAATGGACAAAACGGTAATACACGCTAGTTCTTGCAATTCTTAAGGTCACCTTTTTTGTCAGCTAAACATCAGTCCATCCTTCCAGTCCCTGGGATAGGTTTCGTTTTCCGAAACAGTTTACACCAACGCATGTATAGCACACTAGCCGTTGGGACAGGAAACAGGATGTGTTGCGTCGAATTTTTATCTGCAAATTTCATACAATGGAATCCAACCAGAATAATTAGACCAGTTAAGCTCCTTTCAGAGTTCATCAAAGAGCTTTGACCATTCACCGACCCAGTATATACATTTACTCACAATAATATCTGACAGTTTTCTGGGTAGCCTTTTTCCGGGAAGGGTGCTTACTATCTGAATATATTTAAAATGTAACTGGAGAGTTGTGAACAAATCTTTGGGAAGTCCTGTTTTTATGTAATTGACGTAATTGGGTATGTTTTTCGGTAAAGGATAGCATCTTTACAAAATCTTTTCAGTTTTTCGATTTCGGCATTTTTTCACTTTTCTGATTCCAGAATATTTTTATTGCTCATAAAACCACACTAAGTAGCATTGATTGAGTTTCTAGAGATTGCAAGTCTTCATTAAGATGTTCCCTGCTAGACATGGGTAACGCAGTAAAAATTGGTGCGTTGATACAGTAACTCAGGCGAACTTCACTGTATCAGCGAAATGCGTTAATGCAGTTTGCGCCATAACACAATTGTAACTCATTTGAAGCAAAAAAGCGCAGCGCAGCGTAACGCTGCTGTATTTTGTTAACTCATCATACAAACAAACAAAAGTTGTTCATCGCCGACCAAACAGTCTGAGTGTGAATGGGGGTTCGAGGTGTGGAGACGTTTGTACTTATATCTTTGGTTCTAATAGTTCAATCTTCAGGGTTAAGGTCTTAAATGAAAGATGGAATATTTTCCTAAATATTGGTCTATATTGTTTTTATGAGGAGTTTTTCTTACGAAAAGCGTGCAAGGAGCTCCTTTCGATTCGATTTTAAGAACTCTAATTTTAAATTTTGATGACAAATTTAACAATTTTAAAAAAATACAAACATTTTGTGATATTGTGATGTGCTTTTTGCTTTCCAGCCGAGGTTCTGCTCGCCGGTCTCGCCAGAGTCGTCCTGAAGAAAACACGAAACTTCAGATTTAAAGGTCTTCAAACCTTATTACAAAATCTTTATTGGAAATAACTCTTAAATCTATAACATACAATATTCTGCTGTTAATATTTCACTTAATTCGGGTTATTGAACGGTTCACGGGCATCAACTCTTCTGGCTTATGGTCTAGCGGCCTTGCATCAGTTATACTGCTCGCTGATGATCCGGATCTGGTACTTGATTACGGGTATTCTGGCTTCTTGTACTTCGGCCTCAAACGGGCCCTTTCGTTCGGATGTCGGGTTCCTGACGGGATCTTGTAGGTACAACGCCCCTAGTGGCACTGAACAACAGGCTAACGCTCTTGTAGATCAGCAGGTTCAAGGCCCCTGGTGGCACAAAACAGCAGTCTAACGCTTTGGTAGATCAGCAGGTTCAAGGCCCCTGGTGGCGCAAAACAGCAGGCTAACGCTCTGGTAGATCAGCAGGTTCAAGGCCCCTGGTGGCACAAAACAGCAGGCTAACGCTTTGGTAGATCAGCAGGTTCAAGGCCCCTGGTGGCACAAAACAGCAGGCTAACGCTCTGGTAGATCAGCAGGTTCAAGGCCCCTGGTGGCACAAAACAGCAGGCTAATGCTCTGGTAGATCAGCAGGTTCAAGGCCCCTGGTGGCACAAATCAGCAGGCTAACGCTCTGGTAGATCAGCAAGTTCAAGGCCCCTGGTGACACAAAACAGCAGGCTAACGCTCTGGTAGATCAGCAGGTTCAAGGCCCCTGGTGGCACAAAACAGCAGGCTAATGCTCTGGTAGATCAGCAGGTTCAAGGCCCCTGGTGGCACAAATCAGCAGGCTAACGCTCTGGTAGATCAGCAAGTTCAAGGCCCCTGGTGACACAAAACAGCAGGCTAACGCTCTGGTAGATCAGCAGGTTCAAGGCCCCTGGTGGCACAAAACAGCAGGCTAACGCTCTGGTAGATCAGCAGGTTCAAGGCCCCTGGTGGCACAAAACAGCAGGCTAACGCTCTGGTAGAACAGCAGGTACCGAAGCCCCTGGTGGCAATTAGGTAATTAAACTTCGAACTAAGACCCCTTACCGCTGGTGGGGGGAAGCTCCGCAAACAGCAAGGAAAGCTAAATGACCAACTCGTCTATACTTCTTGTCTACGACTGGACTTCGAAAGATTTATTCAATTAATTTACTGTGCCGCCTGACTGTATGTATGAGCGAAGAGGTGCCTTTTGTTTCAAGATTTCAAGGTTTTTTATTGAACTTTAATATATACAATTGTGAAACTTAAGGATGATATGCATAGGGTAGAAATTTGTTGGCACATAGGGGGCCTAACTTATAAAATGACTTAAACTCTAAAAATTATAATATTTGTAATGTACATGGTTCAAAATTAGCATTATGATAAATTGTCTTGGTTTTTGACTCGGGTTGTTCAGTCCCGGTTGTCCAGTTGGTGGGTTGTTGGGGGTTGTTTGATGTTTTCAGCCACGGTGATATGCTGACTCGGCGTCAGCGTATAAACGAACTGCTGGTTCGTTGTCGGCTGGGTGCCTTTTGTTCACCCAAGTAAGTCCTCTTGATGGTTTTTCAGTAGAAACTGAATGTGAACTATATAGGTGGCGAACGAAAAATATTGTTGTTTGATTTTTGCGTGACGTCATATGCCTATGGCGTGTGTGAATTGGATTTGAGAGAAGTACAATTCTTGGTATTAATGCAGAAGTCGTATAGAGTGGAGTAGCATGGAACGCTTCGTTACAATATATGCAACAGGAGAGGAGGTAGGGTGACTTTTTTTAAATTTTCAATAAAAATTCAATAAAAATATTAACAAAAATTGTAGGTTGACATACAACTTAAATGGTTTAGAGGCTTGGTTAGATCAAAAAAGAAATCCTAGACAGTATTGACAATTCTGCCCACATTTTCTAACCGATTTTTAAAATAAAATGTTATTATTTTCTTGAACAATCAACAGTCATTTTGGTATATAAAATATTTTCCTACGCTACCCATAAGCTGCAATAAGTCTTCTGCAATACTTAAAAACGCGAAATCTAGAAAAAATCTAGGCATTTACTCTTTGAAATTCCTTGTTTAAAAATTCATGTATCAAGGGTTATTTGAGGTTATCGAATAGTATGCATATATAAGGTAGACAACGTGCTTTATTTTGACGCAAAGACAATATTTCGTTCCAAATGTTACCCAAAGACCCTTAAATCAAAATTAAAAAAAAAAAATTAAAGCTCGTCAGAGGAAAAATTTATTCTTTTTTATCCATTATGATTGTTTCCATCCTCCAAGTCAAACTCTCCCAAAATCTTTTTTTTACCAAGTACCTACCAACCTCATAGAAAATATTTTTTTCTACAATTATTTGATTCAAACATCACCTACCTACCCAGAATTTAACTGAATTTTGTTTAAAAATGCGGAAGATCGCGTTTGTAATAAGCACCCTATTGTGAAAATAATATATACATATATTTTATTTTTTTTTTCTCGAAATACACACTTCACAAACATTTTTTTTCCTTAAAAAGCAAAAATATCTTTTTTTGACCACACTCAATGAAAATATATTTTGTTCTTCATCTATTTACATATTTCAAACATATACCACATCGTGGAATTTTATTGAATTCAAAAACGTAGTACCCCTTGGCCATCGCGCTAACGCAGGCGCTGCGTTACACATGTGTATTCCCTTAAAGACATGTTATAGTTAAACGTTACGCCAAGGTACTTGTATTTTGTACCTTTTTTTCCAGCTGCTCGCCGACAACCATTTCTAAAAATAACTATTTCTGGTTTCCTAATATTCACAAGCAGGTTCCAATTTTAACAGTGATTTAAGAAGCTGTCAACCATTACCTGTGAAAATCTGGAGTGACAGAGAGTATATAGCACGATATCATCGGCATAGAGCAAGACTTTTATTGATATGCCTTCAATAGTTATCCCACCCTAAAGCACTTAGAACGCATTCGTGATTTGCACCTCGATTAAAGGGGAAAATGCGCTGGTACCTGTTCCGATCGATCTACACAGTTGCAGAGTTGTTCTGATAAAGTTATTTTAAGATCGATGCGATTTTTGTGAATACTCCAGTGAGTGCTAGTTTATGAAATAAAGCATCTCTGTTGATATTGTCGAATGCTCCTTTTAAATCAATAAAAAATGCGTACCAAATCGAGCAATCCAGTGTTAAGAAAAGGCATGAATTTTCAAGATGCATGTATACTATACATTGTATAGTTTCAAAATGAAAATAAAAACACACTTCAAATAAAAAATCTTAGATTTTCTATTTTAAGCTCTACCAAATTTCATCATTCTACAGCGATCGGAAGTGCTCCATATAAATTAAACATTTTCTTGGAAAGTGGGCGGATACCACGCCCCCGAATGAAAAACCTCAATTTTTATTTTTGGCCCTTTATATGCAATTTAAGTTCCACCGTTCTACCAAATTTCATTGTTGTACTGCAATCGGAAGTGCTCCATTCGACCAACACCAATCCGGAGAAAGTGGGCGGATACGCCCCCTGAATAGAAAACCTCAAATTTTCGATTTTTTTCTCTGCTTGCAACAAGACCTACCGTTGTGCAAAATTACAAGATTCTACGATGTCGTGCTCCATAATTTTGATGATCTGTCAGTCAGTCAGTTACGGTTTTTTGTGATTTTTGAGGCCTTATATCTCAGGAACCGCTTATGCTAGAAAATTGAAATTTGGTGAGGCGCTTGTGCCTGACTAGCTTAGCAAATATTCGGATTTTTAAATTTCTGACTTCATTGGTACTGAAGATAGGGTGGGGTCAAAAATCGCCTGAGTTTGTTCCTGCAAAAAGGGTGTAGTGCCAGAACTTGGCTGGCACCTCTACTGTTCACAAGTGTCAGTACACCAGTCCTCCCTTTGTGTCCTGTTCCATTCAAAAAGAAATGCACTAATTTCTTCAATGAATTCCGCAAACTGATTAGAACAACGATCGTTGTAATCTTTAGTTAGATATTATATATAACAGGTCTTCTTATATTGAAATAAAGGTTTAAATCAATCTCCATATATATATTTTGTATTCTTTATCAAACAATATTATATTTAGAATAATAAAATAACAAGCTTTAAAAAGTATACTTACAGCTAGGTATTGTTAAGAAGTTATGAAGGACAATATGCCTTACATATACAACAATTTAAATCCGAAATTTTAATACACAATTGAACTTCGAAGCAGAATACTTAATTCTTCAACAATTCAATTATTTTCAACTAAGTCTATATGTATATTTTTCTTCTTCTTCGCTTAATGATAAACTATAAAATTTAAATCCCCAACAATTGAATATTAATTTAAAATTTTAATCCGCCTTACTCTACTCCAATCCACTTTGGAACTATGCCCCCATTCATTATTCAAAAATTATGCTGGAGCTTCACGCTGATCAACTAAGAAATCTCACAATAATCCATTTCCGGTGAACCGTCGATAATCCTCATAAATTCCGAAAAATTATATTATAATAAGTATATTTGTTGCACTAGCTCTATATACATTCCATCATCCCAATCCGAACTCCTCATCACACCCTCCATTAAGTGGATTTAATCAATTATTTCGCCATTATGAAATAAGGACTCGAACACATATCGACCCGGACTGTGATGGCAGCCAGAAATCTGGATGCACATCTACAATATTTTACCGAAAAACACTATTGTGCAATTTTTGTTGCCAGATGGTTTTGTTTTTTAATTTAATTTTTTGAATAATTCTCAAATTTCTAAATCAGTGAGAAAAAATGTTTTTATGTTCCTTCGTCCTTGGGCGATGGCCTGTGCTATGTTCTCCCCTCTAGGGCATCGGTCGATCATGGTTTATTGGCATAGACTTGTGCCTTCAGGGAATCTCACAAGAAAAAGTCTATAGCGGTGTGAAAACGCATGAACTTGGTGGCCAATTAATGTCACCTCTGCGAGAGGTCCTTACCCGGACATCGTCCATGCCTAATGTCAATCGTGACGTCCGCTGTGTCTCATGTAGCGCCGTCCTGCTATAACCACATGTCGTCAAGGTCCATTTGGTTGAATTTAGGACATAAGAAATTAGTTATCATTCTCAGCTGCTGCAAACATTTTTTTCATGGATATCTCTTGCGAGGAATTGACTCTTGTCTTAAAAAATGCTGCTCCTTAGCCATTTGGTAGAAAATTGTACGTCCCCTCCATTCCTGGTAACACGCACACAGAAATGGTTGAGAGCTGTAAGTCACTAGGCTTAGGATCTCTATGAAGCGTCATAGCCTCTAAATTTTTGTTATCATCGTTCTGAAGCATTTCTCATTGATAATGACCGCCTCAGCAATGTCGTTTTCCGAAAAGTACGGACAAATGACGCTGCCCGGCCCAAAATCCACACAAAACAGTAACTTTTTGAAGATTCATTGTCACCTGGTGAACCCCTTGTGGGTTGGTGTCGTCTTAGATATGGCAATTTTACTTGTTAACACAGCCATCCATCCAAAAATCTGCTTGGTTGCTGAAGATGATTTTTCGGCCAAAGGTAGGGTCCCTTTCCAAACGCTTCGAAGCTCAGCCATTGAGCAAACGGAGTTGTTTATGGTCATGAACTTTGTTCTCCTGGATCAGTTGGATCTTGTATTCGAGTGAAGGCCTTCTGCTGTATACTTTCACGGACCGCGGTGAAGTTCTCTGCCGATCTGGCGTTCCTTTGACGCACGAATGTTGACTGATGATAAACGAGCCGGCCGGCCGTCACAAGTTTGGCTAGCAAACTTGAAGAGTCGGCTGTGAATATAAATGGGCCCAACGTTTTACCTAACGAATACTCAATTTGATAATAAAATTTTATCATTTAGACGTGTTTTCAATCGTGTTACTTGCCAATGTGATTTGGCATCAAAAACTGAATAATAAGCAACAGATTTTACAGATGTCACTAAAACAAAATGGCCACAGAAATCTACTGCTAAGATCCTCCAAAGTATTTTTTGCTGCTTGCATGGCAGTTAATAGAAAACAGGACCATTGAGTTTCATTGAAATTGTTTTTGTTATCTTCGTTGAATGATGAAATAAACACTTTCTCATCTGTAATTTATCCCTATAGCTTTTCATCAACGCTTATTATATTCAGCGTTACCACATGCATCAACGAAAATATAAAAATTCTTTTAGAAAATGTGATATAAGCAGAAAAATTGAAACAAATCAAAAAACATCCGTGCAGCATATTTTTTCAAAATCAAACAAATATTTTTATATGAATAAAAAAATTTTATTCATTACGGCTTTTAAATTCCTATAACTATTGAAAAACCAAAACTAAATTGAGTTTTGAAAAAACGTGGTGGACTGCAGTTGAAAGTGTATCAAAACGGAAAAATGAAGAACATATTATCAAAATTATAAATCTAAAAAAAAAAGTGTAACATTTCTGTTAGTTTTGTTACATTGTGGCAACGCTGATTGTATTTTTTAAAAATAAACACATTAAATCTAAGTTACCATTCCAACTTTTGTGCAAATCGGTGAAGTGTATTCTTTGGTTTTTGTTCAGGAGCTTTCAGTAATTTTACTTTTTAGAGCTTTTGAGAAGAAATAATTCCCAAGCTTAAGGAATAAGATATTGCCACCTTGTGTTTTTATTCTTTTGTTTGATTTGTATGTTTGGAAAACAGTTAAATTGCATTTATATAACTTTTGGCTAAAGAAGAATTCTTATTTCCGAAAAATTTTCGATGAAGTTCAATTCAATAAGTATTTGGAATTTTAATTGCGAATATATTTTTAAATAAGAGCAGTGTAATTAACAGTTATTTTTAAGATTTGAAGAGGTCTTGTTTGTGTGCTCTTTTTCTCTTCATACTTAAATCAAATGTTGCTTCAAGTTTATCGACGGACTCATTTGCAAGGAAAAAGCAGGAAATCGTTGACAAATTTTACGATCTTCTTAAAAATAAGACAGAATCTTTTAAAAAAATCCACCTTACTTATTATACACCACCAATCATCGTGGCGTATAAAAATATAGACTCAGTTTATTTCGTTCAAAATGTTTTGACTATGAAATCTCAATCTACAGTTGGCAACCCTTCTGATATCTGTCATAGAATTTTTTGGCGCAAAATTTATTATACTTAAGTTTGTTTTTAAATTAGTTTTTTTAAGAAATAAAAATGAATGATTTTGAGTGATAGAAATCTTTACCTTAACCAATTTTGTTTGTTAACTGAAAAAGATGATATCCGTCAAGAGGCTGCAGTCAGTGTTTAAACCCGTGTTCCATGTATTTCCGCAAGATTTCCGGTTATAACTGTTCACATTCCTGTCGAATACTCTCCTTTAGGGCTCCGTTTGTTCGTTGATTTTTGGCATAAGCCCGCGACTTCAAGTACTTTCATAGTAAGAAGTCTAGGATGGGTTAAATCGGGCGATCTTGCTGGCCATGCCAAATCGCCAAAACGGGAGACTACGTGACCAGGAAACACTTCTTCCACAACAACCGTTGTGACTCGTGCTGTGTGTGCGGTCACACCGTCTTGTTGAAACCACATGTTCACTAAGCCCCGCACATCCAATTCCGGCAGTAAGAAGTCGTTTATCATGGTCCTATAGAGTTAGGTAGCGTCCTAAAAAAATACGGCCCAATCACTCCTCCCCCGTGAACGCCGCACCAGAGTTGCTTTGAGTGGATTTAATGCCTCTTCGTGCATCACACGTTAATTTTCAGTGCCCCAGAAATGAGGATTTTGCTTATTGACGTAACCACTTAAGTGGAAATGCGCCTCGTCGCTCATGATGATTGTCGATACAAAATCGTCCTTTTCGTTGTTGAGACTGTAATTGCCAGTAATTCACACGCGACGAAAGGTCAGCAGGCATTAACTGATGCACTGTTTGCACTTTGTACGGGAACATGTGTAAGTTTTTCACTAAAATTAGCTGTAGAGTCCGTCTGGCGTCCAGCGACATCGGCAGCCACAGCCGCGATATTATCCGCCGAACGACCAGTCCGGAGGCGGCCACGCCCGGCATGGTCTCTTATGGTCCTAGTCTGTTGAGTCGAGTAGCTAAGCGAAGGAATGTTTGCCCAGTTGGCGCTTCACATCTCCATTGCTCCATTGCTTGTCTTTTTACGCTCTGCATCTGTCTAATTCACAAATGTCAAATATGATTGACGTACGACGCCATGGCTCTGTACGACCACCCTGTAAAAGCCTAAAAAATTGATGGAAGCTTATTGAAATCGATAATAAAGGAATTTTGCAACCTCTAGACGAAATGAGTTTCGTCCAGGACGACAGTTGGGCTCATCAGTTGCTGCCGTACCCTTCTAAGACGCAATATATTTTTTTTGTATACCTTTTCACATTTTTTTTTTCTTCAGAAGCTTATGTAACTTCGTCAACCATCAACCATAGAATTGCAGAGCATAGAAATTCTTACATTTTCAAAAAAAAAAAAAAAAAAAAAAAAAATACAATCACAGTTGCCCCGTCAAACCGAAGGAAACAAGGCTAACTAAAAGTTCAAACTCATCTTAAGGTTTAGTTTTAAGTTTCTCAAAGCTTGTTCCCAAGGTTAAACCTTTTCAGCAACTAATTGCTATCAACTCTTACCCTATAGACATCACAACCGCCTGTGATGCAAATTAAAATGCACAGTACTGTTTATCGATAGGACTTTGCGTTTATTGGGGACAAAAGTCGAGAGTGGAAAATCTACGTGTGTGCGGTTTTCCAACCATCAACGATGATTAATCCGCCGAATACCTATGGGATTTAATGTTCAGCCCCTGGATACATGTTCACCTTGACTGCGATGTTATTGTCTGTTCAATATAATATTCGATTCTGGATTTAACTTTCCCCATGCCATTGCCCAAATTCTGGTGACGGCTGGCCAAGGGAGAAGGGATAGAGCAACAATTCTCACCGCATTCACCATTGTATCCGAACAACGGGACCTAACCACTGTCACACAATGACAGCAATAGTTAACTGAGATCAATTATTCAGTGGGTTGCAATTGCAGTAGTTTCCTAGCTAATTGGAGGATACAACCACCCCGCACTCCATCTATATCCGCACCATCCAAACTCGCCTGGCTAATTCCCATTCAATTTGAAATAGAGGACCGAATTCTGCTGCAGACGTAGCTACCGATATTTAATTCCATTTAAATAGGACATAAATAAGCATTGCAATTTGCTGCATACATTACTCGTACATTAATCATTGCGCTATAGGGAGGCTGAATGGGAAGTGTATATCGGTCCTGGACATCGGTGTCAATGCTGATGCTGATGCTGATTTTGACATTGCCTAACGCATAAATGTATACACACCCATTTAAATACCTTTCGTCAGGTTAATTTAGTCAGCGGCTTTTATTTGAAAATCTTTGAAGTTTGCGAGCTTTTTGTGGGCTTAAAACATCAAATCCATGCAACTAAACCAAACCGATTGGCAGTTTGAACCCGATTCACATAAACCAGACTTTGATTAGACTAATGATTTTTCTATACATACATATAATTACAAATACATATAATATATGTAGTTATCATTTGACAAGTCATGATGTAATTAATTAATTGAAGTTTTGTTTGATGTTACCAACTAAGTAGATATGTGTGTAGGACTGTTTGAGTTCCAGCTGATTATTAAAGCAGTAGTGTAGTGATTTATTGACAGTTTATGATATAGCTAAAAGTAAGTCTAAAAAAAGTACAGGGTGCATTTTATGCTCCAGGTAGATTATATTTGGTTGCCATTTTTGCGGGAAAGAATCTTGCTTAAAACATAAAAATAGCATTTGAAAAACCTGTTCTTAAGAAAGGTCACTTATGTTCCTTCCTTGCAAGGTCATGCAATCGCTTATCAACCATGAGATCAATAATTATTTTGAAGAGAGAAAGAAAGCTTCCGAATCACCGGCTTTCGCAGCAATCGTTCCACTGCTTATGTGATGTCAGATCTCACCGAAGAGTGGAACAGAACTTTACATTGAAATTAAGATCTGAGGCAGGGTTTGGAACGTATGAATGACTTATTCTTTGGATTTGAAATTACCTTTTAGATCTAGATTTAGATTTAGATGTTACACGTTACAAGTCTGATCTTCACAAAATAAATGCTGGTGTTTCGCAAGGTTCCGTGTTGTCTCCGACTCTTTTTCTCATTTTTATAGATGATCTCTTGTCTAAAACATCTAGTATCTTTCATTGTTTTGCCAGCGACTCTACTCTCAGCTTCTCATAATACTTCTCAAATTCACCGTCTTCGGAAGTGGAGTTGCAACGGTATCGTCAACGGTATAAGTCACATCCCATGACCGACCTTGGTGGGGAATTCACATCACTTCTGCGAGAGATAACCCTAACATAAGAAATTATTAATCATCATTCTGTAGCGCTACCGATTGACGGTGACCGCATCACCAATGTCGTTCTTGAAAAAGTACGGACCAATGATGCCGCCGCCAACGCAAAATCCACACAAAACACATTATCACCTGGTAAACTTCTTGTGGGTTGGTGTCGTCCCGTGTAAGGCAATTTTGCTTCTTAACACAGCTAGCCAGATACGCTCCTCGTCCATAAAGATGATTTTTCGCCCAAAATTGGGGTCCTCTTACAAACGCTTCAAATCGCAATCAGCGAACAAAAGGCGTTGTCTTTGACGCAAAGACAAGTTGAAGCCTGGAAATGGCCAAGTTCTAGCGCATGGCGAGAAACAGACTTCCTCGGGTTCTGCTGTACACTTTCACGGACAATGCTCTCAGCCGATCTTCCGTTCCTTTGACGTTTGAATTTCGGCTGATTGATTATCGAACCGTTTGCATCAAATTTGGCCACCCATCGTTGACGGCAACTGCGAAGTGCCACGAGATCTACTGTGAAAATTTTGTTAAATTTTTCTTTAATTTTGAAGAAAAAAAGCAAGTTCAATTTCAAAGAAAAAACTTAAGGCAAGAAGACGGTGTTTTTGGTTACGTTTTTTTAAGCTAAGTTAAGTTAAGCTTATTCTGTCCTTAACCGGTAGATTCATTCAGTTTCTGCTAACAATGTAATTTCTTTCCTTCCTATGCATACAGGTGTCCCTCAGGGTTCTATTTTGGGCACTTTACAGTTCTCGGTGTATATCAATGATCTTCGGTCATGTCCGCTGAACTCTTTTGTATACATGTATGCAGATGATTGTGGGTCCACGCTGTCTCGTGCAACTGCTATTCCTCTATTTTTTTTCTGAGAAGGTGGTTGGCGTAGGAGCAGATCTTGTTCCAGTTCTATTCGCTCGCCAGCATCTTTTCGACAATGTTCTCTGGAGTGATGATGTCGATATTTCTCTTCAGTTCTTCTCTTTCGAATTCCCATCTGCTGCAGGCAAAGAAGGTATGTTGCGCGTCACCTTCTTGAGAGTCCCGGTACTGGCAGGCTGGGCTGCTCGTTTTGCCGATCCTGTGGAGAAAGGCGTTTAAGTATCCGTGTTCGGTGAGTGACTGGGTGACATAATAGTTAACCTCACTGTGTTTCCGGTCCTTCCACTCAGCCACATTTCTGATCAGCCTGGCCATCCATCGTCCTCTGCTTACCGAGCTCCACTGCTTTCCGAGCTCCAACGCTCTTGCCACTTTTGTTTCGTCAGGTGCTTAGCTTCCTTGGAAGCCACTTTTGTTTGGTCAGGTGCTTAGCTTCCTCGGATGCCACTTGCACTCCCATTTCCGCCTTTTTGTCGTTGACGTACTTCCTTTCCATCGCTGGGAGATCGATAGGGGTCCCTCCAGCGACTACAAGGACGGCTGGTTCCGAAACCGTTCGGTAAGAGCTGGCAACACGTATAGCTCCGCGTCTTTGCTCTGCCTCCATCCCGTTGCTCCCCCCCCCCCCGTTCGCCTTCAGGCTGCTCAGCGATGTGGTTGTTTTTGAGGCTCTCTCCGTTGCTGCCTTTATTTGTTGCCAGAAGGTAAGCTTTGTGTCGAGTCTCAATCCCAGGTACTTCACCGCCACGCTGCTTCTTATCACTTCGGACCCAATTTGGAAGTCGATTTGTGTGGGAATCCTCTTCCTCGTCAAAAAAACGCTTTGACAGCCTTTGAACCTCGCGTATTAGTATAAATTAAAATAAACGTTAAACGTTGAAATAGCTATAAATCAACCCTATAATCTTGTCGGGAGCACACTCAAGTTAATGTTGTTCCCTTAAAAACTTCTACAATAATATTGTTTAATAACAACCGCGCGGAATTTAATGCTTCGAAAACACAAAGCTGTCTTCTGTCGGCCAAGGGAAATCTACTACCCATGCCATTATCCATGAATGGCACTTGCATCAAATTAACTGAAAAGCTTTCCATAGTCGGTATGTCTGTAAAGCACCATTTTCTATGGAATGATCATATATTCGACGTAGCCAGGTTAGGTTTCCTTTAAAGATAGAAGAATTTTGTTTCCTCTTCTGAGGTGGCTACCATCTATGAGATATACATCCGCCCAAAACTTGAATATAACTCACATATCTGAGCTGGTGCCCCATTACTCAGTTGAACCTGTTGAATAGAAATTAGAATAGAGCCCACAACTTCTAGGAGACACATCTATCACGGAAAGAAAAACACCGTCGTAACGTCTCCTGTCTTTCGATCATCACTTTATCACTTTTTCGATCAACACTGTTCAATTGAAATAGCCCGTTGTATTTTACCGTAACACTCTTCTAGCTGGGAATACTTGGCAGTTTACCCTTAAGAGACTAACTTCGGACGTACTGTCAAATTTAGAAGTTCTTTCCTAAGCAGCACTATTGGAGTGTGGAATACTTTGCCCTCTCGACTTTTCGCCCTCATTGTGATGCACAAGCTTTCAAGACCAATGTACATCGACATCTCCTTTTGAATCCTCTCCACTTTACCTTAACGCTCGCACTGTTTTATACCGTAACATTAAAAGGGTAGTCATAACCCCTGAGTGTGTGCAAAGTCCTAAAAAAAAGAAACATGAAAACATGCAGGGCCTGTGACGCTGCAACCTAAAGACCTATTGTGCCATATTAAGACAGACCATATTGTATGTTGTCTGATAAAACAGTCTCAATTTTAAAACTTCAGTATTAATAGGGTTCTAGTTCAACAGTGTTAAATTAACAAGTTCCATTGTTGGCTTTATAATGAATTTTCCTTATTTAAGTGAACCTATGAACCTTAATTACTTATTGTGCACTGCAAACAAAACATTCCCAGTTTTAGCTCTTTTAATTATAAATTTTTGTTTTAACAAACGGAGTTTATTCCGGCCTTGAATATAATTTTACTACACCGTCATAGATCCCCCGTAAAATGTCAACTCCATTAAATACCTTTCAATAGAAATTTCAGAGAAAATAGACTTTCCCATCAGGCATCAGCTTTATTGTATCGGTCCATGATGTCACTGTGATTCCTTAATTTCCATTCCAATCAGCTACCAAATATAGCTCGTCGAATCCTGAATGCTGCCGTTTTTGTGGCTCAAGCCGGCTGAACCAATTTTCTGTCTCCATTTTAGCTCCATGTAGCATCATGGCCAATGTAGTCCGACGACGACCGACCGACGTCAACGTGGATTGGGAGAAATATAGTATAGAAGTTCGTTCAGTTCTACTCAATAAATGTCAGAGTGATTGAATTTATTGCTAATTGATTGCGTTTTTCAATTCAGACTCCGAATTGGAAAGAAGTGCCTTCTGGAGAAGTCTGCTTTTACCTTATTCAACGATAACAACAATAACGAAGAGTTGTAGCATTGGAAACAAAACCTAGATGAAAACCACAATTGTATTATGTAGTCCTCATTCATGCTTATGGGTTGGCGTTCCTCAGGCCTTAAGTCCAAATGGATTCGAGGAGGCGTTCGTTGGCCAACGGTGTGGACAGTCGACGGCGGCGGCGGCGGTGGGTGACGTGAGGCCAGATAGAGGGACGTAAAAATGCACATTGGCCTGCCACAAACTGTCGGCCGCTAGGTTCTTACAAACAGCCCCGACCATGTGTTAGCTCTGTGGCATGATGGCCAACGTAAACGTACATATACTATACATATTGTTGAGGAAGACTCCAACAACCCATCGACCGACCCGATGAAATAAATGAATTTGCAACGAGGCACGAAAGGCCTGTCAGATGATTTAGAAGAGTTTAGCGTCAATGCAATTTTATAATTGAAAACGTGATGCTCCTAAATGGATTCTGAGATGTTCGCTTTTGAATTCGTATAGGTAAATGGCCCGATGACGCGACGCGGTTCAGTTTCAGTGCTGTGTGTTAATCCATTCGCATTTGAGCCCCGAGCTTAGTTAAGTGAAAATCCTACTCATGAACCTTTCTTCAATACCAAATAGTATAGTGTTTGAAAGTGAATAATTATTCAATTTGGTTAAGTCTGAGTGGGCTGACCACATAATAAACGGCGCGCGGTATTGGAAGGATCTGCTGAAGTATAATTTCTAACCATTATTAAAGAATCTTATTGCTTGTACGTAAGGTTGAAATGCATCGCAACAGGGTTTTTCTTTTTAGGTTTGGGCAGAGTTTGAGAATGAATTGCCGGGAAGAATGTGTTTATTGTATTTTTGTTTTATCTATCTGTCCAGTTTGTTATTGCTAAGCCAATGAATGAATTGTATTTACTTTGGGTTAAGGTGCTATGGGGCAAGTTGTGCAATTTTTTGATAGATTTTCGTTTGCCTTGGGAGTGTGTTGGAACCTTTTTGATAGATAAATATTTTTGTAGAAAGAAATAAATTTTTGAGGTGACCCCAAAATAATTAATATACTAGTTAACCCCTACTAGCGTTGCTGTATATTGAAAGCGAAAAATCTGAGCCTGAAAAAGTTGAATTTAAGAGTGCCGATTGTTATGCAATATGTCGCTGAAAATTTAGCTCCTGATCTACCGTTTGGATATCTGTTCAGAAAATCAAGTGAGAAACAAATATTTTTTTAATCCCACGTGAAGAATTGGTGTCACTCAATAGCACTGCTCGCGTTGAATATTTTTTTAATTTTTCAATGTCATTTTGTGCGACATTATATTATGCTTAGGTTTTAGTCCTTGAAATTTGTGTACTTTGTTCGTCGTGATATTTTTGATTTAGGCGCTTTGATGTTTGGTGATAAAATAAATAAAAATAAATAATTTGTATGACATTTTCAGAGTTAGTTTTTTTTTACGGGCTTTTGGGGGAAGTGATTTCAGTAAAACCTTTCACTCTTTATATGTCTTCGTTTTTCGGACACGGCTCTAACGATTTTGATCAAATTTGTAATGTTTCTTGGATTATTTTATTTTAATTTTAAGCAACTTCTAGATCAAAATTTTAGCCGATATTGAAAACTTTTTAACAAAAACCATTTAAAAACCAGAGCATCAGAAGACTTATTTAATGTGCACCAACAAAACAAATAAAATGAAGGACTTACTTACTTTACTTTAGATGGCGCTCACAGTCCAGGGTGGACCTCCAGCTAGTTCGGTCTCCAGCTAGCTGCCTTCAGTTACGCACTCCAAGTTGGTTGAGGTCGCTCTCCACTTGTGCGCGCCACCTGAGGTGGGGTCTTCCTCTGCTGCGCAGACCATCAGGGCTGGTGCGTCGGTGTCCATACGCTCCACGTGTCCCAGCCATCTCAGCCGTTGTATTTTCAGCTTCTTGACTAGGTCAACGTCGCTGTAAAGCCCGTGCAGCTCGTTGTTGAACCTTCTCCTCCATACTCCATCGATACAGACTGGACACAAGCAGATTTTCATCCGTTTTAGGCAGTGTCTATGGTTCTGCCCCATACAGCAGGACCGGGATGATAAGGGTCTTATACAAGGTCTCCTTGGTTCTTTGAGATAGGGCTTTATTACTCAAATGCCTTCTTAGCCCGAAGAAACAGCGGTTGGCAAGAGTAATTCTTCGCTTGATCTCTGCACTGATGTCATTTTGCGATGTTATAGTGGAGCTCAGGTAGACAAAGTCTTTGACGACTTCGAAGTTATACCTATACATGGTGACGTTTTGCCCGAGTCGACATTGTTGAGATTCCTTTCCCGATGATAGCATATACTTCGTCTTGTCCTCATTAACAGCCAAACCCATTTTCGCCGCCTCCAGTTGAATACTTGCAAACGCACCAGTAACAGCTCGCTTCGTCCTCCCAATGATATCAATATCATCCGCATAAGCAAGCAGTTGAATTGACTTTTGAAAAATTGTACCTCTATTGTTGACGTTTGAGTTTCGTACAACTCTCTTCAAGAGCGATGTTAAATAGGTTGCATAGCGCGTCGCCTTGCCTCAGACCTTTCTCGACATCAAAGGGTTCGGTGGTGTTCTTACCGACCATGACGGAGCAGCGAGATTTCTCCATCGTCATCCTGCACAAGCGGACGAGCTTGGCAGGGATTCCGAGATGAGACATGGCTCTGTCCACGCTATCATACGCGACTTTGAAATCGATAAAAAGGTGGTGTGTATCGATTTGGAACTCCTGTGTTTTTTCCAAAATCTGTCGAAGTGTGAACATCTGATCCAGGGTAGATTTGCCGGGCCTAAAACCACACTGATAGGGGCCGATCAGCTCGTTGACAAACGGTTTTAGGCGCTTACACAGTACAGACGACAGGATTTTGTATGCGACGTTGAGGGGACTTATACCTCTGTAATTGGCACACGTCAGAGCATCTCCTTTCTTGTGGATGGGGCACACTATGCCGAGGTTCCATTCATTGTCCATACTTTCATCCGACCAAATTTTTAAGATGAGTTGGTGCATGCGCCCTACCAGATCATCCCCACCTGCTTTGAATAGCTCAGCTGGCAAGCCATCCGCGCCAGCAGCTTTGTACGCTTTCAGCTTGGCTATCGCTGACCGCACTTCATTTAGGTCGGGTGGACGGAAATTTTGACCATCATCGTCCAGGTTGAATGGAATGTTCCGCCTAGCTGCGGAATTTTGACCTTCCTCGCCGTTCAGCAGTCTGGAAAAGTGTTGTTTCCAGATCCTCAGCACGGACTGCGTGTCTACTACTATATTCCCACTCTCGTCCCGACAGGCTTTCTTTCTAGCTTTGTAGCCCTGGGTGGATTGCCTCACCCTTTGGTAAAACTTTCGAACATCCTCTCTGCCGGTATAGTCTTCAATAGACTCGACCGCCCGCTTCGCATGCTCTCTCTTTTTCCTCCTTAGAAGTCGGCGTTCCTCCCTTCGTCTTTGCCCGTAGAGCTCCCGGGCAGCTCTCTCAGCAGCTCTGGTTCTTGCCTGCAGCATTAGTTGGTAGGCCTCGTTCTTTGCTACATGCGCCAACCTGCATTCTTCGTAAAACCAGGGGTTTCGTTGTGGTGGCCTTGTGAAACCTAGCACATCAGTGGCGGCACTACTGATGGCATTCTGGCAGTGCTTCCACAGGTCCTCCGTAGATGAAGCTGGAGGCGGGCTTGCTGAGAGATTAGGAGAGACGCGGTCTGCAAAAGTCCTGGCGACCTCCTGCGTTTTTAACCTCGCGACATTGAATCTTTTCACAGCATCCGTCCGTCGTTGTGGCGTCATGGATATTCGCATCCGTACTTGGGCTACCACCAAGTAGTGATCCGAGTCAATGTTGGCCCCTCGGAATGTTCGGACATCCATGATACTGGAAGCATGTCTCTCGTCTATCGCAACATGATCAAACTGGTTGACGGTTAGTTGATCCGGAGACCGCCAGGTCCCTTTGTGTATATTGAGGTGTGGGAATCGAGTGCTAGCTATGATAACATTTCGCCCCTCCGCAAAGTCAATCAGCCTGAGTCCGTTACCGGAAGTGTTGTCGTGCAGGCTGTGTTCTCCGACTATCGAACCAAAGATGCCCTCCTTTCCGATCTTGGCGTTGAAGTCGCCAAGAATAGTCTTGACGTCGTACTTGGGGCACCTATCATACATTTCCTGGAGAAGGTCGTAGAATTCTTCTTTGGTTGAGTCATCTTTTTCTTCCGTTGGGGCATGGACACAGATCAGCGTCACGTTTTTGAATTTCGCTTTGATGCGGATTGTGACCAGGCGCTCGCTCACATTTCTGAAGCCCAAGACTTCTTGCCTAAGTCTTCCCCTTACCACAAATCCACATCTAAAAAGCCGCTGACCCTTGTCCTTGTAGCACTCGCCGAAGTAGATGCCACACGTTTTCATCCTTCGTATGCCCTCTCCATCCCATCGCACTTCCTGGATGGCTGTAATGTCAGCCTTTAGCCTATCCAGGCTCCCCACTATTTGTTCGGCAGCACGTGGCCTGTTTAGGGTCCGGACATTCCACGTGCAAAACCGAAAATCGTTGTCCTTGTTTCGTTTGCTGGGGTCGTCAACATTAAAATCATCCATATCCGAGGCTTGTTGTTGTTTCGGAAAGACTGGGTCCCTCAAATTTAATTTTGTCTTAAACATGATCCCTTAACCAATATTTGGCACAAACTCTAGAGACCTATAAAAAAAACCTAATTTTCGAATCTTCTTCTCTAAAATTTTAAACACTTCGGGCCTTACCAATAATCAAATTAAGAGACGATTTTAATATTGTGAAATGTGAAATATTAGGTATACAATTGTTATGAAATTAATATTTTTGTGAACTCTAAATTATGAACCATTTATTGGACGGAACCTAAAAAATAAAATGTACGGTAAGTACAGCCAGTAATATGTTAATTTCATTTTTTATTGAATTAAAGATCGTTAAAATTAATCGAAAGAAAAAAACTTTAATCAAAATTCTAGGCGCCGTTTTTGGAAAATTATTTTTTATCATGTCAATATGATCGGTACCGTTAGTTTTAGATAAAATAATATTTTAGTTCTCACGTTTTGTAGATTATAATAAAAAACTTTTAACTGCCAAGCTTTAAGAAAACCGAGTATGGAGTTTTTGAAGTATTGAGTTTTGAAAAAAAAAGAAGCTTTAAATAAAAAAAATGTTTTTTGAAAATTTTAATACACTATCCTATCCGAAGTTTTGGGGAGCTTTAGCATAAACAAAATGATCGAAATCGGTTGCACCATTTTTAATAAAATCGGGATATACCATTAATAACCATTTTTCTGTAATTTTTATCCAACCATAACCTAGCATTAACTAAAATCTGACAAGTTTTGAGAAAAAATTATTATTTTAAATTTCTTAAGAAATTCGTATGACAGGTACCGTTGTTTTTGGTCTTAAAAAAATAAAAAAATAGGTCGCAAGTAAAAACAAAAATGTACTTTTAAGTAAAAGATTTTAAGTTTGAATACGTTTTTGAGACATTGAGATAAAATTGAATTTTTATTAAAAAAAAAATAACAACAAATATATTTCAAAGATTTTATATAAGTAATATAATAATATAATTTAAATTTTAAATTTTTTGAATTTTTTATCGAAATCGAAGAAACTATAGAAAAAGTTGGAAATAAATACACGACTGGATCGCGCGTACTTAGTTTTATGTAAAAATACTTTTGAACTGAAAAATTATTTTTAAATATAAAAACGTGAATTTAATTAGAGGAAAATGTTCAAATGCATAAAATTGCATCTTGTTTTTAGAAAAATATGAATGCAAAGCTTAAAAATTATAAATTATATATATTATTATAAAATTAATTTCTTATACAAAAAATTTTTTAAAATTTTTTGTTAAAAAAATTGCGATGACAATTTTGAGTATGCACACATTTTAGAAAATAATTTCAAAAAAAAAATTGTCAAGATATTGATTTTTTCGAAAACCATTACAGCCGCTAATGAGAAATTCGAAAATAAAAAAAAGAAACGGTTTAATGACAAGCACTTTAATAACATTTTTTCTTAAAATTTTGTTTGACCAAAAAGTACTACCTAAAATTACAATAATTGTAAGAGCAAAAGATTTTGCATAACGGCTGTGTGACAGGTGCCGTTGGTAATGGATCTAAATAAAAATTACTAGGGAATCAGCTAAGACCCTTAAGCACCGAGTTTGAAGAAAATCGATTAAGATGCTAAGGCTGTAAGTCGAGGTACATACATAAAGTAATACAGACGGAATTTCGTGATCCACTTTTTCATATTCTCTATCAAAATAATGTCAAATTTAATCAAAATCTCGAGTTTGATTTTTTTCTAAATGCAAAACTTTGCCTATATACCCTACATATATCGCAAGTAAAAAACTGGTCTTCTATTAAAAATGTTTATAACCAAAATGCAGATCAAACCTTAATAAGTACACATTTTTTTTTGTTATAATTGTTAGAGCAGTTTTCGAGATAAATAAGATTTTTCTTAACGATTGAGTTCCTTTTAGTGTAATAAAAGCATTCGCAAATTTATTTATTCGAATGGTATAAACGATTTCCACCTAAGCACAAATAGATTTATACTACAAGGTGGCGCAAAATTATTCATCCTATCATGCAAACAGTGCATCAGTTCACGCCTGCTGACCTTTCGTCGTGTGTGAATTACTGTCAAGCCATCCTCAATCTAACAAGGAAGAGGATATTTTTGTGTTGAAAATCATCATGAGCGACGAGGCTCATTACCACTTAAGGTGCAAATAAAAATTCCTATCACTCAAATTTAGTTTTCTAATTTAGTAAAAAAGTAATTCAAAAACAAAATTGAATGAATAACTTTACGCCACCTTATTATATTAGCAAATCAATTTAAACTACATAATTTCAAATCAATTTTAAATGTTAATATATTTTTATAAATTAATTTTTAAATGCTATAAATCGAAAAAATATGTGCATATATATTGGCTACTAAATAATAACTTTAAAAATTTGTCAAAGTTCCAAAAATGGTAATAAATCAAAAATTACCAACATTTTCAACGGGTTCTTTGTCCTTATTCACTTGCAAAAAAAACGAAGTTTTGGGATCTTCTTCACATGATCTTACGCAAAAAGCCTCTCATTAATTAAGTTTTTTGGGATATTTCTCGACTGAAAAGGTAAAGTATCTTAAGTCGACTTAAGATATTTCGCGTTTTTTTGTTGATCCTTAGTGCCATTCTAAAAGGCTACATTTCTGTGTTATCGGCTTCCTTCTATCTCACTCCTGTGCTTTTTTATAGACAAAAACAACTTTATCTTATGTTCAAAAGACACATCTCTACACGCGGTAAAATATCTTAAGTCCACATAAGATTGTATGTTCTGCTTAATTTTAAAACCTAAAATAGACTTAAGATTATATTGGCTTAAGACTTTTTTATTATTGTGAAATCGTAAATCATATTAAGTTGACTTAAGATATTTTTGCGCGTGCAAATAGAAACAAAAGTCATCCTTAAGTCGACATAAGATAAAATCCTTAGAAAAATTCCAAAAAAGTGTGAAAACGCAAATCATCTTATGTGAACATAAGATGAATTTTTAAATTTAAAACTGAAATTTTTCGCTCCCTAAGTAGTCATAGGATATTTTACCGTTTGCAAACCTAAAAAAATTTCCGTAATAACAAGGACATAAGATATTTTTAAGCGTATTTTGTTTCTAGATTGCGTTTTGTGCGACCGTTTTCCTTATTTTTTCATTTAGTGTTTCAGAGAGTTTTGTTTCATACGCGATTGAAAAATTATTACAAATAATGAAACACATACGTATACAACAAAAAAGAGTTGAATTGCACGAATTTGGAATTAAAAATACATTTTATAAAAATAAAACATGGATTTAATGAGATAAAAATGTTCACATGTATGAAATTGCCGTCTGATTTCCAGAAAACTAAGAATTTATTCACACAAAGCTCAAAAATAGTTTTATTATTAAAAGAATTTTTATGCTATAAATTTTTTCAAAGCTTTTCAAGAATACAATTTCGGATACCAATTTTAAGTAATTACGTAGTAGTATTGGTGAATAGTTCTAAAAAGACTGGCGCAAAATGTCAAACAACCTATTATTTTTAATTTCTTTGTATGATACTACTTAACAATTTGCTAACTTTAAAGTAGTTTACTAACTCATTCTTAGTTTAAAACATTTTCCAACTAGTATCGTACTAAGGGAATTCTTAATAAATTGCTTCTGAACACACCGAAAACATTGACAGTTCGTGCAAAA
This sequence comes from Chrysotoxum bicinctum, assembly GCA_911387755.1. Taxonomy (NCBI): domain Eukaryota; kingdom Metazoa; phylum Arthropoda; class Insecta; order Diptera; family Syrphidae; genus Chrysotoxum; species Chrysotoxum bicinctum. The sequence goes on along the minus strand of OU426989.1, from coordinate 112,439,497 downwards.
AACTAAGTAAATAAACCTTTTGTGGCGTTTCTAAAAGCACGATATTCTTATGATGATTTTAACTTTAATAAAAGGTTAGATATAGATATAGTATGATGCTATATTCGAATAATATTTTCTAAATCGGTGATTTAACTTAGTTTCATATTAAATCAGCTTTAACGTCGGTCGTACTAATTCAATTAAAATTTGGTTCCATTAATTTTAGGAAATAATTTCAAAAAATAATCGTTTCACTTGTTTTGAAGATATTGATTTTTGAAAAAACAAAATTAATTTTTTTTTTCAAAATATCCAAAAAATATTTTTGCGAATGTTCTTATATAAAATATTATTTTAAGCTTGGGGGGCTCCTGCTAAAAAAAAATGGTTTAAATCGTTAGAACCGTTAATGAGAAAGTCGAAAATAAGAAGAAAAAGGTTGTGTGTACTGACGTACGCGCGGTAGAAGTAAAACTTCCTTACATGTCGCTGTCTTTGACTGATAGCGTGTTGTTTTGACACGTCACTGACAGCTTCATAGACATTTTTTACCCTCAACGCCGGAAAAAAAGTTTTACTTAAAAAAAAAACGGTCTTATGACAGGTACCGTTAATAACATGTTATTCAGCCGTTTTCGAGATAAATAAGATCTTACACTACTGGTGCGATACCGTTAGCTTCGGAGGTAAAAACAATTTTCAATTTCTCCTATCTCCCCTTGGGTCCCTTAGGTAATTTGTTTCCAATAGTTTTTTGTTATTATTAATTTGACTTATAAAAATTTGTTTTCATGTAACATTTTTTACAATGATCAATGATTTTTTTAAAATAATTTAATAATTTATTTTATATTTTTTTTTAATATTTTTTAAATAAATTATTTGAATAAACCTAAAGTCTTTATTAGTTATTTTTTTTTTTATTTATTAGAGCTCTATAAAACAAATGTGACTTTTTCATATACGACTTAAATAAAAACCACCAAATATCATCTTAAATCTCTTTTTTTTCCACTTTTGCACACGCAACTCATCTTAAATGGACATAAGAATTGAAAACGTCCTTCGAAAACGCAAGGCAAAATATCTTATCTCAACTTAAGATTTTGGAAATTAATATAAAATTCAATTTATAGAAAAGCCAAACTATCTTAAGTCATATTTTTCCTCATAACGACCAAAATATTAAAAATATCTTTTTGAAAATAATTTCAAAAAAAAGATCATAAAATTTTACATATAAATGCTTTGTTGAACAAAGTCTATATTTGAAAGATTTTTTGGGATACAGCTTTGAAGTGTTTTTTTGCTCTCCTGAAAAATCATCAAAATTGACTTAAGATACTTTAACTTTTCAGTCGAGATTTAACATAAATTAATTTTCGAAGTGTTATTCCCACTACATGTTTCATGTCTTGGGGAAAAGTGTGCAGAGTTTTATAAGGCCGGACATCGGGCACCGATTGTCGTTTTTTTTTTCAAGCATATCAAAACTCGCTAAAAATGTCATATGATGACGATAAACTGTAATCGCGTATATAAATAAGCAGTTCTCTAGTCTCGTTAAAAACTCATACTAGATTGTGTAAAACTCTCTCTAAGGTTAAAGGAAAACTTCTCAAAGGAATTTCAGCCATTTTAGCTACCATTTAACAATTTTTCATTCAATTTGAAATTCCTTCATACACTAAGAAATTTAAACTAACTTAAGGAAGTTAAATTAATGTTTTCAAGTTGAAATATCTAACACTTTACCATTAATTCTTAAAACCTTCCCTACTCTCTAACGAAACGTCCTTGAATTCAAATTCAAGACTTGATATTTTAAAGTAAGTACCTATCTACTTCCGTCAAAGGCCACTACACTATCGTAACTTTCAATAATCATACTCTACGTCTATCGTATTTTAAAGTGCTTCCATTGGAAAGACAAATTTTAAAATGCATAAGTTTTCATCGTTATCCAAAGCAAACAGAGTTCTTTTTTTTTACTCCTTGGTTAACATCAAAATTGTTCCAACTCCTCCATTTACCATAAAAAAAGCACATGAAATAGTTCAATGTACTTTTGAAAAGCCAAAAAAAAAAGGAAGAACATACACCATCGCGCCGTCATCCTTGGCTCTGCCTTGCCTTAACGACCAAAAGAGGAAATTTTGGGAATGCACTGCAGATGGGTACATATCCTACTTGGAAACTGCAACTTACGTAAAGTAAACTTGTCAAGAAGATAGGTTTCTTTTCAGTTTGCTTACGAGTACCTATGTATTTATTTTTGAGTGCTTAAATGTATTTGTGTGTGCTGAATACAAATTTGGCGAGAAACCTTCAAAAATAGAACAAGCGAATGCCAAAAAATGCAACAACCATCATGGGGATAAAATAGACCTTAAACTGTGCGGATATGTACGAGTGTGAATATATTTTTGTAGATGGAAACAGAGTTAATTATTATCATCTCTACATGTCCAGTACCGCATCATCAATATGACAAAATATGGAACTGGTTAAGGGCTCTGTCTAACTTATGCAGGGGAAGATGGCCTAAAATGGCAGCCCTAAGGAAAATGTGTCATATCTCGCAAAAATGTGACATTTAAACCTAAATGTTATTAAATGTTAGTTTCAAAAAGTATTTATAGTATTTAATTTTGAAAAACCCTTCAAATTCCAACGATCAAAATTTTCCGGGTGAAATGGCATACTGTATGCCATTTTACCCTTGAACCTAAACCAACTAGTCAATTTAATTTAAACTTTATTTTAAACAAATCATAGTTCAAAGTAAAATAAACATAAACAACACTCAACAAAAAAAAAAATAAAAACAACAATTCATTTAAAATATCTTCACTTAAAACAAAATAAGGAAAAGTAGAAATTATAATAATACTCAATTATTGCAAGTACTTTTTTTTTGACGGCATTTAGGGCTTTTGCTAATGCATTTATCAGTCCAGGACTACCTCTCTGTACATCGTTTATATTTTTCAATTATTTTCACTATAAAGAAAATGAAAATGGAAGGGTAAGTATAAAATGGCACACTATGCCATTTTAGGGGAGCGCTTAGTAGGCCATTTTGCCCATTTAGGGTTCTTTTATTTAAGTCTTAATTCCGGACACACTAAAATAGTTATAGGCCAACTTATTCCAGTAAATTAATAAGAAATACTTAATACTTACATGCATTTACTGTTTTCTCCATAATTGAATGTTTTTTTTATAATTTTTTTGTCGACAAACTTTTTACAACTTTTTATTGGTTCTACTTTTGTAGATGGTTAGGGACAGTTTGCCCTGTTAAATTTTAAACAATAGCTTGAAGCTGCTAATATTTCGTTTATATCAGTGATTGCAGATAAACTAAAGAATTGTGTTACCAAAACCTTCTAATTCTGTTCGATACTACAATTTCTAGCAAGGGGCCATTTTACCTTGGTGGGCCATTTTAGGCCATCTTCCTCTACTTTTGGGAATCCGAAATCAGAGCATTTTTACAGAAGTTTTTCAGCTTTTTTCAACTGTACGACTCATTGAGCACATTATACGTATCGTTAATATTGATTGTGTTCTTCACCGAAATTCGCTAAAAGGCGGACACTTGTCTGGAAAGTGAACGTTTTTCTTTTAAATTGAGATTGCAAACTGATCAAGAGGGCATGAAATTTGATTTCAACATTTCCGTTCTAGCTCAAAATACATAACTCATACATATTTTCATTAATAGCTGCTATAAAGTTGTATAGGCTAGTCTTCCATTCTGATAGACTATTCCCCGGGTAGAATTTTCGGCTCGATAATGCCAAGGCCCCAGCTAGTTTTTCTTAGTTTCAATCATGGCCCTACCGAGCAGTATCTAGCTTGTCCCTCGCTAATTTGTTAATGCTCTGTATATAATGGGCCTTGCTAGATGTTCCTATATGGGCCCTAGATATGTCTTCACAAGTAGCACAAGAGCTACGGCAATTCTTAAGAAATTGTTAGAAACAAAAAAAAAAATTTTTTTTTATTATTATTGTTGATTATTTTCATTTTTTCTTTGCCTCCCTATATTCGACTCTTTAAGTGATTTTTTGCTGGAATGAAAGAATTTTTTTTTTTTTTTTTAATTTACATCCACTGAGATTCGAACCCGAGTCCTCTCGCCTGCCGTGCTTGTGCGCTACCTATTGCGCCACTGTGATATATAAAATATCGTGTCTCAAAGTGCTACTCAAATAACTCTCTTTTAATTATACTGTTTAAAAGATTTAAATAACGGGTGATTTTTTAAGAGCTTGAGAACTTTTTTTAAAAAAAAACGCATAAAATTTGCAAAATCTCATCGATTCTTTATTTGAAACGTTAGATTGGTCCATGACATTTACTTTTTGAAGATAATTTCATTTAAATGTTGACCGCGGCTGCGTCTTAGGTGGTCCATTCGGAAAGTCCAATTTTGGGTAACTTTTTCGAGCATTTCGGCCGGAATAGCCCGAATTTCTTCGGAAATGTTGTCTTCCAAAGCTGGAATAGTTGCTGGCTTATTTGTGTAGACTTTAGACTTGACGTAGCCCCACAAAAAATAGTCTAAAGGCGTCAAATCGCATGATCTTGGTGGCCAACTTACCGGTCCATTCCTTGAGATGAATTGTTCTCCGAAGTTTTCCCTCAAAATGGCCATAGAATCGCGAGCTGTGTGGCATGTAGCGCCATCTTGTTGAAACCACATGTCAACCAAGTTCAGTTCTTCCATTTTTGGCAACAAAAAGTTTGTTAGCATTGAACGATAGCGATCGCCATTCACCGTAACGTTGCGTCCAACAGCATCTTTGAAAAAATACGGTCCAATGATTCCACCAGCGTACAAACCACACCAAACAGTGCATTTTTCGGGATGCATGGGCAGTTCTTGAACGGCTTCTGGTTGCTCTTCACTCCAAATGCGGCAATTTTGCTTATTTACGTAGCCATTCAACCAGAAATGAGCCTCATCGCATTAATTGTTTGCTCACTTGGTCGATTATGTAGACCATAAATCGGACGTAAAGAGCGAAACACATTTCGAACCGAACACTGATTTTGGTAATAAAATTCAATGATTTGCAAGCGTTGCTCGTTAGTAAGTCTATTCATGATGAAATGTCAAAGCATACTGAGCATCTTTCTCTTTGACACCATGTCTGAAATCCCGCGTGATCTGTCAAATACTAATGCATGAAAATCCTAACCTCAAAAAAATCACCCGTTACATATTAAAGAATCTGAAAAATACCGATTTAGGACCAAAACAAAAAAGTTATGTTTTTAGAAGGATAATGGATAGCCTTTTATAGAGACATATATGTATAGGCACATCTAGGATACATCAAGTAAAAACTATATAGCCCCAATATAAGTAACATCTGAGAATGCCTATAAAGAGGCGACACTAGCTAAGGCCAATATAACGAACAGATACAATTCCTTATTCAGGCTACATCAAGTAAAAACTATCCAGGTCCCTTGCAGTTTATATGTTACAATGCCAATAAAGAGGCGATACTATCTATAGCCAAGATATCGCCAAGAAAAAGTTTCATATCTAGGCTACATCAAGTTAAAAATATCTAGGCCCAGTCTAAGATACTCCTGGAAAAACCAATAAATAGGCAGTTCTAGCCAGGTTCAATATAAAGCCAGGATAAGCATAAATTAGTCAAGATCCGCCAGGCTTGCATCTGTCTAGGCCCAGCATAGGATTTACTATATAATGGCCAATCTAGCTAGGGCCACGCTATTCGATAGTGTTTCCTATATAATTTTCTACCCGGGTCCCTTCTTACTGCTCCATTGCAGTATTTATCATGGAGTTCATGCCAAACCGTACATCTTATACTTCAACATTTATGTAAAATGAAACTAAATACAGATGACCTATGTACGAGCCCAAACGCAAAATAGTTGGACTACCTATGATAAAAAAACAAAAATCTTCTGATTCTTAAATTCTATCGGAAATAAAATGAATATTTTGGTATTTTTCTTAAGATATATTTATTTTGAGTAGGAATAAGTAACAAAAACAAAATGACTTCAATTAAATAACGGTATAGAGCAATCTTACAAAATAAAATAACGATTTAAACATTTTTTTAAGTGCAAAATAGTTGGCCTATGGGTCTTAATTTTTATTTTACCATGGTGTTACGTCGCCTTTGGCCTTGATAACTGCTTCTATGGGTCGTGGCATTGTGTCAACTAATTTTTGACATTCTTCGTACCAAAAGACTCCCAAATATTTATGATTTTAGCTTTAAGGTCTTGAAGAGTCCGGCATGGTTATTTTCGCAGTTTTTGATTCATTTTATGCCAGCCAGTTTCAATTGGCGAAAGATCAGGGCTGCTGGAAGGCCATTCTAGTAAAGGAATAGCTTCAGCAGATAACCACGCCATTGTAGACCTTGCAGTATGACAAGAAGCTCCATGCTGTTGGAAAATATAGTCTCCATCACTAGTTTGAAGTCGTGGTATTGATCGGAGAAGCTAATTTTCCAGAATATCCTGTACTTGGCAGCATTGACAATTCCATTTACAAAATGTAAATTGCCCAAACCCCGCCCCGACATGCATCCCCATATCATTAGAGATGCTGGAAACTTGACCGTTTTTTTAAGGCAATCTTGGTGAAAAACCTCTTGAATTTCTAATGACTCGTTTTCGTTCGTCGCCCACGCAAACTTCAAACCTGGACTCATCACTCCAAATAACGGACCGCCATTGACTTAAAGTCCAGATTTTACGTTGTTTGGCCCACTCTAGCCGCTTTTTCTTTTGTTTAGGTGTTATAAGTGGTTTTTCCTTGGCCTATGTTTTTAACGAATTAAAATTGCTCTAATTTAAATAAATCTAAAACAAACCTTATAAAATTTGTATCCAATTTTTTTCATAGTCCGTTTGCAAGTGTCGACCGAAACACTTTTTTTTATTCCTTCCCTCCATTGAACAGTTATTGCAGCGGCCGTTTGACTTCGATTTTCTTTTATTATTTTTTTTTAAAACTTGGCAATCTCGAGGTTTTGCAATTGGTGGGCGTCCCGTTTTTTAACCGATCTCCACATTTCCACTATTTTTGAACTTTGAGATAATGTTTCGAACTGATGAGCGCGGTAAATTGAATTGTTTTGCGATTTTATGGCTCAATAATCCCGTTTCGAAGGCTTTATTTATGGATTCCCTAAGGTCTCTTGATAATGCAACGCCACGCACCATGGTTGACATTAAATTGTTGCTGGCCTGCATAAAACAAGAGATCAATAAACAACAAAACAAGTGCATGTCATTTTTTTAATAACGGTTAACTAAAAATCTATTTAAATCTTCATAGGCCAACTATTTTGCATCCCAGAGAGAGTAGTCCAACCATTATGCACTATCTTTGTTTGAGAGAATGCAAACTGGAGCCATATGTGCTTTTTCGAATTTAGTTCTGTTTGGTCTAATTTACTTATTAAATGTAATTTATTACATCGACAAAAAAAATTAAAAAAAAACTGCTTGGAGACCAGAAAATATAGGCACATAAAAAATGTTAATTTGTTAATTGATGAGTAGGCCAACTATTTTGAGTTTGGATCGTAGAGGATGCGGTGATGAAGAGGTACATGAAGACACATCACATTTTCTCTGTCATTGCCCTTCACTATGCCACCAGAAAAGGAAATGGCTTGGTAGTTACTTCTTTGACAATTTAGAAGATCTTTCTAATATTTCAGGAATTCACATATTCAACTTCGTCAATGCCTCAAAATGGCTTGACTAATTAAGAGAACACATTGGTTTTTATCAGAAAAGAGTGATTACACTCACGGGTAACACAATGGATCTACATTGATCTAGTGTGACGATAGTGACATCAATTGTCAGCCCAACAACCTAACCTAACATAATTTAGTTCTTTCTTTTAGATAAGAGTTGCCATTCCTTTTATGTTTTTGTAAAAATGTTTTCAATACCTGCTGCTACACAGATAGCGTATGTTGGTATCTACATTCTTTGGAAGCTTAAATGATATTTTTTTTTAAAAAAGAGTTGAAGCTTTTCTAATTCTTCGATTTCCCTGTACCCAAAAGTTTTACGAGTATTTTCCGAAATATAGGCAAGAGTTGACCCCTGTAATGAAGACCTTATATTTAACTTCAACACTTATTTCTGTGGCTTATCGCTACTTTTACATTGCTACATTTTTCCCTAATGTTTCTGTTCAAGCTAAATTCGATGTAAGAGTTACACCCAAGTATTTTAAGTCAGTAATAGTTTTTAACAACTCATTTTTGAGTACCCAAAATGCCTTAGCAAGATGTGTTCGGGATGTTGCAAAAAACTTTGTCTTCGATCTAGATAAATGTATATTAAGATGCCAGAGTCTACAATATTTTTCCAATTGATTTGTCATTAACTGTAGCGCATGTGAATATTCCGCAAGTAGGCCAAGGTCATCTGGATATAGAAGCACTTTTATCAATATCCCTGTAAAAGGTACTCATCCGGATAAATATTAAGTTAAAGAGAGTAAATAAAAATGGAATTAAAATACATCCTTGCGGTACTCCGGCGGTTGTAATAAAGTGCTGAGATTTCTTATCATGTCTATGTCTAGAAACCATGTTCAGCGTACATTTTTAAGAATTTATATGGGAGACACATAGACGATAGTTTTTTTATATACCATACCTAAGGCTATTCCTGTTGGTTATATCAAAAGCTGCTTTTAAGTCGACAAAAACTGAGTAAGATTTTTTTTTTATCCTTGAAATTTCTAGCAACACAGTAATACAAAAATTTGGTCCAAAGCTCGAAATTCTGCTTGAAATATGCTTAAATCTTTATTTTCTTCAACCCATTTAATTAATCTGTTGTTCAAAATCTCGGAAAATAATTTTGTTCCTGGGCTTAAAAAACATATTTCTCTGTAATTTTCCGGAGTCTTTTTTGAATGTGGGAAAAATTAAAACTTTTTTTAAACTTTCAGGAATTTCACTTCGATCATACATCAAATTGAACACAATTTTCAACTTTTCGGTAGATGATTCTGGTGCATTTTTGATGAGCTCAACGGGGGTTCTGTTCAGCGTTACCGCACTTCCGGAAAAAAAGTCGAAGTAGATTTGAAGAACAAAGTAAAGTAACTTGAAAAAAAAAATGGAAGTAGATTTCAAAATGACTTTCTACTTGCATTTAGAAAAAAAAAATAACTCAAGATTTTTATCAGTTGACATTACAACATGAAAAAGTAGTGATTCAGTCTGTCTTTGAAATTTTCATAAGATTCGTGCACACATGTAAAATTACTCATTTGTGTATTTATATTGTGTTGAAGTAAATTATGTTCACGGAAATTCTGGGGCTATATACCTATGTACTTCCTAGAGTGAAATAGAGAAAAAGAAGTAGATTTGCTTTTTTTTTGTAAGATTGAAGTAGGTTAAAACGATTATTTTTAAAAGGAAGTAGATTTCAGTATTTTGCTTATGGTGCGAAGTAGGGAGTAGATTTTAAAATATTTAAAAAAAAGAAGTAGATTTACTTCAATTGAAGTAAAGTGGTACCACTGGTTCTGTCTTCACTTGCGGATTTATTGTTTTTTTGTCTGATTAGAGCACTCTTTATTTCATCAATTTAAATTTATTTATTAAGCTCCTCTATATTGAAAACAGATCTGTCCCGGTTCTCCTTGCAATAGATTGTAAGTTTTAAACACTCGCCATGATCCAAGGATTTGAATACAGCTATGGTTTTGGTTTGTTGGTGCCGTTCAAATCGCTTTCTGATGTAAAATACAATTTTTTTTGAAAAACTCAATATATCGAAAATATCATTTCCGATTTTTTTAAACATGACAATAAATAGATTTTTAATCGATTTACAAGATGTAGAGACTTTCTTTTTATTTTATATTAAAATTCCAAATGTTGAAAAATAGTTTTTGAAATCGTATTTTTCCAGTTTGGATTGAGTTCGAAAATAAGAAAATTTTTAGTAGGTTTTGATGTCTCTTATTGCTTTTTCACACTCAATCAAACGGACCACTACACTCATTCGACACTACTGTGCCAAGCTAAGCAGCTTGTTGTAGCCAATCCGATTGAGAAATCATCCAGGCCCCCCGTACCGACAAAGCCCGCATCTCGTGATCTAAGGTATCAACAGTAGGGAACGGCACAGAAGAAATAGAATTTCCTTCTAGACCCATTTCGTTGCATTGAGAAAATAGAGCTAGTCTTTGATTTTCATTTCGGAAAGTTCGTCAATGTTATCAAAAAATGTCCTTCCTAATGATTGGGCTCAAAATTTGGTCATAGCAGAGTATTAGCAGTGTAAATCGAGGACTGTTTCCTTTTACCGCTGGTCCCCACAGCTATGACAATGAGTGTTGTGAGAATAACATAGCTTCGCTGCGCTTTCCTATTGGCCAATTTCCGCTATAGAACCAGCGATCCTGGCTATATCTTGATGGGTTCTGCATATCAGATCAAGCAGATATAGTCAGTCAAACTGCTCCACCTACGGTTTGATTACTTAAGAACCTTCATAACTCCGAGCAGAATGTTGATTTTTTTCGCAAGTGCATTATCAAGGACTGATCCTTGTCTGGCCAGCTCATCCGCCCGTTCATTGCCATCAATGCTACAATGACCGAGAACCCAATAAGAGTGATATTGTGGTTAATATTGAGACAAGCAAGTTCATCTCAGTGCTGGACCAATTTGGAGTATGATGTATTAGGATTAATGGCTTTAACAGCCACCTGACTGTCTGTGACAATACCGTATTCTGGTTTTGGTTTCGATCTTGTTTGACTATCTTACATGCTTCTCTGATAGCCAATAATTCAGCTTGAAAAGCACTAGCAGAGTCATGTAGCCTAAAAGACCTAGATATATTTAAAGTCTCAGAAAAGATTCCTGAACGAAGACCCACCTCCATCAGTAAGCCATCAGTAAAGATAGTTATGTCGAAGTCTTTCGTAATGAGGACGAAGAATTGTCAATTGAAATTAACTCCGTAATATTGCTGTGGCCATCGGGTTTGGCAATCTAAGAAATCGATTTCTTTAGTCTTAATGCACTGCAATATACTTAATGTGTAATTCAAGTGGTAAAAAGGAAAGATGTTAGAGTGCTAGCAGTTCTTTGTACCTTCTTCAGTTTGTCGATATTATATGCTTTGGTAAGCGCGGGTAACTTTACAATCGAACCATACATGAAGATCGGTCACACCACGGCTGTGTTTATCGACAAAATCATCTTATTAGATTGAAGGCCCAATGTTTACGAAAAGGTTTTACTACAGGCGTAAAAAGCTATGCAGGTTAACCCTTTCTTCAATATTCAGTTTCCAATTAGTTTTGGTAGTAAATATCATCAGTTGAGTTCTGCTTTGGTCAAAACCTAGTCCACAACTCGTTTACTTTCTACAGTTACTTTCTTTTCTGTAAGCCATTTCTGTGATTTCACTTAACACATGGGGTTAAATTTCCTGACACTAGTAGTACCAAGTCATCTGCATAACTAATCGCCCTTACGCCACATTTTTCCTAGTTAACGAGAATTTTATTCATGACAAAGCCATGAAAAGAGGACAGAATTCCGCCCTGGGGTTCTCATCTACTAAAAACTAAAGTGCTTGGTCAAGTGTATGCATATTACCTACCGTACCTAGAATTCTTCTGTCGCTTATCATGGATATAAACCACTCCCAGATGTAGTCTTTTTTGTGGTACATTCTATGGTAGACGACAGCGTGGTAGATCATGCTTGCGCTGGAGAGATGGCGTAGACCAGGACGCCCGAAGCCTTGGGGTGCGCAACTGGATGGCGTCGGCTAGAGACCGGGATAGGTGGAGAGACTTGTTGCAAGAGGCCAGGACCGGAACCCGGTTGTCGAGCCGATGATGATGATGATGAGATGTAGTCTTTTACACAAAACTCGATGAGTGATTCCAGAATGGATTTGGTAAGGACGTTGTCGAAACAAGTTCTATGTTTTCAAGCTTGTTTTTTTTTTTGTCGCAAAATTAATTAGACCAATTAAATTTTAATAATCCTTTTCTCACTTTGCAACATATGCCTGTCTTGTGAAGGGGCTCTTTTTTTTAATTTTAAAGTCTACTTAAAAACTTAAAAGAAGGTATTTCGGGTGTAATTGGTTATAAGTGGCAGGTTATTTAACGAGGGCAGTTTTAAAAAATGCGCTTTAGTTTAAAAGGACACCCCTACATATGTGGGCAATTCTATAAAATTAGTTATGAGTGCTTCAAGAATTTACTGCAACTAGCCGAATCCCAGGATTTTGTATGAAAATACACAATGGAGGAATTCAATATCACCTGGGAAACGATTATCTGTGACGCTAAGGTAAATAAAAATAATTATCTTCATTTTTACTTCTGACTTATAGGTACTATAAGGCAAGTTATGCTTTCGTAAAAAAATCGAACTCGAGTTTTTGATCAAAGTTGACATAACCATGATAGCGAAGACGAAATAAGTGGTTCCTGAAATTTTGTCTATCTGTCTGTCTCGGACGATTTTCGTGCTACATATCGTTTTTACATGTTTTTTTCTTTTTTTTTAAGACCAAAAATAACGGTACCTGCCGTACGAATTTTTTTGAAATTAAATTTTTTTTTTTTAAACTGGAAAATTTCATTTAGTTAAAGCTAAGTAAAAGTTGAAAAATATTTTCCAAAAAATGGTTATTTTTGGTAACCCCCATTTTTGTTGTTTTCGATTTTCTTAAAAACGGTACAACCGATTTTGATCATTTTTTTATGCTAAAGCTCGCCAAAAGTTTGAATATTATTGTGTATGGAAATTTTCAAAAACATTGTTTTTTGGATTTAAAATTTTTTTTTCAAAACTCAATATTTTGAAAACCCTATGCTCAATTTTTTTAAACTTGATAAATAAAAGTTTCTCAATATAATCTACAAGATGTGAGAAAAAAAAATACCTAAAAATAACGGTACCCTCCATACAAATGTTAAAAATTCGTTTTCGAAAATCGTATTTTGATTAATTTTTGTTTTTTTTGGTTAATTCTTAAGATATAAAATTTAATAAAAAAAAATTGAAATTAAGATATTACAGACTGTACGTAGCATAGAGCGATTTTTTTGAATTTTGAATTTCTGATTATCGGCATAGTGGATTTTAATGAAATTTTTTTACCGAGAAGCTTCTAAAAAGTTTAAGAAATATTGCATTTTAAGACTACCTATACAAAAAAAAGTTTTTGAATTTAAAAAAAAAAAAAATATCTCAAAAACGCCTCAATATTTTTTTGGGAAATTTATTTCTTTTTCGTACAGTAATAAAAACTTTAAGTTAGCGTGCCAAAATTTTTCCTCAAAAATATTTTAAAAATTTATATACAAAATTATTTTTTTAAGAAACCACTACAACGACTTCTAATTTTTGTTCTTGCATAAACTAATATTAGCTTAAAACACATGACATTCTGTGTTTAGGTCCAACTACTAAAAGAGTTGTTTTAGTCATCTAAAAAATCTACTCGTAATTTATGTTTATGAATAGTTTTCCCTTATTAACATTCATTTTTGGAATTCTTAGTGTTTTTCATAAGATCAAGTTCGTGCAACCCATTCGTGCATTTTATTTTCTTAAGATCAAAAATAACGGTACCTGCTATATGAAATTTTATATAATTTTTTTTTTTCAAAAGCTGATTGGAGGATTTTTTAAAAAAACAAATTCAAAAAATTGTATTCACTTAAAACTAGTTAATGGTTATTAATGGTACCCCCCGTAGAAATTTTTTCTCAAAAACGGTTCGGTTTATGCTAAAGCTCGCGAACAGTTTGGATAGTTTTATGTATTCAAATTTTCAAACAATTCTTTTTGATTTAAGAAAAATCTTCATTGATTTATAGGCTGACCACGGATATTATAATATTTATTTATGTATGTTTGAATTTAATCAACTTCCCCTAGAAGAATAAAATTGACAGTCTATTAATGCTGTACATTTTATAAGAGTCGGTAAACATCGACCAATATTTGCGTCTACGAAGGGTTCGACAGCATCTAAATGATGAGCCCACTGTCGTACCTGGGCGAAACGCATTGTTGGAGTTGAGGTCACTTGGACACTCAATTGAATTAAATTCAATCACTCCACTTAAACCGAAATTATTTTCGTATTTCATATACCTTCATCCATTTATTTTAAGCCAGTCAGAGACAATCTTAGCAAAACCCTTAAATTTTGTCTGTGAAAACGGCCTGTTCGTAGCTAGGTTCGGTCTTGAATAAATGATTTCATATATGCATATGTGCATGTCCTGCAGGAATACCAAATATTACACTCAAAACGACAGAAAATTTATATTTGGCATCGCTTCGATGCAACTCGAGAGTGTCAACGTACTTTGCGGCACAGCTTTTGTTCACCAGTTGCAGGAGGGTCCCTCTAGCAGTCTTTGTTACGATATTACTTAAAGTACGGATGTGTTATTGTTATCGTAGATATGGAAATGTTGATGGTGATGTTCTTTAAATGTTTATTTTATTTTATTGTTTGTTTTTTTTTTCTTGGTTTGTATCCGCCATCTTTGAGAATGCAACTGCATCAGTAAGCTCCTTTACATTAAGCAGTTTTAAAAGACAAAGTCAACTTAGGTTATTAAACCAAAAAAAATAATAAAGAAAACAATATACTCGTACATTCGTATGTACAGTACATAGCTATACATAGTATACGAGTACATGAAACTTTGTATGAAATAGATAAAAAGTTTGAAGCAGCAAAAGGGTGCAATTATGCACTCTTTCCACACCTACTTAAAAGCATATTGCTTTTGAATTCTTCAGAGGATAAAGTTTTGAGGATTATCTCCTTGAAAACAAACAAAATATAAGTCCAGATAACTGGAGCAATTGTATTTTTAGTCAGATTTGAATATAAGGAGGAATACTTATGTTCTTTTTTCTTTTCATGACAAGATTTTTATACTGCAGGGTCTTAAGAAGGCAAATAAAAGAACATTGATATTTTTAGTAAAAGGACTCTTGATGATAACTTTTTGACAGCTCTTGAACAACTTATTTAAAAAAAAAATTACTTGAAATTTTATCAACATACTCTAGCACTTACAATACTTAGATAAGAGTAGCTATTGCTTCAGTCGATAATTAATTCATACTCTTTAACATCAAGTTTCAAGTTCATTGAAAAGTTTTCCAAGAAAAATTTTAATGCCGGGACTCACTGTTAAGAAGATTAAATATCAACGTTCGTCCGAGTGCCGAATTCTTGTTATCGTACGTATCCAATAAACATACATACATATATACATATAATAAGTAAAATTGTACCGAATAGTTACTTGGCCGCATACTGGGTATCGATTATTCGGCCTGCAGCCAGGCCGGGTAGCCTAATATTCGGCGGACGAATATCATCCCAGTATAATAATTTGGTGGTCTGGTACTCAAGTAAGACCGGTAGAAGTTAAACCAACTAAAATTTTTTTCCTTCTTATTTTTACGCTGAGTGAGCCCGCGAAAGAATATTGTTGGATAGCTTACGAATGCGCTGTGATGACAACGAATCATTAAGTAGTGAGGAAACAGTAGATTCACCCTGTAACAAAAAAAATTAAAACTTATGCTGATGATGAAGACAATATTCATGAGACTTTTTGGGACTGTTTTAAAGAGGTTGTACGGAATAGTGAGCATTGAAATTGGTGGTCAGTAAATGGAATACAATACCAAATTCTGTCCAAGTTTGTCGAAACTTATATTTCATCTCCATGTAGCAGTGTTTATAATGAGATACTCTTTTCTGAAGCATGGCATACGAAAACAAACGTAACGCTTTGTACCCCTGAATGCAGAAACACTGATTTTCATTTCAAACTATTGTTAAATTACTATATAAACCACTTATTTTTTATTCGGTATTTGTCCGGATACAAAAACAATTCGGGTGCAGACGAATATTATAAAGGGAGCCGGATGTCTTTTTTCTGCTACATTCTTAATTCATTGGCATACATCAAAATACAGCTCGTTCTCTACCTGAATATTCATTTCGAAATTTGGCATTATCTATGTGGTTTGACAGATAAGGGAGAAATTAACTTTTTGACATATTGAGAACGTTTTGTTGCAAATTTTTGACGTATCGAGAATAGTTCGTGGCAAATGTCAACCGATTGCCCTAAAAATGTACCGGAGCAGAAAATAGAAAACAAAATTTTTTGGATTTTTGAATGTCAACTCTGAAAATGCATTTTTCCGGAGCATTAAATAAAATGCGATTGTCCAGCACTAACGTCAAGGAGATTTGTCTAAGACTTTGAATGAAACTGCAATGAAATTTGACACCTGGGGCCTATTGCACCATCTTACAAAATTGTGATTACAAGCATTTTTTTAACAAATTTGTAAAAAATCGAGATTTTTTCATTTGTAATTTATTTGTTAAACACAAATTTGTACTTGTGAATTACAAATCACAAATTTGGTGACAAATAGAATTTTTCGTTACACAAAAAAAAAATTGTAATTGTTAATTACAAGCTAAAATTTGTGAAAATCGTTCTTTTTTTTGTGGGTTTCTGTTGCGCCATAATAAAGCGATCACAAATTTGTTTCAGTTTGTGAAAAAAATTTACAGGTGAAAGACCGTGTGTAAATATTTCTATAGTAAATTTGTTAAAACACTCATTTGAACATGGTGCAACAAAAAATCGTATACAGGATTTGTATTTGTAGATTACAATAACAAATTTGTGGTTATAAATTGTAAACAAAATTACAAAATTGTAATTACAAGCATTTTTTCACAAAATTTGTTTCACCGCGACTTGTGTTTTACAAGTAAAAAATTTGTGAGATTTCAAGTTTCTTGTGTGTTTCTGTTTCACCAAAGAAAACAAAATCACAAGTTTCCTTTTATTTGTAAAAAAAATTGTACACGAGTCAAGACGTAAGTTATTTTTGTTACAAGTTTTTGAAAATATAATTTTAGGTGTTTTAAATGGCCTTACGCCGAAGGCATAGTAGTAGTGAAAGCGATAATAGTGCAAGCGATTATATTGTCTTGAATCGCAGAAGAAGAGTTTATCGTCCGCGGATAAACTTTAATATTTCGGAGTGTTTTTATTTTAATGAGCGTTTTCGTGTGAGTTTCTCCAAGGTGGAAGAATTAATTTTGCTCATTGGAGGTCGGATTAGTCAAAGAACGTACAAAAATTGTGCACTGTCGCCAAGGCAGCAATTACTTACGGCCTTGCACTGGATTGGAAATGGTTGGCAGTATCATAATATTTCCGATATGTATGGTATCTCAAAAGCCACGGTATGCCGATGCGTTAACCGGATTTGCTCAGCGATTGTTGATACATTGTTTGAAGATGTTGTAAGATGGCCTGATGAGATGGATACAATTCCTGAAAACTTTCATGATATTGCATGTAATTTTTTTTAAGTTCCACATACAGTAAATATAATATTATATTTTTTAAAGGCATGCCTTGTGTAAGTGGATGTATTGATGGAACTTTAATCAATATAGATGCACCACGTGATTTCGAACCTGTCTATGTTGATAGACATGGAAATCATTCTATTAATTGTATGCTAGTATGTGGTCCGGACTTAACGTTTTATAATGCTTACGTTAATTGGCCTGGAAGTGTGCATGATTCAAGAGTACTAAGAAGAAGACTACTTTACACGCTTTTTGAAAGTGGTTTCAGGCCTTTTCCTCACGCTATGCTACTTGGAGATACCGGGTACCCTTCTTTAGATTGGTTGGGTACGCCGATTCTTAAAACTACCAGTGTTGCCATGGACCGCTACAACCGAGCCCATAAATCAACTCGCAGGCTAATTGAAAGTGCAATTGGCGTTCTTAAAGAAAAATTTCCTTGCCTTAAACATTTGCGGCTACAACCACGTAAAGCAATAAAAATCATCAAATGCTGCATCATTTTGTATAATATTTCACGACAACCGGAAGACAATGAAATTGAACTACCTGCCAATCTGGAAGAGGAGCCAAATATTTAGTACCAACAGGATGAAGCCTTGATTGAATTTCACGGAAAACCAATCCAGAACATATTTTGAGTAACTTTTCTTAAATCATAGTTTTATGTACAAAAGTAAAAGAAAAGTGAATGAATTTGTGTCTTGGATTTATTTTGTGCAAAGTAACTTATTTTTTCTTCAAACAATTATTTTAATTCATAAATTTGGAAATTTAAATTATCAGTTTTATTTTGTATACCTCTACATATATAAATAGATCAGTTTTATAATAATATTTCATTTTTAAATTATTTCTTTTAAACCTTAAAAATAAAAAGCCACCTTAAAACAAAAGTTGAAAGCTGCAACCGCTTATTTGTGAACCTAATAAATCTGCCTAGCATTTCTCTATTAATGCTTAGTTAAAAACAAGGAGCTCTGAAAAAGGATAATTCCAGAAATAATTTTCTTTAAATTTTGAGATGACGTTTTCCTCTCCACTTCCACATTTTGAGGTCTCGACACCGAAAATACGCTGTCAGGTATTGAAATAGAACCTTCTTCAATCCCCTGCATTGTTGGTGAATCTTTACCAATAATATCAATTATGATATTATCGAGATCACTTAGGATACATTTTGATCCTCCTGAAGATCCTGTCTTTTTAGCATTGTCTAGTTTAATCTGAAAGAAAGTAATAGCGAGATATTTTCAATTTGACTAGGTTTTTTTTTAAGTTTTTTCTTACCATTGTTCCTCTCTTGATATTTTGCCAGGTAATGTCACGGAGATATTTCCAGTCCTTGTTCCTCAGAATGCCTTTGGAAACTAATTTACTTAAAATACTTTTCTATTCGGTCATTTTATTTTGGTGGTTGACTGTTTCGCTAAATTTTCCAAATAAAATGTCCTTTTTTTCACGCACTAAAGTTGCAAAAAATAATTTAGTTTGTTTATCCATTGTGGGCATCATTCAAACGAGCTTTACAAGTAAATGAGAAAAACTTGTTGTTTACAAGAAATAAAAAAAAATGGTGAAACGATATTTTCACAAACTTGTTGCTTTCCAAAGCTAGTTGTAAATTCTTTTTGCAATAATCACAAAATTGTGAAACAGTTGCTTGTGCTTTGTGAAACCGAATTTTGTTTTACAAATTTGTATTTGTGAATTACAAGTCACAAATTTGTGCTTGTAATTTGTAGTTGGTGAAATAGGCCACAGTTGTTTCGTCTTTTTGACATATTGGGTGTGAGGTCGAGAAATTTTGGGGGAATGAAAATATTTAGTTCTAAGATTTCAATCCGTCGACACCATAGGCGAAGTCTTTTTAAAGTGCCTCAAAGTTTCTAATGCAAACACGATGTAGTAAATAAGGAAATTTTCCCAATATAAACAGCGCCTTAAATGCAATATGTAATGTACCTACACCGAACGTGTAACCCTAACGGGCTACACAGAACGTGTAGAAAAAGAAAGCTTTGAAATACTTCACAGCATGAAGACCTCTTGTCCTACCGAAACGCATTCTTGAATGCGAATAATGAAACAGATTTCAGTAAGTTTTCAGCTGTATCACAAAAGTTTAATGCAATTTCCTGGATCCAATCCGGTAGTGATGTTGAGTTACGAACTAAGAACTGCCCCCCCTAATCCAGGGTGTTACGTGGACCGTGCCTATTGAATGGTTTGCCGCCAGGGGGTATACCGGCTGTATTCTAACGGAACCTCTTCGACACCAGGTCGAATCAAAGAGTAACCAAGACCTTCCCATATCATGTGGAGCTCTGATATGGCGGACCTACCCTTCTCTAGCTACTCGTGGCAATCAAATTTAAAAAATGCCAAAAAACAAAAAAGAAAACAAAAAACAACACAAACCACAACAAATTTAACATTCCGCGGGATGCCACCGCGAATGAGTATGCGGGCATCAGTCACTTTCTCAAGAGAAAACCTCATGAGTAAGTGCAAAACCAGGCAGCTCAAGGAGAATCGTCTACAACGAGTCAGGGGAAAATGGCACCCAGGCGAGTTACAAATGATACTTCTGGCACATCTGGAGGAAGCATGAGGAGATACCTCCCAGGCCGGTGAAGGATGCTGTCAAAGCAATCAGTGATGCATTAGATTAAGCAGGAATAACCTCAGGAAAATCACAGGGCTTCTCACAGGCCAAAGTAAATTGAGAAGACACCTCAACATCCTTGGCCTAGTAAACAACGAGTCTAGCAGATTCTGCAACATTCACGAGAAGACACCTGACCACATACTGGGGAAATGTGTGATGCACTCCTGCATCAAAGGCATAGGTATCTGGGCAAGCACCACATAAAAGAGAGTGAATTATCCTCTCTAAAAATACTCCAATTACTTCGATTCCTCAAAGAAACAAACTTGGAGGAAGAACTGTAGTAATGAGCTAACATCATTCAGTTCTTAATGGGGGCACAATAGATCTTTAGGTCGCAGTGTTTTTATACCCCAATTTAATCATTCATTCAACTGAAGCCTTTGTGGTGGTCAAGAATTTTCTGTATCTATAAACCTCAACAATATCACCGAATACTTACTTACTTAACCGGGCAGCTTTCCCTTCTCTCCGATCTCTAGCACGCTATTTCCAGTCATCTAGGTCAAGTGATCTGGCATGCACGATGGCTTTAGACCGGAGGTTCGGTTTCCTTGTCGCTGCAAACCTGGGGGCTCGGAATCTAAGACTTTCTTAACTCAAGTATTGTTGTCCATTCGCTCAATGTGCGAGCCAATGTAGTCGGCGTATTTTGGCTTTCTGGACTACATCCACATCTTGGTACAGTTGATAGAGCTTGCGGTTACATCTTCTCCTCCATTAGCACTCCTCGCACACAGGACCAAATATTCGTCGAAGAATTTTTCTTTCGCAAGAGCTCAGTATCATGACTCTCTTTCTGCTAATAGTCCAAAATTTGGCGCCTTAAAGCAGTACTGGTAGCACAAGCGTTTTGTCGAGCGTGTACTTTGTCTTGAGAGCTAGGAGTTTTGAACCCATTTGTTTTGCTAAACCAAAGTAGCAGCGATTTCCTAGATTAATTCTTCGTTGGATTTCCACTAAGGTGTCGGTCGTGGAGTGACTATTAACTCCGAGGTAAATGAACTCGTTAACTACCTCGAAGTTATTGCTATCATACATTCTGATCATTTGCCAATACAACTCTCAATTACCTTAAATAGCAACCAGAGGCGAGAAGAAGAGTCGGTACAAATAGTTAAATATAAATGGAAAAATGCTTTTGCTGATAGTTATGCAAATTCGTTGAACAACGCTATTCTTCTACGATCTGCTTCACATGTACAATCTCTCCTTAATTTATCTCAGCTGGATGAAATTGTTAAGGAATCTATACCACGACAGTGCCTGAAGACTGAAGAGCAACAGCACTACTCGGTTTTATCAAAAATGGCTTCATAAAGCTTGTTTAAAAGCATGGAGAAGTCTTTTGCCTGGCTAGATTTGCTGAGAATAAGCAATATATGGAATTATTAAGTTTATAAGCGCCAGACTTAGTTAAGAAATATTTCGAATGACCTTGCAGAATGCAGAAATGCAACAGAGTTCTGGAAAACCGTTGGAGTTATAAACAAAAAACCAAACAAACAACCTACTGAATCGATCGGAGTCAAGGACTAAGCAGATCATTTCCAAAAGCTGGCAAGAGATCATTTTTCATCAACATATCAATTTTAAATAACTCTTTACCAGAATGACGAGTTGGATGCACCTTTCTCTTGTACAGAGGTCCAGTTAGTATTGAGCGAACTCCAAAGCGACAAGTCTCTGGGACCAAATGGTATACCACAAGAGTTCTATAAATTTAGTACTGATCCTTACAAAGATTCCTTTACAAAATCCTTAAACCAAGCATATAATTCAGTTTGTGTACCAAGCTATTTTAAAGAAGCAATACTCTGCCCAATCTTTAAAAAAGGGGATAAAGGAGATCCGGCAAATTATAGGGAAATATCGATACTTAATTCTTCGATGAAAATCTTTTCAAAACATCTTTATAAAAGGCTTTATGATTGGGTCCAAAACAATAACTTATTGAGCGAACCACAAGCTGGTTTTCGAAAGAACTACTCAACAATTGACCAAATCCATTCGCTTACCAATATAGCTGAAATACATATATGTTAGATCGAAAAAGAAGCTATATGCTTCTCCATTGATTTTAAATCGGCTTTTGACACCATAGATAGGAAAGCGCCTATTCTTGAGCTGCTCAACAAAGGTTTCTCGACAAAATTCGTTAATGCTTTGGAAATTTTGTACGATTCAACAACTTCTGCATTTGTCTTTGGAAGCACAAAGTCCGAAGAGTTCGAGGTGGAAATAGGATTGAGGCAAGGCTGTAATTTAAGTCCTCTTCTTTTTGCTCTATTTATAGACGACATAGAAGAGATACTTCAAGGTGGAGCACGACTTTCAGCTGATCTCTCATGTTCGCCGATGACATCGTGGTGCTGGCAGAGTCGCCTGGAAGTCTCCAACTACTGATTAACAGATTATCTGAGTACTGCAACAAATGGATGCTCCAGGTGAACCTAGATAAATCTAAAGTAACGATTTTTCGCAACGGAGGTGGACGTAAGTGTCGCAGTGAAAAATGGAAATTCAGAGATCAAGTCATTGAAGTCGTGAAAGAATATAACTACCTTGGTGTAAGGTTATGTAGAAATCTCAACTATCTAAGTCCAAAAATGCACTCAATGCGACATGGAACACTGTTACACTAGCAACAAACAACTATTTCAGAGTGGAGTATTCAACTGAACTCATGTCACTGGTTTTAAAAGCACGAGGTGAGATACTTCCTCTGAATTATGTTCCTCATAGGAGTGACTTGGAAGAAATGTGTGGGCTATATAACTTGAGGGAAAGGGAGGACGTACTTCATTTTATGGGAAGATGTCCAATATTTACGGAAACCAGAAGAAGTAGACTTGAAAAAAATTATTTAAATGAGGCTGAAACTATCAATATTTTAAACGGTGAGATGGATTGGATGTGTTTATACAATTACTTAATACTAGGACTGTCTTTTAGAAAACGAACCTTGAAAAACTTTGTCAAATTAGTCAATGCAATTAAAGTTTTGTATTAAAGAATTAAGCACTATTTGCCAACTGACAGACTGCGTAGGCCATGATATAAAATGGAAGATCTACAAATTATGTTTTGTCCTAAACAGTGGATAGATGTTTGTTGATAGCATATACTTTGTCTTGTCCTCATTTACTTCAAGACCAACAAGTCTCTCCTGATCTTCAACAGGACTCTATTACAGAACATTGGGAACGGTCGATGATGTCCATATCGTGTGCATACCGCAAAAGTTGGACAGATTTGTTGAAAATAGTGCCCTCCGTGTTCACGCCTGCACTATGCACAATCGGCTCTAGTACGAGATTCAAGAAATCATATAATAGTGCATTTGCTTTCCGAAACCCTGTGCATGTTTGGAATAGTTTAAAAAAGTTGCTCCTCAGTTGCACATTGCACCGGAATTCCGAGTCCGGCCATCTCCATATAGAGCTCCTGACAATGAATGCTTTCAAGTTGATAAATAGATGGTGAGTCTTGGCCCACCTGGTGAGCCTCGTGTGGGTTGGTGTCGCTTATATGTATGTATATGGCAATTTTGCTTGTTATCACAGCCATTCATCCAAAAATGCGCCTCTTTGCAAACGATGATTTTTCTGAATTGGGTTCCAGATAAAGTTCAGTCAGCGGCATTGTCGATGATTATCACCCCTGGGTGAGTTGGATCTTATTATGGTGTAAGCCCAAGTCACGACGCGAAATTCTCCAAGTTGAAGTCGGCAAACGGCGGAGTTCGTTATCCACGGCCTCGGGTTCTGTCTTTTACGGACGGCGATTTTCTCGGCCTGCGTTCCTTTGACGTACTAATATTGGCTGATTGGTAACCGAACCAGTTGTCTCAAATTTGACCACCAAAAGTTGAAAAGTCGACTGCGAAGGGTCACCACGTCTACCGTAAAATGATCGGAATGCACGCAACCTTTGCACTAACGAACACTGATTTTGATAATAAAGTTATATCATTTGGGTATGAAGGGAAATCGTGTTACTGGTGATTTAGTATCAGTAACTGATTAATATACAACAGATTTGACACAGATTTGTCACCAAAACCAAAATCCACCAGCATCAATTGAAAAACTCTTTTTAATTTTTTTTTTTAATTCAAATTTCATCTGAGAAATATTTTAAAGTTAGTGTGAAAAATTCCCAATCAAAGAATATGTACTTTCGACGAACCTGTCAAAGAGCAATCTATGAGTGAAAAGGCAGAAAAATTTTCCTGTGAGAAATTGGTTTTTTAACTCCACTGAACCAATTTGATGCGCTGTCGGATTCCATACAAGCGATTATCTCTTATAATCCAAGCACTGAAATCGTTATTACGGGCGATTTTAACGTGCATAATCCTAATTGGCTTCGATATTCGGGCCAGGCAACACCAGAAGGTGTATATGGGTGATTCTACAAACAATGGAATTTTCGGCGGCCCCAGAAATATTTTGAGATCCGTTCAATATTAAAATTAAATCTGATTGATATCTACCTGGCCTAACAATATTATTAGGGTGACCTTATTTTACATTGCTCAAAAAATTCTTCAAATTGTCCGATTCTCAGTCCCCTGACGTGTCCCCAGTGAATTTTTGCAAAGAAAAATTATTATCGTTCTCTTATTTCAGGTCTCATACTAAAATGAATCCCACCGAAGTTACGCCAAATAATACATCTTTGCCACGAAATAGATAAATATTTTTTAGTAATTGATTTTATGTTATTACAAAAAAACTTAATTAAACTTTGTCCCCCGTATTTCATATCAGTCCCCTGGAATATTGAAACGGTCGAAAAAATCAAAAACTAGGATATCGATCGAGTTTCCAGTACCGGCAATTTGAAGTTCCAAGTCTCCTTAAAATAAAATCTTGGTGCTACTCGATTCTGTTTCTTATGTAAGAAGTCGTGGATTGTCCGTTTAGTTTATCAGTCCTCTGGTGAGGTTGTACAAAACAAATTTGTATGTTAGTAGGCATATTTGTTAGCTATACTATAGGTTTAATAAAACTGTAATATTATATATATTTTTTTGTTTTTTTTAAGTAAAGCCTTAACATCTTTTTTGCGCAAAAACCATTAAAACCTAAGTCCCTGGCCTCAGTCCATTTGCTAATAAATGAACAAATGATATTTTATTCATAAACCTGCGAAATTTTTGGTTATATTAAACTTCGAACTTCATTGCAAATATTTTTAAAAATAATATAATTTATTTTAAATTGATTCTAAATAGAATAAAAATATTTAATTATAATAAATTATATTCTCCTAATAAAATGCTAAATAATATTTATCAACCATTAATTTTTGTATGTTTATGAAGCCTAATTAAATTTAATTTCTATATTTTAATGTATAGGTACCTAAGTCATATTTAAGAAGAAATAAAAAAAAATTAAGATTTATTCAGTCTTCTTAAAAAAAAACTGAGTCCCCTGAACATCCTTTTTTTTCAAAAAATATCGTTAAAATCGTCATTTGTTATTTTTTTAACTGGCCGCTTGCAACAACGCAAATAGACGTTCTATTGATCAACTAGAACAGCTCTTACGACTTTGTATTCCATTGTTTGTAGAAAGAATCACCCATATGTAGAAATCTTCTCTGAGTTTAACCATCTCACTCAACTTGTCGATGAGCCAACACGAATTCCAGATGTTGCTGGCCAATCTCCTAATACCCTTGACTTATTCCTCACTTCTCAGCCTGAGAAATATACAGTAAATGTGTTAACGCCTTAAGGTACGTCAGACCATTCTGTAGTGTCAGCTGTTTTTCCATGCTCCAACGCCCTAGTTAAAGAAAAAAATCCCAAAAGAGTCGTATGGCAACACGAGAAAGCCGATTGGCTTTTGGTCATTCGTAAAGAAAATCAAAAACTCCACCTCTTCGACGCCGACGATTCCCACGCTCATCTGCAATGATAATCCTGTTGTTAGTTCCATAGGTAAGGCTAATTTGTTTGTAGAACTATTTGCAAAAAATTCTTCTCTGCCCGATAGCGACATAAATTCACCGGTTCTTGAAAATGTAAACTTTTCAATGAGAAAGATTTATTTTCCCACCCGAGTAGTCGCTAGAATATTAAAAGATCTCGATATTCACAAATCTGCTGGCCCGGATGGTATATCACCGATCGTTCTGAAGAAATGTTCTTCCACATTGGCAAAACCACTGCGCAAATTTGTTATCTTTCTTATTCTACAGGGTACTTCCCAAAGAGTTGGAAAACAGCGTTCGTCCAACCAGTCCCCAAATAAGGCGCATCTTCTTCACCATCTAATTATTTATCGGCCAATCGCACTGACGTCCCTTTTGTCTAAGGTCATGGAAACACTGATCAATCGGCAGCTTAAGATATATCTTGAAGAACATAATCTTTTTAATGACCGCCAATATAGTTTTCGCAGTAATTGATCCACTGGTGATTTGATGGCATATCATAATCATTGCGCTTAATATTTCTAAGGCATTCGATAGAGTCTGGTATCCTGCTCTTTTATCAAAAATGGGTGCGTTTTTTTTTCAATGTATCTCGTATTCGTTGGATTAGTAATTACCTTTCTGACCGCCCAATTCAAGTCGTTTTGGATGGTTTCAAGTCTGAAGTTCCTAAAATAAATGCTCGTGTCCCCCAAGGCTCTGTTTTGTCTCCGACTCTTTTTCTCATTTTTATAAATGATCTTTTTACCGAAACTACTAATCCACTTAACTGTTTTGCTGATAACAGCACCCTCAGCTTTTCATATTCATTTCCTGATTCATTGTTCTTTGAATGTTGAATTGCAACGGCAATATATGTTGAGCTCATTAAATTCCGATCTAAATAGCATCGTTAAATGGGGTATTAAAAATCGTGTTGAATTTAATGCTTCTAAAACTCAGAGCTGTTTTTTGTCATTAAAGCGGAATATTCCTCCTATGCCCCTATTCGTGGATGGAGCTTGCATCATAGAAACTGAAAAGCTATCAATTCTTGGTATGTGTATTACTGACCACCTTTTGTGGAATAACCACATATTGGATATTGCTAAAAATACGGCCAAATGCTTAGGTTTCCTAAGACGATGTAAAAACTTTTTCTCCCCCTCTGATCTGGCCACAATTTATAAGGCTTATATACGTCCTAAACAAGAATACAATTTTCATATACAATTACTAGACAGAATCCAGAATAGAGCTTTAAGGCTGATAAGTGACAGAGTAATTTCCGAAACAATTAATTCGTTAGAACATCGTCGAAATGTCTCTTGTCTATCACTGTTTTATTGTTATTTCTATTGAAATAGCGAGTTGCATTCCCCCCCTAAAAAATTTCACCGTAATACTCGTGCCGCAGGGAATGCTCATCAATATACTTTTGAGCCAAATTTTGGACGTACAGTTAAGTACAGAGATTCTTTCTTTTGCCGTACGACTCGAATGTGAAATTCCTTAACCGATTCTGTTTTTCCTCCCCATTTCAAGACCAGAAATTTAAGACGAATGTACATCGGTTTCTCCTACTCAATCCTCCCACTATTTCCTAGATGCTAGCATTGTGTTAACCAAAATTTAAAAGGTAGTCATAATCCCTTGAGTGCGCGTTAATTATAAAAAAAAAACTCCTAACTCACCCAGATGGGTTAAAATTACATTTTTAACACTCCTTATCCCCAGTTCCACAATAGTAATTTTCAACTCACCAGTTACGAGTAATACCAATTTTCTAAAATAACACAACAATTCATAAATTTCAGCCCACAAAAAGAGTTTGAACCGAAGTACTTCCCACATACCCTAGGCTGCTTTTACTATTGATTAGAAAGTAATCCAATTTAACTTTCAATTGCAATCTAAAAAAAATCCACCACTTTTCGAAAAGCCCTCCCTTTTTCAGTTGATTCCGTTTGTTCATTGTTGATTTTTGCTTAAAAAGCACTTTTGAAATGAAATATCAGTTGTTGTTTTGTGTTTTTTGGGAATGATACTGCGTTATTATATTTGAAACCTTTGATTTGTAATTGAGATAGTTGTTTTCTGCAAGCTCAAAATCATCGAAGTTATCAAAAATATTTTTCATACAAATTCCTCCGAACTACTGGGTTTCTTTTTTTTAATTTTTTTTATTTGAAAACAAGGAAAAACTGGGAAAGTTTTTATAAATTCTCATTTAACGAAAAGGCTTTAATCTGCAATGTACACTTAAGCCATTTCCCACAAACATTGTTTTCACATTTTTGCCTCACATGACATAAAGCTATAACGTTGCGCCGCCATATTAATGTGCTAGGCTTTAAATAATATAGGTATTAAATCCAGCTCATATTTGGTACAAAGCTCCCAGAATTAACATGTTGGTTGATCGTTCAAAAACATTGATCCAACTAAAATCCAATTTTAAATTGTTCGCTTACCTACATACTCAAATGAGTTCTGAAAACTATGTGCCTTCCCGCTTTCCTTGATGCCACGACAAAACCGTTATCCTACCACAGATTCTACTACTAGAGCTGGGATTCTCATATAATAAATTATGTGGGCAAACAACAACTTTGTTTATTCTCGAATTTCGAAATGTGCCGAAACCGAGAGCAATTGCAATGGCTCGTTGTCACGGGATGCATACTAATTGGGCAGAACAAAAGTTTTCTAAAGGCACCTGTTTGCCACGTTTCTAGTAGCGGGGCTACATCGTTCGACTTTCCACTAGCGGCGAGGGTGAAGTAACGTGTTCTCCATAAGTGTGGCTGTCATCACAGAGAGGTTCATGCTACAGGTGACATTTTCTTCGGTACTTGCAGACCCCAATAGAATTTTGCTTTCGTGCTGAGTTTCCAAAACAATTTATATCTACAAAACTGAAGTAATTCAAAAGGAACCTTCTCCAAACTAAGGGACTCTTCAAACAAATTGAAAAACGTAAGACTGGGTCATTAAATGTGAGGAGTCATAGCATCAGTTGTGGATTTAGATAACTTGTTAGCCTTAAACTTGTACAGGGTTGGTGAAAATTAATATGAATTTGCTGCATTTTTTTTACATATCAATGAGTTCTGTTTTCACGAAAAGTTTATTTGAAGATGAAAGATTGTTGACTGTTGAGGTTAAGTTGAAAAGCTTTAATTAGTCAAATGACCACCTTCTGACTTGATGCATATTTTTTGTGCTCGTTTTACTGTATTTTGAATTGTTTCTCTTAAAACCGTCGAACGACTTTGAACAACTAACCAAGTTACTTGGGACACAAATACTTCAAACGTGTTGATGATTAGTGATTTATATGCAAGGGTTGGTCATTGGTCAAGGGTCAGGTGCAATGAATGCTCTCAAGCTCTCTTATCAAAGTGATATTATTCTGCCAATCCTTGAGGTACTCTTAAATGGCTGTCTAAATTTGGTCTATATTCCAGTGCTATGGAGAGAAGTAAGAGTTGTATTTAAACCCAAAGCTTGCAAATATCCCCATGAAAACCATAAGACTTATTAGTATATCATTATTACTTCGCAAAACTTTTGAGCGAATGATTGATATACATTTTAGAACAAACATTGACACTAGACTTCTGTCTACGGTTCAGCACGCGTACTGAAAAGGGAAATCGGTGGAAACAGCTCTCCATACAGTGGTAAGAACCATCGAACACCTTCTTCATCATAAAGAGTAAACTATGGTTGCCTTCTTTGATATACAGATTGATTTTAACAATGTCGAAGGTTCGCTTGAAGATTTGATCACTCAACAA
This sequence comes from Chrysotoxum bicinctum, assembly GCA_911387755.1. NCBI lineage: Eukaryota > Metazoa > Arthropoda > Insecta > Diptera > Syrphidae > Chrysotoxum > Chrysotoxum bicinctum. The sequence continues at coordinate 112,409,626 of OU426989.1, read as the reverse complement.
AAATTTTCAATTGTCAAAAATTGCCTTATGGGAGAGCTTTTTCCAAAGCTGTGGCGCCTGATGCACCTTCACTACACTACGTTGGGAAAAATGATACTTAAAAAAAGAGAAAGCCACTGAATTTCTTTAAAGAATTGTTGTCAAGTCAATACGATCATGCGCTTGTTATATACATCAAAACAGAGTTACCATTATTATTCTAAATTACAAGCAAGGAGCTTATTTAGTGGATTTTATTAAGGAGCTTTTGGGATTTGAAGCTTTTGAGAACAAATTTTATGAAGTTGAGTATGTTGAGTGTTGGCGGTTCATAATTTAAACTAGGGAAACCCTGAAAGAGCTTTAAAAGGCGACACACTTATGCAAGCCAATGAAACCAGAGTGATAGACAAACGTCCCATCTTCCCTGTACTGACAATTTTTGTTGAACAGAGTATAGTAGGATTATTAATGCAAAGCTGAAGCTGTGTCGGTTTTCTTCAAGGTCTGTCAGGCCGCAATACCATGTCCTTTGTTCCCCTTCTTTATAATTTGGTAGCGAATGAGCTGAGCTATTGAAATATCTAGAAGCGGAGAGTTACAGGGTGATTGTAATTGCCTATATGCAGATGAGATTAAGATTATTAGGAAAGCATCCTAATATCCTAAAATATCTCTTACAATATATTTTAAAAAAGCTTAAAAACTGGACCGATCGGTTTGGACTGGAAGTTAACCCTCACAAAACAGGTCTTGTCCTCTTCTCTACGAAATATAATTCGCATCTCATGCCCCTTAATATGTGGGCTGCAAACACAGCTATTCGCCTAAAAGCCTTCTCGCAGGGGATCAATAATGAAATTGTCCACTTCATTATTCTTAACTCATTCGAATCACTTCCAAGAAGCATCGATTTTACTATCCCTCAGATTCAATATGATAAAAACTTTCAGGTAACCATCTCCTAGAGAAATCTAGGAGGACATGGTATTCCTGGAAGATGATTAAATCTATTTTTACACCGATAATGGATCAAAACCTAATGATAGGGTTGGTTGAAGCGTATACTCAGACAGACTAAATTTAAGTTTCTCTTTTCGTCTTCCCAATCTCGGTAGCGTGCTCCAGGCAGAACTTTTTGCGATTCAAGAAGTAATGTCTTAGCCTTAGATGTCCACATATTTTCGGACAGCCAAACCCATGAACCTCCTCTTTACGTGTCCTGCTCTTTCACAAAGACTTAGACGTAGACATTGATGATTTTTCTCTTTATTAGATGTTCAACCCTTCTGATCTGGCTGTAATCTACAGGGTGTCCGGTAATTCGTCTGCCATACTTTGGGATGTGATTCTTGGTCATATTCCAAGAAAAAAATTGTTCTACAGTAAAGTCTGATTTTCAACTTTGACATCACCTTTTTACTTGCGATATAGGTACTATAAGGCAAGTTCTGCATTTGGAAAAAAAATCGAACTCGAGATTTTGATCAAAGTTGACATTAGGATGATAGCGAAGACGAAAAAAGTGGGTCCGACAATTCCGTCTGTCTGTCTGTATGTCTGTATGTCTGTATGTCTGTACCTCGAACTACAGCCTAAACTACCGGAGGTATTTTCTTCAAACTTGGTAATTAAGGGTCTTCGGTGATTTTCTAGAGGAAAAATTGAAATTTTTTTTTAGCTCCAAAACTAAGGGTACCCCCCATACACCCGTAATGCAAAATCTTATTTATCTCGAAAACGGCTCTAACGATTTTGATAAAAAAAATTAGGTTTGTTATTATGGGCATAGACTATATTTTGGTGAAAAAAAAAATTGGGGGGAAATGTTATTAGGGGTACCTGTCATAGAACGGTTTTTTTTATTTTCGAATTTCTCACCAACGGCTCTAACGATTTTAACCAAAATTTTTACGCAGCAGCTGCTTAGCATTTGAAAAAATATAAACTAAAATTTTTTTCGAAAAAATAGTTTTTGGATTTTTAAAAAAATAATACAATTTTTTTTTGGAAATTCAATATCTTGAAAACCGATACACGATTAAATTTTTAAATTACGTTTTAAAATGTATTTTATTAAATACTAACAATTTGCATATCAATTTTTTTTATAAAAATTTTAAGGAAAATTTAGTACACAAAAAACATGTTTCAGTGTGTCTGTATGTCTGTACCTCTCACTACAGCCTAAACCACGGGACCTATTTCTTTCAATCTCGGTAGTTAAGAGTCTTCGGTGATTCCCTAGAGGAAAAATTGAAATTTTTTTTTTAGCTCCAAAACTAAGGGTACCCCCCATACACCCGTAATGCAAAATCTTATTTATCTCGAAAACGGCTCTAACGATTTTGATAAAAAAAATTAAGTGTGATATTATGGACATGGACTACATTTTGGTCAAAAAAAAATTTTGGGGCAAAATGTTATTAGGGGTACCTGCCATAAACCGGTTTTTTTGATTTTCGACTTTCTCATTAACGGCTCTAAGGATTTTAACCCAAAATTTTTAGCAGGAGTCCCCTTAAGTTTAAAATAATATTGTATATAAAAATATTCGAAAAAATATTTATTGGGTTTTTAAAAAAAAAAAAAAAAAATTTAAATCAATATCTTCAAAACCTATGAACGATTATTTTTTGAAATTATTTCCTAAAACCAATATTATTAAATACTTAAAATTCGCATCCCACATTTTTTTCTTGAAAAATTTTAGAGAAATTTCTTATATAAAAAATTTATTTAATAATAAAACGATTTTTTAAGGTTTATTTGCATAAATTCATACTTTTTCGGAAACCAGACGGCAATTTTATGCATTTGAACATTATTATCTCATTACATCCATGTTTTATATTTTAAAAATGTATCTTAAATTCCAAAGTAATTTTACATAAGAGCAAGTTCGTGCGATCCAGTCGTGCATTTTATTTTCTTAGAGTATGACCAAGAATCACATACCAAAGTATGGCAGAGGAATTACCGGACACCCTGTATAAGGCCTATATTCATCCAAAGCTCAAAAGTACAATTCTAATATTTGAACAGGTGCTCCAATAACCCACTTAAGTCTTTTGGATAGTATCCAAAAACGGCCTTTGAAAATGATAGGTGATAGAAGTATAACAAAATCATTTGAATCTGTCTAGCACCGCTGCAATGTTTCTTGTCTGTCATTGTTTTACCGTTATTTTTATAAACAGTGTTCCAGTGAAACAGACAATTGCATTCATTCTTCCTCTTAAGCGATTCAACTCGTACTTCAGGGAGTGCCCATCAGTTTACCCTTGAGCCCAACTTCGGACTTACTATTTAATTCAGAGATGCTTTCTTAAGCCGCACTTCACGAATGTGGAATGCTTTACCTGGCTCAATATTTCCTTCCCATTATGATATTCAGACCAATATGCATTGGTATCTCATTTTAAATCCTCCCCAACTTTGCTGTTGTTAAGATATTTGTACAGCCAAGTCTACTCCTTCTATTCTAGCTGGTGGTTCTTGCATTATCAGTTATCACGCAGTTAATATTATGTTCACTAATCACTACGCAGCTCCTGGATTCATCAACTTGTTCCTGTGATTCGGACTAGGTTGCTTTCAATGTTTCAAAGATCCTTAATTTCAACAGTGATTGCCTTGGCTTTCTTGTAAAACCCCCGGCTATTATTTCCACTCTTCGATCTTCTCCACCTGGCAAGTTGCGTAAAAATTCTTTCTATCTATAGGTACATATACATACATCACGATTTATTGCTAAACAAAATGAAAATAATTCCTGTTAAAATATACAGGTATAACAATATTTTACATGGCATTACTTGTACATATATATACTATGAATAATTGAATGGTCCATAATTTATGAAACGAATAAAGTAAGCTTAATTGAATCGCATCCAGTTGACACAGATACGAGTAGTATACGAGTATATGGAAAGTTAAGCTTTCATAAAAAATCGATAGAAATTTATTTATAGAGCATGATGAAATAGATGCTTTGGATATGCAGGTAAGAGCAACGTAAATATTAAATATGAAAAATATCCAATAGGTTGTTACTATACTAAAAAAAAAAATAAAAAAAATACAAGAGATTTTTCTGGCCATTAAATAAAATTTTCAAACTCGGTGTTCCTTAAAGGCTTCGTATTGGCTTTATAGTTTACACCTGAGTTGAATGACTTGTAATATATGTCAATCTTGTTCTAGAATGCGCAAAAACATCTAATGGTCGAAATATTCCATTGATGAGGGTGGTCTAATTGCATGCATTATGGTTTAACATAAGCTTTGAGCTCCGCAGCATCCACTGATATCCTTTATGTGCATTTCTACACAACCATTTCAGCTGACTTAGGTTTTAACCATAAACAAAACATGAATTATGTCCACATGCCAAAAACTTTTATGGAAATAGTTGCCATGTTACACAAAAATAATATCACTTTGACTGTGAGTTCATGTGCAGTTTGTCTGCGTGTAACACTCCAGCTTATACCAGGATTCCAGATTTATTTCATGTAACGTAATATTTTGTATCCCCTTTGTTTTTCCTGGACGTGCACAATGGCTGTTTTTTTATTCAGATTTTGTATGGAGTATATGTGACATATTTTTTTTGATATTAAATGATTTGGTTGAAAACACACAATTTTTTTTAAGGACTTAAAAGCTTATTGCTCGTATCATGAGAGGACATTTTTAAAGCAGATGATGAAGCATGTATAAAGGATTATTATTTTTTTAATTCAGGGTATTTTTGCATTGTGCATAAAATTAGGTAGCAAAAAACATTTCGAAATTAATTCTGAGGTGATTGAGATGATTTTATCCATGTTTATGGTTAAGTTCAAAAATAAACATTATTTTCATTTCTATAAAAGAATGACATATAGGGAAAAATTTTAAACAATCTATTGTAAAGGGCTTAGTATAGTCATAAAATATTTAACAATTTGTTCGTTTAAAATTGTAATCCTATTTTTTTTGGTTTTACTAACTAGTAAAATACTTTTTTTGTGTATAATTAGCATGCCCTCAAGGGGTTATTACTACCCTTAAAATGATTAAAACAAGTTTTATATTTCTGAATATTACAACGGGAAGGAAAAATAGAGCTAGGTAGAGTATTCCACATTCGTGTAGTCCGGCTGAAAAAAGGATCTCTGTATTTCACAGTACGTCCGAAGTTGCACTCAAGGGTAAAATGATGAGCATTCCTAAAAGCGCCGCCAATGCCAACAATGTGTTTTTATCCAATTTAATGTTAAAAACGGAGTGAAGAACTATTGAAAGTTAAAAAATATCTAACTCCTAAAACAAGAATCACGTTTCAAAGAACAAAACAGAATGAATATTATAAAATTTTCAGTAATAAACAAAATCAATAGCTACTTAATTAACAGGTAGTAAATATCAACAAGTAGATTATGTGTTCTTTTTATTCCAACATCGATTCTAAAACGCATAAGTTTTGTATGTTTAAAGTCCCATAAGTGTTGTGAACTTCTTTGATTTTTCAGCTGTCAAAGGTTTGGTCATTATATCTGCTACCATTTCCGTTGTTGGTACATGATGAATTTTGATTGTGCCGTTTAAAATTTGATTGCGGACAAATTGACGATGGACATCTATGTGTTTTGTTCTCGCATGATATGCATTTGTTGATGCCAGACAAACAGCACTTTGATTTTCGCCTGATTATGCCTCTTGTAGCTCATTGCCATGTACTCGGCTTCGGTAGTTGATAATGCTACTGTTGGTTGTTTTCTTGAGCACCAGGATATTGCTCCGAGTTCCATAATGAAAACATATCCTTTGACGGATTTCCTCTCATCGACGTCACTAGCATAGTCAGCATCACAAAAACCACTAATTGTCCAACATTGTCATTTTTCTTCTCATAGCACAGCGTTTTCTCTGCAGAACCCTTGAATTATCGAAGAACTCTTTTTGCAGCTATCCAGTGGGCCTTCCCAGGATTGGAGTTGAATCTACTTAAGAAGTTTACAGAGAAACTAATATCAGGTCTTGACACCTGTGCGGCAAACAAAAAACTTCCAATAAGTTGTTCTTGGTATGGAATCTTTGACATTTCTTCAATTTCTTCCTTTGTTTTTAGAAACATTTCTTTGCTCAATTTTTTAGTTACATCCATCGGTGTTGAACATAAATTGGCCTTGGTCAGTCCAAATCGGTCAACAATATCTCGTATATAATTCCCCTGATTAATCGAAATTTTACCATTTGATCTGTCCCTCGTTAATCGAAGTCCAAGAAATGAGGTTGCAACTCCTAAGTCTTTCATATTGAACTGGCTCATCAAGGTTGATTTCAGAAGTTGCTTTAGATCAGGATTATTATCTATTATAAGCAAGTCGTCCACATAAACTGCAATCAATATAATTTTGCTTTCGTGATGTTTGTAATAAATACATGGGTCTAGTTTGGATTGGATCATACCAAATTTTTTAGGCACAACATCCAGCTTCATATTCCATACCCAGAACTCTACAAAGAACTACCATGAACTCTTTTTCCTTTTTTTTGAATAAATTTCCGCTGTAACTGCGTCCATTTGTTCGATGTCCAAGTCCATTCTAGCAGCCATAGACAACAAAAAGCTGGCGAAAATGTTTCTTCGTAGTCAAGACCCTTGTGTTGATTACACCCTTTGGCAACTAGTCGTGCTTTATAGCTAGCAATATTTCCATTTACGTCTATCTTGGTCTTGAACACCCATTTTGTGCTTAGTATTTTCTTTCCAGGCAGCAACTCTGCTTCCTCCCAAGTTTCATTTTGTAATAATGACCCGTATTCAGCTTGGACTACATTTTTCCACTGCTCGGAATCTGGTCTGTCAATTGCTTCTCTATATGTTTTGGGATCGTCTTTTTCTCTCACCATATAGGATACAAAGTCGTCTTTCCTTATAGGTTTCGGTGTTCTCTCCGATCCTCGTACGGTCTGTGATATTGATGTTGATGGTATTGTAACTGGTGGAACGAAATCTTCATCAGAATAAAATGATTCATCCTCTTTATTGTTCGACTCTGCATTTGTCACATTTTCTCCGTCGAACAATTCTCCATAATTTTCCATTTTTCTAACACCAACCTCAGCGTTATCAACATCGCTACCAGTTTCAACGTCATCCGAACTTTCGGGTTCCACTGAACACTCGAAGTTAGAAGGACATATGGTACTATTAGCTGTCCAAGTTGCTGTTCCTCTTCTAGACACCCAACATCCCTACTTATAGAGAGTCTTTTCTTTATTGGATCGTAAATTCTATAAGCCTTGGAATTCTCGGTGTATCCAACCAGAATTCCTTTCTTTGACTTCGGATCCAATTTTCGTCTCTTTTTTTCAGGAACGTGTACCATAGCAGTCGATCCAAAAACCCTTAATTAACTTATATCTGGTTTATTGTCTGACCAAATTTCTTCTGAAGCTTTAAAGTCAAGCATCCTAATTGGGGTCCTATTGATCAAATAACCATCAGTTAAAACCGCTTCTGTCCCAAAATTCTTTTGAAGATTAGCATCGGCCAATATACAACTAGCCTTCTTCATAATGGTACGCTTCATACGCTCAGCCTTTCCATTTTGCTGCGGAGTGTATGGAACTGTGGTTTGATGACGGATACCACAATTTATTAAATAAGTAAGCAAACCTTGGTTGCAATACTCAGTACCATTGTCCGTCCTTAGAGTCTTAATTCGTTTTCCAGTTTCGTTCTCGACTTGAAGCTTAAATTCAATAAATCTACCTCTTACCTCTGATTGTCTTGACAGTATGAAAATAAACACCTTCCGAGAAAAATCATCCCAGAAAAATAGCGTGTAGCATGCACCACCTAATGAGACATGTTCCATTGGTCCGCACAAATCCGAGTGCACCAACTGAAATACTTCACTTGAACGTGTTTGTTTTGAACGGTTTTCGCGAATGCTTGCCTTTAAGAAGATTCACAGATCGTCCAATCGCCTTACCAGAAAAATCTAAACCATTAACAGCTCCTTGTTGCATCTTCACCATAACGTCATAGTTTACATGATGTTTTAACCAAGGGTGAGGTATCCAACTTATACAGCCGTTCTTGTATTAAGCTCGCTGTTGCAATCAAAATATTGCCTTTATCGTACATGTAACATTTGCTGCCTTCAAAACATACTAGCATTCTTTGTCATTTGACTGACCGAAAAAAGATTAGCACAAAGATTTGGGATGTAAAGCACATTTTTAACAATTACTTCTACTGATTTTCCACTTGAAAGCAACTGCATTGGAATTTCCCCCATTGATTGCACCCAGGGTTGCAAAAGCTTAAGTCACTTGTTAGCTTAAGCTTGGCTTTAATTCACAAGCTAGTGAGTGACTTATGAATTAAAAAAAATATAATTCAGCAGCTAGGAACTGACTTATGAATTAAAAAAAATTTAATTCACAAGTCAGTTGGTGACTTGTGAATTAAAAAAAATTATATCATAAGCTTCTTAGTGACTTATGAATTAAAAAAAAAATAATTCAGAACCTACTAAGTGACTTATGAATTAAAAAAATTTAAGTCATGGGCAAGTAAGTGACTTATGAATTAAAAAATTTTAATTCCCAAACTACTAAGTAATTTAGGAATTAAAAAAATTCAAGTCATGAGCAAGTAAGTGACTTATGAATTAAAAAAATTCAAATCATCAGCAAGTAAGTGACTTATGAATTAAAAAAATTTAATTCAAAACCAACTTACTGACTTATGAATTAAAAAAAATTTAATTCATAAGTTAATGGATAAATGCTGATTAGAAAAATTATGAAATGGATAATTTATAAACTAGTGTGATAATCTTATGATTTAAAAACTAGATTTGAAAGCTAAAAAGATATTCAAAATTAAAAATTAAAATTAAATGTTATACTTACTGAGTAGGTACCAAAAGTTTCGAAGTGCTTAATTAAGAAAACGGAATTATAACGTCTTCTATTTATATTCTTTCTCAAACAATATTTTATTTTAGAATAATTTAATAACAAGTTTGAAATAGTATACTTAGAGCTAGGTATAAATTATATTATATTGTAAGGTATTGTTAAGAAGTTATGATCATATTGTCCTTACAACTCGGCCAACCTGACAAATGATCGTCCCGATCATAACGACTTATAAATTATAAGGAATCTAATATTATTATTTTGTTTGTATATCTTAATAAAATTTATACATTAAATTTAATAGATTTACAAATATAATAAACAAATAAATGATAAATAAAATAATTGGTATAAAAATTGGAAAATATGCAATAAATAAAATGGTGTTACTCTTCACACTCAGAATCAAGATTGACATCCATTGAGTTACGCCAATCAGCCCAGCCGCGGATATTTCTAGATTCAATAACGCCATCGTATGGTAATTGAGTAAGTTGACAGTTCTCAATATCCCTGATAACATATCTGTCATTAGGTAGTACCTTATAAACTTTATACGGTCCTTTAAAATTGTTTGTAAATTTTTTATTTGTTCCAACTGTTTTATCAAAATTTCTAATTGCAACAAACTCGCCCTTGGTAAATATTTTTGCTGGTCGAAACTTCTTTGTTATTAGATCTGAATTTCGTTGCTGAGATTTTTCGATTTGCTCCAATGATTTTTCCCGCATTTTATCAAAATCACGATCACAATTTTCAAATTTTTCATCTAAATGTTCGGTAAGAACATCAATCCTAGGACCCCGCTGAACTACTCCACACAAAAGTTTAAAAGGTGTTTCACCTGTACTACAGTGAATAGAATTATTAATAGCAAATTCAACTTGCGTTAACATTTTAGTCCAATCAGAATGTTGAATGGGCTCTGAAAGTTTAGCCAGCATAGATTTCAAAATGCGATTAACACGCTCTACTTGGCCATTAGCTTGAGCAGAAGATGTCGCTATTTTAACATGTTCAATATTATGATCAATAAGAAAAGAACTATACTCTAAGGAAGTAAAACACGGACCTCGATCAGTAATAATTCTTCTAGGTCGACTAAAATATTCAAAATATTTACTTAAACAAGCACGTACTTCTTTGCTGCTAGTAGAATTAACTGGATAAAGCTTTACATGTTTTGTAAAAGCATCTACCATGACCAAAATATGTTTTCGTTTTGAACGAATAGATGGAAGTGGGCCAAAGTGGTCAATATGTAAAGTATCAAAAGGTATAGGTTTCTTTGGAATTGAATGCAATGTTCGATTATGGCAATGTGAAGGAATAGAATACATAATACATTTTAAACAATTTTGAATAATACTTTCAACTTTTTCTTTCATAGCCGGAAACCAATAATTCATTTTAATTTGGTCAAGACATTTAGCAGTACCTAAATGACAAATTTTTTCATGTGCTTCACGAATAACATTACTTTCCATTTCACGTGGAACGTAAAACAACAAACGATCATTTCTGTCTTTTTTATAAACAAGTCCATTTTCCAAAACAAAATTAGGAACTAATTCATGTTCTAACTTATCTCTTAATCGAACAATGCGTTCGTCACGGTTTTGCGTAGCTTTAAGCTGAAAATCAATATCATCAACGTCAATAATTGAAACCAGTGAATTTGGTGTATTCTTCCCTAATACTGGAAAATATCGACTCAAAGTATCTACGTGACCCATCAATGCGCCAGTTCTATGTTTGATAGTGTAATTGTACTTTTCCAAAGCAAGAGCCCAACGAGCAATACGTGGATTGATTGTCTGCTTTTCTAATGTTTGAGCTAATGAGTTACAGTCAGTAACAATTCGAAACGGAATACCATCCACATAAGTATGGAATTTTTCAAGAGAATAGATTATGGCTAACGTTTCTAATTCATAGCTATGGTAACGAGACTCACTATCGGAAGTAGCTTTTGAAAAATATCCAACCGGGTGAAATTTTTCATCGTCTTGTTTTTGAAGAAGAATACCACCATATCCCAATGAGCTAGCATCGCAATGCAATTCGGTTTCACGTGTTGGATTGTAAAGAGCTAAAACTGGACTAGTTACTAATTGTTCACACAAAGAAGTAAAAACTTTTTTACAAGTTTCATCAAAATTGAACGGAACATTTGATTTCATCAATTGTCGTAAAGGAAACGAGACTGTAGAATATCCTTTTAAAAATCTACGAAAATATGAAAATAGTCCAAGACATTTTTGTAGTTCGGAAACATTAGAGGGAAACGGAAGATGCTTAATGACACTTAAATGTTGATTGTTAGGTCTTATTCCTTTTTGACTCACAGTGAATCCCAAATATTCTATCTCGGTATAACAAAATTGGCATTTTTTAAATTTAAGTTCGAGGCGAAATCCAGCAAGTCGCCGTAAAACACGTTTAAGTAAAATAAAGTGTTCTTCAATAGTATCAGAAGCCAAGGTTATATCATCTAAATAAACAACAACGGATCCTTCTTTTAAAAATGGACCCAAAACGTAGTTTATAAAGCGTTGAAAAACGGGTGGGCCGTTTTTCAAACCAAAAGGCATAACTAAATACTCATACTGTGCATCTGCGGTAACAAAAGCAGTATATTTAACTGAACCTTCATCCATGCGAATTTGATGAAATCCATTTTTTAAATCTAAAGTAGTAAAATATTTTTTTTTACTCAACTTCTCTAAACATTCATCAATGAGTGGTAACGGAAAACTATCACGAACAGTTATTTTATTCAATGGTCTATAGTCAACACATTGGCGTTTTTCGCCACATTTTTTTGGAATCAAAACTAGAGGAAAGGCGTAAGGCGATTCACTTGGACGTATGAATTTCTTTTTTAATAAGTCTTGAACAGTCTCCTCAACAATCTTTTTATCTGCATATGACATTCTTCTCGGAGCATAACTTATAGGATTATTAGAAGAAATATGTATTCTCATCTTGTAATCGTGTTCAATAATTGGAATATTATCAACACATAAGTAATCGGAACATATAATTTCTTTAATTCTTTCTTTTTGAAAAAGACTTATGTCTGGGTTAATATTATAAAATTCAGATCCGGTTTCAATTAAATCAATAGCATAAATATCAGGTACCAAATGACAGTTTATGTTCCCAGGTTTACCACATAAACTATCAGCTAAACCGACAACTAACGGCTGACTGCACAAGAAACATTTGGAAGAAAATCTTAATTCTTTTCCCAACAAGTTACTGTATTCACAATGTAACACTTGATTATCGACTTTAATTTTTTTAATATCGGAATCAATATTAAGTTCAATTTTGGATTTCGGAAGCGAATTTGAAATAAAAGATAAACGAATTTTAAATAATCGCAAGAAATTGCGACCCAATATCAATGAATGTTTAATTAAATAATCAGGAATTACATAAATTTTGATTGATTTGGCAATTCCATGAAAAGTTACAGAAATTTCAATTTCACCATATGTGCATATTCGGAAATTACCAACTCCACTAAAACCGGAAGGCTGAATTGGTCCAAATTGAATTTCTTTGGGAACAACGGAACGTTTGATCAAACTAATTGGACTTCCAGTATCAAAAAGAGATGTAAATGTGTTACTATGTGAATCAAAACTCTTGGGCAGAAAAGTTACACTTACATGATTTAATTCATCAAGATGTTGAGATTTTGTTTCGGAATTTTCATCAAATGCTTGAACGGAATCGGAATTAGTTCGGAATGAATCAATCAATGCCACTTGTCGGTTGTTAGGTGCAGGTTTTGAACAATTTTGTATTATATGTTGAGTCGACCCACATCGGAAACATGACCCTCGTTTTCTTTTTGGCTCGGGGCAAGATGAGGAATAATGCCCAACTCCGGAACAGTTGTAGCAAAGAACTTGTTTATTTTCTCTTGATCTGGTTTCATTTTTCGACGGAATCGCTAAGGCAGCGGAATGCTTGAAACCAACAGAATGGGACACAGTATCGTGAGCGGAATTCATTTCACGTAGCTGTGAATAGCGATGAGATAATTGTTTCAGTTCAGTAATGTTGCGAGCAGGATACAAAATGGCCACATTATTTGAACGATCTCGAAATCCATCGATTATAAATTGGATTGTCTGTCGTTCATCAATATTAGCACGAGATGCAAGTTCTTCCATTTTCAAAATGTAACCCATAATTGATGATTTTACTGAGCTGAAGGTGGTTTTTCGCATTTTGTCAATTACTTCAGATATTGAGTAACTATGTCCAAAATTTGAAAGAAATTTTGATCGGAATTCTTCATAAGTTTTGGAATTGTCAACTCGTAAAAATAGTTCAGCAGCGGAATCAGGTCGCATAAGTCGTCGGATGGATTTCAAACGGAAGGAAGAATCACCATTCAATGATTCACATATGCGTTCAAATGTATCTATCCATTTGTATGCATCATATGAATCATCACCTGAAAATTCGGGAATCGAGTGCTTCATATCTTTGAAAGAAGGTGTAATAATCATACTTGATTCACTCGCTTCGTCTAAAAATTTCAGTTCGTTGCGTAATGCGATTAACTTCTTTTTCTTTTCAAGAATACGAATTTCTTTTTCAATGAGAGCTTCTTCATCATCCAACTGTGTAACATTCCTTGGAATTATATTACTCGTATTTTCATCAGAACTTATCGGAATATCATGTCGTTCGGAATGTTCTGGATTTTCGGAAAGTTCTAAATTTTCGGAAATTTCAATGTTTTCTGGAGGCTGAATCAAAATTTCAGCTTCTTTTCTTACATAAATGTCTCGAAGCTGCGCTACTGTTGCAGTTATCGGAATTTCCACATTGTTTGCATTACACCATGCAAGCAATTCGCTTTTGTTCATTCTTTGTGACATATTCTGAATTTCTGATTTTTGTTTTCAATTTCAATTTGTTTAATCTTGGCTAATCCCAATATTCAATTTGCAATCTTCAATTTGTTTAATCTTGGCTTATCCCAATATTCAATTTGCAATCTTCAATTTGTTTAATCTTGGCTTATCCCACTTCTGAGTTATAACGTCTTCTATTTATATTCTTTCTCAAACAATATTTTATTTTAGAATAATTTAATAACAAGTTTGAAATAGTATACTTAGAGCTAGGTATAAATTATATTATATTGTAAGGTATTGTTAAGAAGTTATGATCATATTGTCCTTACAGAATGTTTTTTTTTTTCAATTTTATTGAAAATACATATTGAATTAGTTTCAGGTACTTGAAACAATTTTACAAGAAAATATCAAATAACCAACTCATGTAAAATATGAAAACAAAAAAAAATTAAAGGCATATGCATACAAATATGCACTCACGAAATTTATATAATGATAACCCATCATTTGCTCAACACAAATATTTTATCAATATTGCTTTTTATTTAATTGGATTATAAGGGATGCATAAACGGCAACTCCCAAAAAATTCTCCAAAAGCTTTCGTTAATAATTAAATAATTATGTAGTCAAAACAAGCTAAAAAATTTCCAATCTACCAACTAACTTATGAATTAAATTTTTTTTAATTCACAAGTCACCAACTGACTTGTGAATTAAATTTTTTTTAATTCATAAGTCACTTACTCCCTGATGACTTGATTTTTTTTAATTCATAAGTCACTTAGTAGGTGGTGAATTAAATTTTTTTTAATTCGTAAGTCACTTTGTTGCTCATGACTTAAATTTTTTTTAATTCATAAGTCACTTACTCCCTGATGACTTAATTTTTTTTAATTCATAAGTCACTTGGTAGGTGGTGAATTAAATTTTTTTTAATTCATAAGTCACTTAGTAGCTTAGGATTTAATTGTTTTTTAGTTCATAAGTCACTTTGGGGGTTGTGAATTAAATTTTTTTTAATTCATAAGTCACCAAATATCTTATGAATTAATTTTTTTTAATTCACAAGTCATCTATAGACTTATGACTTAAGGATTTTTTAATTCAAAAATTCGCAACCCTGATTGCACCACGAGGTTATTGCTGTCAGCAACTGTGACCTCCTCGCTGTTTACTTTTGTAACGTTCTGGAGCCAGTCTTTTCGCATAGTCATGTGTGATGAAGCACCGGAGTCAATGAATCATCCTGAACGATCCATTTCTTTCTTGGCTACTGTAAACGAAGTGTAAAACAAAACTTTGTCAGGATTATCTATTTTGTCTGCTTTTCTGTTTGCTTGTTTGGTTGGACAGTTTTTAGCAAAGTGCCCTTGTTGATGGCATTCGAAACATTTTGGACCAGTAGCGTTCTTCTTCTTCTTAGAATTACCTCTTGTAGTCCCACCATAAAATGCATGTGCTTGAACCTCATCACTAAAATCATCAGCAACGCTCTACTGCGAAGCCAGCCAGTCATTTGAACGACGTTGTGTTCCATTATTATTGATTGGAATTTTCGCTCTCACCAATAAAGCCATATCACATGGAAAAAAATTAATTTTGTTAATTTTACTCATTAAAAAAAAAAAGAAGAAACTCTTATTTGGCCCACCTTTTATAAAAAGAAAAAAGAAAAAAAAATAATAACGGATTTTTGTAATTTGTAAATAATCACCCGTATTCTGAAACTCGTATTTATGACTCGTATTCGACTATAGTCGTATGTTGGTATTCCAGAAGTCGTACATTCGACTTCACTTGTACTAATATCGGGAAACGCAAAACATCGCATACGACTATTCGTATTTTATCGTTATTCCGAATCTCGTATTCGATTTACTTGAAGTCGTATTTGTGTACTTTTTTACTCGTATTAAATTTTCTAGACGAGACTTGTTTTTTTTTTCGATAAAAATGGACAAAAAGTTAATGTAAGTACATTGGTACCTCTTGGCAAAATGGTTAGGCGTTAAACTATCATGCGGAAGGTCTGGAGTTCGATTCTCAGCCGCAGCAAAAAGTTTTTCAGGAGTGTAATGCCTCTTGCAACGAATTGACAAATCCTCTAAGAGTATATCTCTTGTCTTGGAAAGAGCTGCACATTTGACATTCGGAATCGGCAGAAAATTTTAGGACCCCTCCGTTCCTGGTAACACGCACACAGGAATGGTTGAGAATATTGTAAGTCACTATAGGTCCTGGTTCACTTCGAGCTATTGCACCACCAAATTTTTTAAAGCACATTTTTTATTGGTTTAT
This sequence comes from Chrysotoxum bicinctum, assembly GCA_911387755.1. Taxonomy (NCBI): domain Eukaryota; kingdom Metazoa; phylum Arthropoda; class Insecta; order Diptera; family Syrphidae; genus Chrysotoxum; species Chrysotoxum bicinctum. Next base: position 112,393,526 of record OU426989.1, on the reverse strand, counting down.
TATTTGGACTCAACATTATTAACGCGTTCATGTTTAGTAAAATAATAAATCGTTCTCAATTTGAGGCATTGGTTTGTGCATTGGAAGAAAATTTGGAGGTAGCAAGGGCCATAGGAAGAGTGGAAAACTCAAAGCAAATAATTAACAGTTTTGGGCGGACCGAAATGGTCCAACTTGTCTTAAAGTAAGAAATATTTAACAAATTGTAATTCATGCCTCTGTAGGTCTGCAATGATCACAACTATTTAGTTAAAACAGAAACTGCATCACAATAAACAGCAATTTAAAGGCACAGGGGTGGTGAAATTACAACCATATGCTAGAGCAAATTTGAGAAGTACATTGCTAACATTTTAAATTTAAATTGTTAATCCAAGGATCAAACATTGGAGTTTTTCAGCCTCCTCCTGTAATCGACACGATAAATACTGAAGATGAAACTGACATAGTCCAAGAATATAAAGAGTATTCACAAGCCAGTAACACCACTTAGACCGAGAGCCCAAAGCAATTTTTGGGTGTGATTGATAACAAAAAATAATTAGCATAATAAGATAGGCCTTTTATAGATAGTTATTTACAAATGTGAAAGTCTTGCATAATCTAGTGGGTGCAATAGTGCATTAAGTATGCGTTCCTTCCAAAGTCTAAAAAAATTGGGATACAAAATTTGGCATAACTTCAAAATGAAGAGCTAAGTGCCCTGATTGCAAATATCGAGGTCCAAGACGTTTTGAAGGTGGCCTTCTTAGTGTAAGAAGTAGCATATTCTTATCACGTCTGGCAAGCAGAAGGCTGTCTGTAAAACGTCTTGGACCTCGATATTTTCAATCGGGGGCTTAACTCTACATTTTGGCAAGGTTCTTATCACAATTATTTGGACTTGGAAAGAACTGCATACTTGATGCACTATTGCTCCCACTAGAGTATGCAAGACTTTCACATTTGTAAATAACTATAAAAGGCCTATCTAATTATCCTAATTACTTTTGTTATCAATCTCACCCAAAAATTGCTGTGAGCTCTTAGTCTAACTCGTACAAACAAAAAACAAAAAGAAAAAACAAATAAAATAGAAGAAGAGCCACTTCAAATCAATGGAGCTCATCAGAATTTCATTAAAAATAAAATAATTTCATTAAAAAAACCACAAATGACTTTTTCAATTCAAATTTATTGATTTTGACAATTACCTACGGGCGACAATATACGTTGTTTTTTTAAGCTTCTCGTACGCAACGTATACGACTTGAAGAATAACGATTTTGATACGAGACGAGTTCGAGTTCGACTACGAGTACGAGACAAAATACGACTTGTGGAATATGGGTGATATTCAAAAAAAATTCTTGCGCAATGCAGGTTCTGTAGCGGAAAGCTTTTTACAAATTTACCCAATTCCCAACCTTGTTCTGCCTACGGAACTCCCTTAAAATTAGACATTTTACTTTTCAAAAACTTTAAACTCAGCACTCAGAGAGCTTAAAATAGCATCTCCGTGACCATAGTAGAGTCACGTGTTTTCTCGCACTTAAACATTGCAGAGATCGCACGCACAACAATGGCAATTTTTGAATCAAGTACAACTCTATCAATTTCAGCTAGATTATTGGGGTCAGATTGGCTGCCATTTATTTAGTCTGTCTTGCTTTATCAACATAGAGAGTTATAGCGTTCAGCAAATGATTAAATTGTCTTACTCAAGTGGGTTTTCTGTTCGAACTACATTTCGCGCGATCTACCTGCTTTACGGTCGCCATAATTGTTCAGCGACAAGGGCCATTTATGTAGATGAACCACTGTGGGTTCGTCAACAAGCAAAGTTATCGAATTTTGGGACAATCACAATCCACACGAAATCGACCACATTGCATTACATCCAGAGAAAGTCTCTGTTTGTTGTGGATTTTAGGATGGCGGCATCATCAGTCAATTAATTCTTTCCAGTCCAGTCGCCGTCAACGGCGAGTTTTATTGCTCGCTGATTATCAATTTTTTTTTAACCGAATTAGATAATTATGGACACCGACATTTTGCAAAATCGATTTCCAAACATTGTTATCTCACGCGGAAGCGATGTGAATTGACCTCCGAGGTCGTGTGATTTGACCACATTAGACTTATGCTTGTAGGCTTTTCTTGAGTCTCAATTTCAGTGATAGCAACAGCAATTTATTTAAGCTATTCTTAAAGAAAGAAGTCTCATCTGTGTAATTTGTATGCCAGTACGAAACACGAAAGTCTTTCCTAAATTTCTTCTTGAATTCCTGTGTAGTTTCATTAGCCTTGTTCAACTCTCTGGTGCATTGATATTAATAATTTAAAAAAAAAAGCACAATCTCGACGGTGGATTATGTTCTTTTAAAATAAAACTAAGATTACAAAAAATTAAAAAAAATAATTTCGAAAATTATTGAGAGACGCCAACTCCGATGAGTGTTCGTTATTTCAAAAATACAGCCATCTACATGTCGACATCAACAACACACTTATATATTTTTCGAGTAGATGGTTTTTGTCTTTGATGTTAGCTTGTACTTATTCGCGCAGTCTTGACACAAACCATTATAGCAACTTTGTTGCTTCGTTACCAGTTACTCTCAAACTGTAATCGGATTTTTTTTTTTTTTTTTGCTTTGCCAATTGGAAGCAGGGAAATGGAAAGCGTACCAAATTAAGTATTTAAAAGTCAAAGAACAATGCTAATTTAAGAAAAAATCATCTTCCATTGAAGACGTTATTTTTAAAATTAATGGAGAAAAGCTTAAAATAAGTGCACAAACTGCTTGGATTTGACTAAAAAATAAAATAAAAAAAAGGTCGAGTATTTTAAAAGACACAAACATCTGAGTGCTCCAAATAATCTTGATAAGAAATTTAATCTTCGATGTTTGTTGGACCTTCCATACAATTCAATTCAATCGAAATCCTATCAAAATGTTGTCTTTAAAATGGATTTTTTTATTAAGGGCCGGTAGAATGTTGAAAAGGAATAAAACAGGCTTTGTGTGAGGTATTTACATTATTCTTTTTTCATTTGAAAGGCCCATGTATGCCAATTTGTATAGAATAGCACATCGTCCACCTCGGCTTCTTGCGGTGGCGGAACGGATCCGAGTGGTCCAAATTTTAATGACATAGATCCGGCTGAATTTGGGCGATGAACTGCGCTATGTTCACCTTCGATTTGGCGACTGTGGTTTATTAGCATACACCTGCAACTACAGGAAACCTCACAAGAAAATGTCAAGGGGGTAGAATCACATGACCTCGGTGGCCAATTCCCGTCACATCTGCAAGAGATATATTTACACTCAAATCGTTAATGCAGAATGTAAATCGTGCCGTCCGCTGTGTGGAACCTAGAGCTGTCATGTGCTGGAACCACATAATATGTAGTCTAGGTCCATACGGCTCAACTTGGGCCATAAGAAATTCGGTATCATCGTTCTGTAGCGCTCGCCATTGTCGATGTCCGCCTCACCAATTTCGTTCTCGAAAAAGTACGGATGAATGACTAGTCCACACGAAGTTGTAATTTTTTAAGGATGTAAGGTGGCAACCTGATGAATCTTGTGTATCAAAGTGTCGTCACATATACGGCAATTTTTCTTGTTAACACAGCAGATCATCCAAAATTGCAATTCGGTGCTAAAGATGATTTTTCGGCAAAAATTGGAATCCTCTTCCAAACACTCCAAAGCACAGTCAGCGAATAAACTATGTTATCTATTTATATTCATGAGCTTTGAGCTCTTAGATCGTCCTGAAGCAAAATTCCCCAAGTTGAAGTTTGCGGAAGACTGAGTTCTTGTGCACTGCGAGCAATAGACTGCCTGGAGTTTTACCGTTCGGCCGATCTTGCGTCCTTTGGCGAATTTTGGCTGATTGATTACCGAACCAGCTGTTTCAAATTTGGCCACCAAACGTTAAAGAGTCCACTGTGAAGCGTAAGGGACCACCAAGTCTACCTTAAAATAGGAACGACATTTGCCCTAACGAACACTCATTTGGATAATTAAATTTTATCATTTGGGCGTGCGGTTCGTGTAATTTGCCTTGATGATTTGGCATCAGTAACTGAATAATAAATAACAGATTTGACAGATGTCACCAAAGCAACATGGCCGCCGAAATCTACCCGCGAATAAACCTTATAGATACCTATAACAGATTTTTAATTTTAAAAATGAATATTATTAGAGATGTTAAATGTTCCCAAGCATAGAACTCATTTTTTAAATGGGAAAACAATTACCTTATTGGTGGAATCTAAAAATAGAATACAATCGCCATTCTCAAGCAAATACTCATTTATGCAAGAACAAAATTGTTCAGCCACAAGCCCTATTTCTTGATGGGTTCGAACATTATTTTGAGTCATAGACCTGTACCTAGTACCAATAAACCACAAACCACATCTGCAGGTGCGTAAAATTACCGTGGTATTCCTAGAAAAGTATGAATTTATGCAAACAAAGTTTAAAAATTTGTTTTATTATTAAATTAATTTTGTATATATATCTTAAGTATTTAATAATAAATGTATGTACATTTTAGAAAATAATTTCAAAAAGAAATCGTTCACTCGTTTTCAAAATACATATTCTATAGATAATATTATTTTAAATACAATTGTTGTATCGAAATCAAAACAAAAATGTAGCCCAGCTCAAAATAGGACAACTAATTTTTTGTATCGAAATTGTTAGAGCAGTTTTCGAGAGAAATACGATTTTTGGAGCTAAAAAAAGTAAATTTCTCCTCTAGGGAATCATCGAAGACCCTTAAGTATCGAGTTTGAAGAAAATCGCTTAAGCAGCTTAGGCTGTGGGTCGAGTTACAGGCATACAGGCAGACGGAATTGCCGGGTCCACTTTTTTCATCTTCTCCATCATCGTAATGTCAACTTTGATCACAATGTGTAGTTCGATTTTTTTTTTTCAAATGCAAAACTTGCCCTATAGTACTAACATATATTAGAAGTTAAAAGTTTATCTCGCAATTCTATCTGTCTGCTCGACCGATTCCATTAAAACTTGGTAGATAGAATTTCCTAACCCTCCCCGCCGCCCCCCCCCCACTCCCACAACATATACGATTTTTTTGTTTGCTTTTTTATAAAAAAAAATTTTCAAAACAATGGTGATTAATGGTACCATTCTAAGAACTATTTTATTTTGTTTGTGATTTTCTCCAAAACGGTACAACCGATTTTGATAATTTTTTTACGCTATAGCTCCCTAAAATTTTGGATAGTATTGTGTATTCAAATTTTCCAAAATATTTTGTTTTGGATTTAAAAATAATATTTTTTTTTTATCAAGACTCAATGTTTCAAAAATGCCATGCTCGAATTTTGTAAAACTTGACAGCTAAAAGGTTTTGAATATAATCTACAATAAGTGAGAAAAAATTTATTTTCTCCAAAAATAACGGTACCCACCATACTCTACATAATATGTTGAAAAACATTTTTCGAAAGTCGTATTTTTCTCCAAAACACCACCTAGAATTCAAAATAATTTTTTTCTTTTGTATAATTTCACGATCCATAATTCAATAAAAATAAAATGCACGACTGGGTCGCACGAACTTGCTCCTACATATGTAATAGACTAGGAATTTCAAAAACGGATGTTCTTAAAGAAAACTATTCATAAGAATAAAATGAATTTTTTAAATTCTTTTAGTAGTAAGAGATTAAAACAAAATGCTATGCAAATAAGAATTTATGCAAGAACAAAATTTATAAGAGGTTTTAGTGGTTCCTTAAAAAAATAAGCTTTTATGCACAAAATTTTTAAAACATTTAAAAAAAATTGGTACGTCAACTTTGTTTTTATTATTGTTCGAATGAGAGTTAAATTTCCAAGAAAAATATTAAGCTGTTCTTGAGATATCGAAAAAATGACTTTTCTTCCAAAAATTGAAAAAGTGTTTTTTTTTTTTAAGTTTTTAAACTTTTTAGGAGCTTCTTTATATATATAAAATTCATTAAAATCCGTTATGCCGATAATGAGATATTCAAAAAAAAAAAACGTTTTATGGTAGGTACTGTCAGTAATATTTAGATTTCAAATTTTTTTTTATTAAATTATAGACCGTAAAAATTAATCAAAAGAAAAAAATGTTAGCAAAATTCTCGGAACCGTTTTGGAGAAAAATACGATTTTCGAAAACCATTTTTTAAAATGTGTGTGGAAGCTACCGTTAGTTTTAGATAAAACAAATTTTTTTTCTCAAATCTTGTAGATTATGTTAAGAAACTTTTATTTGTCAAGTTTGAAAATAACGAGCATGGGGTTTTCGAAATATTGAGTTTCCAAAAAAAAAATTGTTTTTTTTTAAATCCAAAAAATAAAAAATTGAAAATTTGAATGTGTAATATTATTCAAACTTTGAAGGAGCCTTAGCATACAAAAAATGAAAATTAAATTCGGCTCTACCGTTTTCGAGAAAATCAAAAATAAAAAAAAAAAAATGGACCCAGGTGAGCTACCAAAAATAACAATTTTTTGGATTTTTTTTTTTTAAATACCTAGTTTTGACTTCATAAAATTTTTCAAATTTGTTTTAAAAAATTCTGTGGGATAGTTTTTGAGGAAAAAAAAATATTTATAAAATTTCGAAAAAAAATCGTATGGCAGGTACCGTTATTTTTGGTCTTAAAAAAAAAAAGAAAAAAACCTGTGGAGGAGAAAAATTAAAACCCATATCTACCAAGTTTGAAGAAAATCGGCCGAGCCATTTAGGCTGTAGTCGAACAGACACAGACAGAATTGTGAGACCCACTTTTTTGCTCTTTGCTATTATCGTAATGTCAACTTTGATCAAAATCTCGAGTTCGATTTTTTTTACGAATGCATAACTTGCCTTATAGTATCTATAAGTCGGAAGTAAAAAATGTTGTACTGACTGTACCTGCCATGGAACCATTTCTTAGAATATTGAACGGATTTTAATGAAATTGTTTATATAGAAGCTTCTAAAAAGTTTAAAAAACACTTCATTTCAAAACTTTAAAAAAATATTTATTTTCTTTAATTTTGAAAAAAAAACTTTTTTTTTTGCAAAATTCAATATCTCGAAAAACGGCTCAATATTTTTTTATAAATTGAATTTTTATCCAAACAATAATAAGAACTTTAAATTGGCGTACGAAAATTTTTTCTTAATTTTTTTTTAAATTTAAAAACATGTCATCCTGTGTTTAGCTGCAACTACTAAAGGAGTTGTTTTAGTCATTTAAAAAATTAATTTAATGCTTATGATTTTATTAATTTTTGAAATTCCTAGTCTTTTGAAAAAAAGACAAAAACAATTATTTTTCAAAATTCGGGTCAACATTTTTTTAGAAATCGTATAATACTAAAAACTTTAAGTTGACATACCAAATTTGTTTCTTAAAAATGTTTTGAGAATTTTGTATCTTCTTCTTCCTTTTCTTCGGCGCTGTTATGATCTCGATGTCGAGGGGATCATAACTCTCCCACGTATCTGCTTCACACTAGTGATCCGCCTGTGGGGTTCGCCGGGTTGACCTCAGAAATCGGCGGCAAGCCTCCCGGTTTTGTATTGTTCCATTTCTGAGGCCAACTGAATGCTGGTGTTTTTGCATTTGTTTGTACCAGGAGTGTTTAGGCCTACCTTTTTGAGAATTTTGTATAAATAAGCTTATTTAAAAAAATAGTTTTTGCATAAAACTTATTTTAAGTTGAGAAAATACATCGTATCCCGTTTTGAGCTCCAACTACTAAAAGACTTTAAAAAAAATAATTTTAATGATTATGAACAATTTTCTCTAGTAAAAATTATTTTTTAAATTTTAAGTCTTTTACATAGGAGCAAGTTCGTGCGATCCAGTCGTGCATTTTATTTTTTTTATCTTTAAGACATTTTTAAGATAAATAAGATTTTGCATAACAGCAGTTAGGTAGTCTTGGAGCTAAGAAAACAAATTTCAGTTTTTCCCTTAGTTTCCGAGTTTGAAGAAAATAGCTCCAGCGACTTAGGCTGTAGGTTGAGGTACTCAGATATACAGACAAAATTGCGTTGCCCCTTTTCTTCTTGTTCTTGAATGCCTAACTTGCCATATAGTAGCTACTCGTATGTCTATATCGCAAGACTCAAGGAAAGTCAAAAGAAAAGTAGTTAGATGTACGTTATATACAATCGTTTCACTAACAGAAATATAAAAAAGAAAATCTAAAAAGCTGCGGGATGTGTTTTCTGTCCTTGCGATATCCTCTTAAGATCAAATACATACGACTCAGTCTTGAGAATTGTTTATCAATAAAATCTGTTGTTTTTTCGCATGAAAAAACCTTTGAATTCAAAAATGAATTCATTTCAAACTCTCCGCGAGCAACAAATTTCCAACAGGGTTATTTTAAGAACCCCTGACCCCTGACGCTTGGTTACCTCATCCGACTTTGCTGATTATAATCACGCAAAATGGCCCATCTTAATAGATTTCTATAATAATTTTCTATTTAAAGAGTAGGACCCTTTGATTTCCGGTAAAGAGAAAAGGCAAAACTTGAAAGGAATACTATAGCAGTGGCTCTTCAAACAAAAATATCCCTAGCACTTGTAACGAGTACCAACAGGTATAGGTACTTCCATACGCAACACACCTATCTCACTTTGTCTACAAGTGGTATAGGATAGGTACCTACTTCCATGGTCCTATTCATATTCTGAATTGTTTGTATAAATACTTGATCCACTGCATGCACAGCACAGAGAAAAACAAGAGGAGCCTCTATCTTACCGAAAGTATCTACTACCGCATCCAACCCCTACCCAACCCTGGAAGCTATGCCCAACGGCAGAAACAGCTCAGAACGATTTTTTTTTTTCAAACGATCTTCAACTTCCATACAATTCCATCCAATGTTAGGTTAGGAAGATGCATAGGCCCGCAGAGTACCAGTCCCTGATCGCATGCTACTGGTACTGTGCAGCGGTCTTCTCCAAAACAACCCGAAGTGCGGGGCTGTGATGGAAACGAACAACCCGAGGAAATAACGACAACAACGCTATTACGATGACGATATCGCGGCGGTGGTGGTGGCGGTGTTTTTCGATTTGGATGGCAAACGGTCTACGGGTCTCGGTCTACCTACAACAACACCGCTCTTCATAATATACTCAGCCTCGCAGCTCACGGCGGCGGCGGAGCACATTCAGATTCAGATAGAAGAACCCAACGACAAAACGAATACCACCACAAAATGGGCCTCCTCACGCTTTAGATACTGCTCCGTCAGTAGAATCAATCTTGTCGAAACGATCAAATGTGCGCTTCGCGTCGGTTAGGTACTCACTTTCGCTGTAGCCAAATGTATCTATAGTTTTGTTTATTTTTTCGTGTATGATGAATTCCACCGAATATTGGATTTTCAGATTTTTATTTGAAAATTTAAAAAAAAAGCCAAAAATCTAATCACACAATTTTTCAATTTAAAACTCAAGTTGCGTTTCAGCTTTCGACTCCAGTTTTCAAATTGATTTTTTTTTGTGCGGTGTTTTTTTTTATATGGCAAATCGGTGTGGCGACCATGGATTATTTTTAAAATTAACGACAACGATGGTTCATGAATCATGACCCTCGGGACTCTTCATCTCGTCCAAAGTATGGGATCGGGGCGGCACTGATTGCGAATTGAAAACAAAATTAAAAAAAAAAAATTATCTCTAAAGAAAAATGTTTGTTGTTTTATTTCGTTGTTTTTTACGGTTGCGTCGTGTCGGTCGTTATCCATGGTGAATTGGTTCGGTAATTTCTAAAAATACTAAAACAGCGGTACCTACAAGTGACAATAACACTCATGCAGAGCAAGTGAGAAAGGTCCGTGTGTTGTGCATGTCTTCTCTCTCCCTCTCTGGTTTGCAAATCGCATCTGTTTAGAAAATTATGCAAGAAGGACGATATGCAAATGTAGATTCGTATCTTTTATCTTTGAGGTTGGGCTTCGTTTTCGATCCTCATTTATCCCGGCATTTTTTTTAGCACTTCTTTTCAGTTCGTTCCGAAATGTTTTTGTTTGTATACATACACGAGTACATACGTGAAATGTATTTGTAGATGATTTGTTTTGCGAAGAGAGAATGAGATAAACAAATATGCATTTCAAAGTTCAATTCAAAACACCTTAACCGTTTCATTAGATTTTAATATGAATCTTAGCATTATTTTTATTTTATGTTAGTTTTTCAGTTTTTGAGTTTTTATGTTTGAAACTTTACTTGAAAAATAAATCGCTACGAAGTGTCAATCCCTTTACGAAATCGAAAGAATTTTATACGACTAAAACTGAACGTGTGTGTAGAGATTGTTTTTGATTAATTCCTAATATCTACGACCGGTGGAGATTTGAGGATTATGTTAAACCGGAGAATGCTCAAAGATGGCTTACAAAATGATCAAATCCGCACTAGAAGGATCGCATCAGCATCAATATAACAATGGAGTGATTTTAATCAAGTGCACCTATTTAGGTAAGTTGAAAAATTTTGTTATTTTTTAAGTGGAAAGAGGAGTGTGTATTGGGGGGGGTTTCTTAAAATTAAAAAAAATTATGGTGGTACTATCTTGTAGTCGTACTTACCTGCTAAAGGTGACGCTAGAGTTCGATGTAAACCAGGGCCTTAACCAATAAGCCGCATCGGTTTCAGTTTTGCCATCGGTCTTTTTCGAGGTATTGTCTAGAATTGTGAAATGAAAATGATGGACTTCAGATCACTCACTCTTCCTTCCTTCTTAGAAGAAGCTTTCAACAATGTCCTAAACGAATCCATTCAGGAATCACTAGTTGCCTTTGGTGTAGAGGACTATACCGGAGAATGGATAAAGTCCATGTTCAAGCTACATTAGGTGATCCAAACTCAACCAAACACGTGATTAGAAGAAGAAACCCAGGGTGGTGTTCTGTCCCCTCATCTCTCATGAACAGATTTCTGGTTAAGTTTGAAAGATGTGGTGTGAAGGCGATTGCCAACGCAGACTAGTGAAATCCCGGCAATGGCTTTGAGGAAAGTTAGCAACTAGGCGACGATCTGTGGACTATGAGTTGACCAAGATAAAATTGAACTGATCCTTTTTACTACTAGAACTAAGAAAAATGACCTTCACTCTATGCCTTGACTCAACGGCCGTCCTCTTTCCTTTTCTTCCAGTGTGAAATATTTAGGAGTTATGCTCGAACCTAAATTATTTTGGAAAATTAATATTGAAGAACGAGTTAAGTAGACGACCTTAGTAGCCTTGTTTCGTGGACGTACACAGCCTTCGTGGATCTTATCGTATGGGTCGATGTCGATTGTGTGGTGGCTTGCGTGTAAGAACCTTAAATTGGCGCCCCATATCTTGGGTGCCGGAGGTATTTACATACCTTGAATAAGTGGAAGTTTTATTTATTCTCCATTTCGCAGTTGAAAAATTTAAGCAAACGTGCATTGTTGTTGTCGCGTTCCAATCTACACCAAATTCTTATACAATGAACGTAGTCAGACTAGGATTTGGGGGAGTCTCCTGTAAATGAGTTTGAGAGTTTCTGTTATAGCATATATAGTTATTGTATCCATTTAAGATTATTTACTCTTTTTACTTGAGACTTATAGGTACCTACTATATAAGGCAAGTTATGCATTCAGACATCTAGGGTGACACTTCTTAAGCGACTTGGAGGAGCTCTCTGACATTGCAAGCAAAATCATGTTAAAATTCGTTAATGATACCAAATAGCTTGAGAATTCCTGATCTATGAAAACCGCCTTCAACTACAGTACGATGATGTAGTACGAACGAAAACGACAACAACGCACGTGTACCTTGTAAGAGCAGCACCAACGGAGAATGGGCACCTCGCCTATACACCTGCGGTTGCCACTCCTACGTTGAACACGATCATCAGTGGGTCGATGGGGTCACCTCTACATAAGATTGGTAAAATTCTCTTTGGTATGGAAACAGCTTCTTCGACTTAACTAACGAGAACGACCAAACAAACGAACATATACAGCTGCGGTAAAAAAATAGCACCATTACGAGAAAAAAATTTCGTTGCAAAATAAAATGTATGCCAATATATCGAGGGAAATTTTGAATATGCAAAAAGTTTATATTAAGTTAAAACAACACATTTCAAAAAGAATTTTTATTTTTATTCATCAAAATTTTCTCCAACAAATCAAACAAATAAGCGGTAAAAATAATAGCACCATTGCTTCATCGTACAACTTAAAACTAAATCATCGTAAAAATCCAAAATCTTTTTCTATGATTTTATTCCTTAGAGGTAGTCCAACAAAATTAATATTTCGTTGCATGGTCTTTGTTGGCTATTACTGCTTCACAACGTCTCGTCAGCGAATTAGCTAAATTTTGACACCTTTCAACCGGAATATTCTCCCAGGACGCCTTAACTGCAGCCCAGAGTGCTTCGTTGCTGGTCGGTTTAATATCTGAGACTGCTTTCTTTACGTCGGCCCACAGATTTTCGATGGGACTTAGGTCAGGCGATTGCGCTGGCCACTCCATTACATTAATTGAATGATCTCCAAACCATTTTTTTGCCTTTTTACTGGTGTGCTTGGGGTCATTATCTTGTTGGAAGACCCACAAAAGCGGCATTTCTTCATCTGCATCCGGGAGCATAACATTTTCCAAAATATTCACGTAGACGTGTTGATCCATGATGGGTTTAATCCAGTATATGGGTCCAACTCCATAGTAGGAAAAACAAGCCCACACCATTATACTTGAACCTCCGTGCTTAACCACTTTATTTGTGTATTTGGGCTTATATTCCGCTTTTGGAGGTCTTCTTACGTAGGAGCGAGATCCTTTACCGCCAAACAACACGATTTTGCTCTCATCCGTCCATAAAACGTTGCGCCATTTCGCTGCTGGCCTGTTCAAATGCTGTCTTGCAAACTTTAAACGCTTTTTTGCATGTTTTGCAGTTAAAAGAGGGACTTTTCTGGGACTACACGCTGTTTAATTATGTTCTCTCAATCTGTGGCGAACGGTTTCAACGCAAGCTGTAATATTCAGGTCTTTTTTGAGACCAGTTGCAGGCTTGAAAGGATTTTTTTTTGGCTTTCTCGGACTAGGCGTCTGACAAGAGTTTTCGACAAAACTGGTTTTCGCCCACGAGTTTCGGTTTTGGGTGCGTATATTATTGAATTTCGAATCATTTTGTTGGAACATCCAACAAAACGTCGAACATCTCCGTAAGTTCTACCTTCTGAAATCATTTTTTTTAATAATTTCACGTTTTTCGTTTGTGCAATGTTTTCCACGGCCCACTGTCTTTGAAAAACTGTAATTTTTTTGTTTAAAATGAAGAAATTTATTCAAAATTAACAAATCCTAACATTTGGTTACTTTACCTTGAAATATGACACCAAAAAATGTTTTTTTCTAGCGAAAACTGCGATCAGTGCTATTATTTTTACCGCAATAAAAAAGGGTTTTTTCCCAATATGGCCTCGTAAAAAAAGAACCGTTACCATTTAAGTGCCAGAGATACACAATACAGAGAGTTAACACTTCAAGCAATAGCAAAATACAGTAGAGGCAGGAAATATGTGTCCATTTACTAATTTAAAAAAGTTAAAATGAAACTTGTACCGGTGGTGCTATTTTTTTTACCGGCACTGTACATCTAACACTGACTTTTCAAAGTCATCTACCAGACGTTGCAAGGAGCCACATGCTCCTACGGGCCTTGTGGGGGGAATGATTGCTCAAGTGGAGGTAAAGGAAAGGAATACCCCCTGAGAAGGCATATACCTCTCCCTAACCAGGCTATTATGTGACGATAGAAATTTCAATACTTTAGAAATACCCTCTGACATTTCAGGCTAAAGCTTGCTGTATGCCCATCTATACCCTTAACGGGCTTGATCGACAAAGGATTATCATAGGTTTTAATACAAGGGGTCACAAACGCTAGGGAATCACAACTGATCTACATTGATCTAAGTGTGACGGTAACAAGATCAACTGTCAGCCCACTAACCTAACCTATGCATTCCTTTAAAAAATCGAACTGATCAAAGTTGACATTACGATGATAGCGAAGACGAAGAAAGTGGGTCTCCGAACCCTGGTGTCAATGTACATATATGGCGACATGGCGTTAAGCAGTTTGGACTATGACTGCAATCGAAGAGGTTATTTGGTGTGAGAGGCGACAGTCACAAACAAAATATGAATAAAGATTTGTAGTAGATTGTGTGTGGACACTACGTAGTGAACGGCCAAATGTAAACAGGTTCCATTAGCTTAAAGAAAACTTTTGTAGTATGCTGTATACGTTGAGTTAGATCGATCTCTTACTTTTCCGCCCCTAGACGTTGGCGCCCTTGTCTGCCACACACATTGCACATACGATTACGGCGGCTCGGCCCTGGCTTGCACTCATCAAAGCGTTTAACGTTAATTTACTTAAGAAGGTTCAAAGAAAAGCTAACGTTGTAAGTACGGGGGCTCTACGATCCTGCTCAACAGATGTTTTAAGCGATTTTCTTCAGCGTTTGTGACGACTAATATCTTGAATATCTACTTGCAGTGCATTAAAACTAAAAGAATAAGATTGTTGGCTTGCCAAACCGTACGGACACATCAACATAAAAACCTGATCCCAGCAGACAATTTTTCGACAAATATTGACTGCACTCCTACTATTGGCATCCATCAGTAAGGATTTCAAAGTTATTTTTCGATCTAGAAAGGTTGTTGTGATGCGAGACTTCGACACAACCGTTCTTTACTCATGGCTCAAAGATGGAGTGTGGTGTCCGTTCTCGAGTTTTCTCAGAGTCCTTAAATGTCTCTAGGTCTTTTCTGATTTTCCCAACGTATTTCAAGCTAAAGTGCTGGCAATAAGGGAACCATGCAAATTACTTAAACTAGATCCAAATCAAAACCGTTAAACGACAATTTTTGCACCTAGCCAAGAGACTTGTAAAGACATGATTTGGCTTTTTTATCACATAAATTGATGGTATGAGCTTGGGAGTCTCAACCTTCAGTCTAATTTGGTTTCCGGGTATAACAGTGGAATAGAGGGAAGTGAACTGGCTGACGAGATAACCAGGGAAGGATCAGACCTTTCATAGATCATTGTCTTGCGGAAAGAGTTTACATTGCTCTTGGTGTTATGAAGGGTAAAATATTCTCATTTTTTTCTCATAGAATTCAACCTAGGTGGATCAGTTTAACCAACTGCCCATCTAAAATAAGTCCCAAAGAAATGACCTAATATTGAGACCCAGGGAAACATTGCTTGGGTAGGTGCAGCATATGAAGCTGGACATTCCTTACACAAATCATTGTCTTAGTTGTGGGGGGGGGGGGGAGGGGCAGGAAAAGGAAAAGGAAACACTCATTAATTTCCTTTGTAAATGTCCAGAATGAGAACCTTAATATTCCGAAAGTTATTCTTCGACGACCTTAACGAACTTTCTGAACTGAAGATCAGAGACTTGATCGCTTTTCTTAACATGACCAACAGGCTCTGAATCAAACCTCGACGATTTCCAAAACGAGTACTCCTTGTTCCTAAGATCGAGAGCTAGCGAACTTTAAGTAGAAGAGAGTTCATGCGTCCACATCATGTCTCATTGAATCCACTGGTCAAACGAGATAATGGTATCAAAACTTCGCTCTCCAGCGCTAATTGGGTCACTGAGTAAGACATGAGGTGGCTCCCATTTTTACCTACCTACTTATGGTCTATTTCTACTATGACATACTACGTCCTGCGTGGAACTGAAATTTAACTAGTAGGAGCATTAATGTCCACCCACTGTACATCCAATTTGCAAGCTCTCTGCATTCCAAAATAGATTTGTCAGTGGAAAATCAACCTTGACAAGTTTTATGATTGTCAGTTATCATATTGTTAGTTGTTTCGAAAGTGGATCTCAATGTGGTGTCATTTACAGTGATTTTGCCAGAGCCTTCGATTAAGTAAATCACAAAATTTTCATCCAAAAATTGTAAAATTAAGGTTGTCATTCTAATCTATTGAATTGGCTTCAATCTATTTTTGTGTGATCGTATTCAATAGGTTCATTTAAAAAATTTGAAGTTATACCAAATTCATGTTTCATTGGGTGTTCCTCAAGGAAGCCACCTGGGGCCGTTTTTGTTTTTTTTTTTTTAATTTCGATAAATGATATTCCATTTCATATCCGGTTAACTCCAAAATTGTTGCATGCGCATAAAATCCATTTCAGATTGTTTTGTCCTTCAAGAAGAACTCAATAGACTTTGTCTATTTCAAATGTATCAAAATACCAAATTGTGTTATTTTTTGTTAGCAGTCTCCCGATTGTTACACCTTACAGTAAGTTACCTCACCTTGAAGATCACTGCTTCAGGTACACCATTACGAATAGTAAGATCTTTATCACCCAAGTCTTCAAGAACTTCGTGTTCAGTTACATCCTGGTGACTTTCAGAACCAACGAGTATTTCTCCTTCTTGCTGGTGGATTTTTTATTACAGTCATTACCATACATCCTTTTCGTTCTTACTTTTTGCTTGATTTTTTAATGGAAAAACAGTTTCGTAAACTTAACGTCTCGTGTATGGTAGTATACAATTTTTAAATTTCCAAGTTCCAAACTCCATTTTGCTGTGGTGAGTAAGCGATAGTCGGTTCAACTTAAATCAACTTGAGGACGAGCTTCCAAGCGGATCAATTATAGGACTTGCATTAGAAGCTAAAATATCGTTTCGGAATACATTTAAGTCAGAATTTAAGAACTCTGCTATGAAAATAAGGTGTAAGGTTAGTTTCGGTAATAGCAAAAATGTCAAAAGGAAGTTCTTAAGTTCTTGGGAGTATATAACTATAAATATTCGAACTTTTATTGCGCAGTATCCTCACATTACAGACAAAAATTGGTTTTGACAAGTCTAAAGACAAAGAATTAACCTAAGAGGCATAAGTGGATAGATTGTTTTCAACATCAGAAGAAGTGAAATTAGATATAATTTTATGATATAAAGTAAATATTTTTTTTTCGTCAAAAACTGCTGCTCCACAGATTAAAAAAAAATTTAAAAAAAAACTTCATTTAGTTAAAGCTATAGACAATGACTGAGAAAAATTTCCAAAAATGCTTTTAAATAATATCCCCTAGGACAATTATGTTTTTGATTTTCTCAAGTTGTCCCATTTCAGCGTATATTAATAATATTTCCAGATATTCTTGATAAGTGTAATCCATTGTTCGCAAATGATTGAAAAAAATTACAACTTGAATAACAAATCCAAAATGGAGTATCAAGTGAAAGAACACGACGCGGATACTAGATCACGCGAGAAAGACATTTACAACCTTCAAATCATAATGCAAATCTTTAATGTTTACATAAGTTAACGGTCTTACTAATTAACTTTATCTATTTGTCCTTTTCTTAACCACAATAGCTCAGAAAAAGTTAATTTTGTAATTAAAAATTATTTTTTTTTTAAATTTACTCAGTTTGTTTATTTCTTGTTAATTACATTTAGTACTCTTTTCAAGGAAAAAAAATTATTTTTTTAAGAAAATGAACTGGGCTTTAATAATAAGTGAAAAAAATTAATACTCATTAACGTGTTTTTTTGAATAAAATTATATCAAAGTGAAAAAACTACTTAAAAAACGAAAAAATTGGGTTTGATGCAAAATTACGGAGAAACGGTTGCCGGCAGAAAAAAAAGTCCTTGGACAAACTAAGACTGTAATAAATTCTTGATTGGTTATAAAAAAAAATCTTTCCAATCGGACGTAGTTTGGCAAAGATAAAGCCAGTTAAGGGAAAAATCATAAAAACCGTTAACCGAAAACGGGACGAAAACGAGAAAATGACCTCTTGAGTTTTTCGACTTAAAATGACCTCAGGAACCGAAAACGGGACGAAAACGAGAAAATGACCTCTTGAGTTTTTCGACTTAAAATGACCTCAGGAATCCATGGTTTTCATTTGGGGCGGTGACTGTGGGACACCCTGTATATAAGAAATTGTGTAAGATTTTTTTTTTTTTTTCAAAAACTCAAAAAAATATTTTTTCCAGAATTTTTTTTATAAAATATTTAATTAAATTTAAAGGAGCTCCTCTACAAACATTTTGGTTTTGAGCAGTTAAAGAGAAAGTCAAAAATCAATAAAACGATTCTTTGACAGACCCCGTTAATAGCAGTTTTTTCTTAAAATTTTGTTGACCAAATTGTAGTCCATGCTCATAATAGGACACCTAATTATGTTAATTTTGTTTTATCAAAATCGTTACGGCCGTTTTCGAGATAAATAAGATTTTGCATTACGGCGCGGTGGTCCTTTCCCGTTAGATTTGGAGCTACAAAAAAAAAATCGATGTCTCCTCTAGGAAATTACGGAAGACCTTTAAGTACCGAGTTTGAAAAAAATAGCTCCAGTAGCTTAAGCTATAGGTCGAGGTACATACATACATACATACAGGCAGAATTGGCGGGCCAACTTTTTTCGTGTTCTCTATCATCGTAATGTCAACTTTGATCAAAATCTCGAGTTCGATTTTTTTCCAATGCAGAACTTGCCCTATAGTATCTAATATCGCAAGTAAAAAACTAATATTTTTTTTGAAAATTCGGTATCTCAAAAACGGTTCATTATTTTTTTTTTATGTTTTTTTTTTCGTACAGTAATAAAAACTAAGTTTGCGTAACAAAATTTTTTCTTAAAAATATTTTAAAAATTTTATTATTATTTTATTTATTTTCTTAAGAAACCTCTACAACGACTTAAAATTTTTATTTTTGCATAAAGTAGTATTTGCTTGAATTACATGGCATCCTATTTTTAGGTCCAACTACTAATGTTTCAAAAAATTAATTTTATGGTTATGCACATTTTTCCCTAGTAACATTCCTGTTTGAAATTTGTAGTCTCTGACATAAGAACAAGTTCGTGCGACTCAGAAGTGTATATATAGTATTTCTAGTTTTGGAGCTACACAAAATTTCAATTTCTCTAGAGACTCACCGAAGACCCTTAAGTATACCTACCTATTCTTCTTCAGGGACTTCAGCGACTTAGACATTAACTTTTGAATGGTCAAAATTTTCAGGGTTCATGTTGAAGTTTAAGGCTTCGGCCACGCACTGAGCGACGAGTCACTGAGCGACGCAAACAAATTAAACCAAATGAAATTGTATGGAGGTGGCCACATAAACCCTGTGCGACTTGCGATTTTTTTAAGCGATAGAGCGACATCGCTCTGCAATCAAAACTGTTTTAATTTCTCAAAAAAAAACTAACCTTAGTAATAAAACCAGCCGCTTTTGGTTTCCTTTATTTTGTTAATCTTGGCCGAACTCTTTCCAACAGCAAATCAACAGATTCTATTGACATACGACAGTATTGTCAAAATCGATCTTGATATCTGCGAAGATTCAACATAATTTGCCCTTTCACGATTCATGGGGTGCACATCAAATCTTCGTTTTCTCGATCTAATAATACGAGTAGCTCTATAAATATGAACGCGACTTTTGACTAAAAGCCTACGATGAACTGCACTTGACAATGGCATTTTCGCTTCGCTTAGCGATGACGTTCAGTAAATGGCCGCACATCGCTCAGACTCGTCGCTCAGCAGCTCTATGCATGGCATAAGCAAGTTTGGAGTTTGAAAAAGTTCGAGATTGATCGTCAAAATTCCTCTTCCAATAAAATGAGCCTAGGTAAGAAAAATATAGACAGATTAGGGTTCAAAGTGATTTTTTTCTTCGGCTTCCACTTCAAGTTATTCATACTATGTCGCTGCTTCATACACACTCTCGTACTTAGCCGACCTTAGTCAAGACTCAAGAATAACCTACACCTACCCAGCGTAGCCCAAGCAGTCAGCAATCTAAAACGATAATAATAATTTTTAATCAAAGTTGAGGATGTTTTATTATTTTCCGCATTATTTGCCACTTTAACAACATCACAGAGTACGGCTGGCTATCGCACTTCTCGTAATGAGCTCATTGTAAATGCATTAATCATATCAAATAGGCAAACAAGTTGATGATGCTGATTGTCATTGTGCTGTGCCTATCAGCCAAATAGCAAACAAGTTGGCATTACTTAATGCAATTTGCTGAGGGCAATAGTCTGCGAAGTATGCGAATCGAAAACTATGATAAACAAAGACCGGACAAATATAAAATGCGAACGCTGCAAACGCATTTGAAAAGCAAGTCAAACCGATTTCGGGAGGTAAATATTTGTCTTGAGATATAAATTATTATGAGTCGAATGAAGTGTGATAAATGAATGTATAGCTTCTTAAAGGGGGATGGGTTGGCTTTCATATAGATATGAGATGTTAGATGTTGTGGTTTATGTGGTTTTGTATATGAAAGTTATGTGTTGCTTAAGTTGTATAGGAATTAAGGTACTATTTTATAATCGTTGTTAGAAGTTATTTTAATTCTTGTTGTTTGGGAAGAAGAATGATACAAGAAAAGATCTTTTGTACGAAGGTTTTTTTTTTTTATAACACAAACTCTATATACTCTTGAAATTAATCAGCCAAGTCCCTTCTTTCCAAGGTCATGGAAACGCTGATAAATTTTCAGCTTAGGAAATATATTGATGAACGATAGCTTCTTAATGACCGGTGGTATGACTTTCGTAGCAATAGGTCCACTATTGATCTGATGATTTGATTGACCGAAAAGTGGAACAAATCTTTACGTCGTTTTGGACAAAGTACGATTATCGCACTTCATATTTCAAAGGCATTTGATAGAGTTTGGCATCAAGATCTCATATCGGAAATTCTTTCATTTGGTATCGATGAATCTCTTTATCATTGGATTAGAAATTACCTTTTGCACCTGTCACTACAAATAGTATTGGATGGTTTCAAATCTGACGTCCACAAAATAAACGCTGGTGTGCCCCAGGGCTCCGTTTTGTCTCCGACACTCTTCCTAATGTTCATACATAAATTATCTTTTGTCTGAATCTTCTAATCTGCTTAATTGTTTCGCCGACGACAGTACCCTCAGCTTTTTATATTTGTTTTAAATTCGCGTCCTTTTTCTTCGGATGTGGACCTCCAACGGCAGCGTATGAAAGGCTCATTAAATTCTGATCTTGACCTGACAGCATTGTTCGATGGGGAATCAAAAACCGTGTAGAATTTAAAGCTTCGAAAACTCAATGCTATTTACTGTCGCTTAAGGGTAACCCTCTCCCAATGCCACTTTCTATGAGTGGCTCTTGCATCGAGGAGACTGAATAGCTTTCAGTTTTAGGTATGTGCATCACAGACCATCTTTTTTGGACTGATCACATATTTGACGTTGCCAAAAACGCTGCTAAGTGCTCAGGTTTTCTTGGTCGATGCAAGAAGTTTTTCACACCTTCTGATCTGGCTGTTATAGTTAGTTGGCGCAGTTCAAAGGGTCTCCCTTCTTGAGGATCGGGCAGGCTATGCTGATGTTCCATTCATCGGGCATGCTTTCTTCCGACCATATTTTGCAGATGAGCTGGTGCATACTCCCAACCAAGTCATCGCCCGCCGCTTTTAACAGTTCGGCAGCGAGGCCGTCTGCTCCAGCGGCTTTGTTGAAATTGAGATTCCATATAGCTATCTTCACTTCGTCCAGTTCGGGTGGGCGGTATTGTTGTCGCCTAAGTCGAATGGTACTGTCTCTATAATAGCGGGAATTTCTTCTTCATCGCCGTTTCAAAAGTTTGGAGAAATGGTCTTTCTATATTCTCAGCATGGACTGCGGTTCTACTACGATGTTCCCTTGATTATCCATGCAGGCTTCGGCTTGGCGATTGTATGGTATCCTTGTGATGTTTTTTTTACTTTTTGGTAAAACTTCCGAACCTAATTCCAGCTATGACATTCCTCTATTTCCTCGATCAAGCGCTTCTTATGTTCTTTGTTTTTGTTTCTGAAAAATTTTTTTTTGCAGCGGCTGAGAATCGAACTCGAGACCTTACGCATGACAGTCCAACGCACCAACCATTATGCCAAGGGGTACTTGCCACTGGTCCTCAGTATTTGATGCTTGCGGCATAGGACTTGTTAGAAATTAGATCGGAAAAGGACCATGCGATCTCTTGCGATTGTAAACGTCTAACGTCGAACTTCGAACAATACTTCTTTGTCTTGGCTTGAGTCAGGATATCCGCAGTCGAACCTTGGCTACAACGAGGTAGTGGTCCTAGTCGATGTTAATCCCTCGTAACTTGCGGACGTCTTCTATACTGAGGAAGTGCCTTGAATCGATCGCAATGTGCTTAATCTAGTTCGCGGTTGATTGATCAGGAGATCGCCATTTCCCTTTGCGAGTATCAAGATGTTTGAATTGCGTACTAGCTACAAGGATGTCTCGCTCCACAGCGAAGTTGATCAGCCTGAAACCATTATTCGGAGGTGGTTTCGTGAGGGCTATATCTTTCAATCGTGTCACCAAAGATGTCTTCTTTTCCTAGCTTGGCGTTGAAATCTCCAAGGGTAATTTTAATGTCATAACTAGGGCACTGCTCGTATGTATTGTCCAGGAGCTAGTAGAAAATATTTTTGTGTTTTCATTTTTCTCCTCTGTCGTGGCATGCGCGCAAATCAGGCTTATGTTGGCGAATTTGGCCTTGATGTGGATTGTCGTAAGGCGCTCGTTCACACAGTTGAAACTAAAGACTTTGCCCGAGCCTAGTTCCAACAACAAATCCGCATCCAAATAAACGCTGCTTTTGTTCTCGATAGTAGTCACCGTAGTAGATATCGCAGTCTTTTGATTTTCGTCTTCCCGGTCCGTCCCATCGCATCTCTTGGATGGCGGTAATATCTGCTTTGTAGCTATTTAGGGCTTCCGCTTATTGTTCGGCTACACGTGGTCTATTAAGGGACCTAACAATCCACGTACAGATCCGAAGTTCGTTGTCCTTATTTCGTTTGCATGTTTCGTCATCGGTGAATCCGTCCGTATCCGAGGCTTGTTTGTGGCTAGCAACTAAGTTATTTTATGTGACTTCGACAGAACCAGGTCCATTTCGTTAGTATGACACCAAGAATGGTAAGCCGGATAAACCGCTCCGAATGTGTCGGAGTAGCCCTGTAAGGTGTTTAATAAGTAGTTCAGCCTCACTGGAACTGCAGACGCCATCGTTGATTCCATCTGGGGAATTCCTCCGCTGTCACCTGGATGAAAGGAGAGATGCCTTAGTGGGAACACCTCTCCCCCCTTCTCTTGTTTGCTACCCCGAACAACCTTCCACTGGGGTTGTGACCCAATCTCCAGTTGAGGTACTAGGCACCCGATGTTCACCGCGAGGAGATGAGAGTAGGAGTCGATAGATAGAGGTGGGTTTTTAGAAAAAAAAACCTGTGGGCACTTGGGTCCTCTTGGGTGCACGTGTCTACCATTCGAACAAAAATTTAGGTTAACCCGTTTCTAAATTTTTTGATGAATGATTGATTTAAATTTGTAAAATCTACTTTTTAATCAAGAATCATATTTAAATAGTTGAAACACCGCAATGATTTGAATAAAATTTTGCGAGATTTTTTTCTAGTCCTCCCTCCTAAAATCACAGGTGGACACGGTCCTAGATGATCCTATTTTCCAAAACAAATTAGTATTTCTAATTCAATACAAAATAAAAACCATGTATAATTTTAAAGGAAACTTAATTAACCTTTTACATACCTCGATACTGCATAACTGGAATATCTGTGATGCACATAAATATTCATATATATACTCGTAGATGGTATTCTTAGGTTTTCATTTTCTCTAAGTTAATTTTGAAATAAAGTAATAATTATATTAATGACGCTCATGACACATTCTGTCAGCGAGCTTTCAACATAATCGCATTCATTTGATTCATAGAAGATAGATACCATATTAAGCCTACGACCGACAAGACTATAATCAATTTCTATCAACAGACAGCAGCAGCTGAAATCTGTTCTCTCACCGGCAACTCCATTACCATCAACCAATAATATTGAATAGAAACAACAACAACACTTGCGTATGTATGTATGTATGTATGTACAAACATGTAACTTTGAAATTATTTCCAAAACTATCGACGATACACAGTAGCAACTTTGATGTTAACTTTCCTCCATCGATACATCATCAGTTAAAAGTGAAAACACGAACATTCGACTATCCGAGCAGAAGCTGTCAAATGCCAACTGTCATCCAATCCAATTCAAATGTTCCAGCGCCAACAATATCCATCATTACATGGGGCCGCGGGCAAAGACTTCGACATGTACACAACACACATGCACTCCATTATTAGCTGATTTCTGTGGAAGCTTAAACGAACGAATGGAGCCTTTTAAGAGTTCAACTTTTAGCTATATGCTACCCACTAACCTAGTGTTACACATCTACCTACGAACTCCGTTCAACATTTTTCACAGTTAAAATAAATCGATAGCCTAAAACAGAAAGAATAAGTTGTTAAAGGAAAAGCCAACAACCAACCTGCGACACTGTGAGTGAACATCTCTATGCGATCGGATTGGATTTGGGGCTTTAGAGCTATTCCATACAAAAAAAAAAGTCTTCTCGTTTGGCAATGCTGACAATTTTATCTGGAAAAATATATCAAAAGTGTCAGTGGCAATCTGTGGTGGCACAAAATTAATTGCAAAATGTATACCATGTTTTGTTGTCAGCGAGTGGTGGACCCCCATTGTCAAAAGAGAAAGATGTCTTCGATAAAGTCTTTTTTGCCTAGCCTCTATCAGTGACAATATAAGGCTGTATTGGAACGCGTGGTAATAAACTCAGACGAGCTTTTCAAATTCAATACCCAAACAAAACCTATGAAAATGTGAGCGAATGAGCCTTTCCCCCATAATGGGGCTTTTCGGGAGTATGGTTATAGCTGCTTCTTAACTTGAAATCTGTAGGTGAAATTTAAGTCTGATATAAACTTGGCATGACATACGTTTTGATTGATATTTTAAAGACACATAATTTAGTGCAAAATATCTTTAAGATGTGTCTTATAATTATGTCCTTAGCTTTTAGAAATCAAAGAAAGAAGAACGAATGAAAAAGGCTCAGTTTTTAAAAGAAATATTGGGAATACGGATATTTGTCTTTTTTTTTTAAGTTATCTCACGGAGACTTAGCAATCTTCCATCCTATGCGATGGGGCTTTCAGTCATTTAGGCCAAGCGGTGTGATATCAGGGACGACTTGTTCTTGAAATAGAAGATTTGGTCTTCCTTGTCGGCTCGAACCTGATGCTGGGATTCGAAGAATGTCTTGGCTGGAGAATTCTCGTCCATTTGCTTGATGTGAACCAATGTTGTTTGGCGTGTTTCGACGGACGACCACATCTTGGTAGAACACAGAGTTTTATCTTCTCCTATATTCGTCCTCCTAGCTCACTAGACTAAATATCTGTCGAAGAACTTTTCTTTTAAAAGTTCCCACTTTCAGCTTTCTTCTTCTGCAAATCGTCCAACAATCGGTACCATACAGCTTGCACTTCGCCTTTCCCGGGAGGAGCTTTGCAGCGATGTGTTTCGTCAAACCAAAGTAGTAACGGTTTCCTAGGGTAGCTCTTCGTCGGACCTCTACTAGTAAGAGATCTGTGAAATTAAAATTAATTCCGATGCAGATGAACTATTTCGCAGCTATTGCAATCCAAAGTGTCGTTTTGTCGTATTCGGTTGACAGATATTAGTTAGCTGGTTGATAGCATGTCCTTGGATTTGCCCCGACTTTCTTCAAGACCATCAAGCTTCACCCGATCTTCAATCGCTGTGAAAGACTCTTAATTTGGTAATTAGAGTCTCTGCCAACCATCCTTTCAAGAACGTTCTTGGAGAAGTCTTATGATTGTGCTGTGCTTGTTTGAAAAAGTTGCTATTCCCGAACATTGCACATTGTACAAGTACTACGTATTTTCCAATTTTACGCGACAAAGTTGAATCAAAAATTTCCATTTCAGCCATCACCAAATAGAGGTCCTGACGTTGAATGCCGCATATTAGGCTTTGAAGTCAATGAAAAGATGGTGATTATCGACTTGAATTTCCAGAATTTGCTTTAATGTGAAGGTTTGGTCGATCTCTCGGGCCGCCGAAAACAACACTGGTACTTGCAAGCAACAGTTTTTCATATGCCTCGATAGTTTTTGGATGATCGCCTATTTGTAGATGCGGCTTATGAAGCTGATAGTTCAGCCATCGGATATGAATTATGAATTATGTCTTCGGGTATTGCACTTCGGCCAGCAGATCTATTGTGCCTCAAGCCATAGGACATGCTTCCGTCCAACCAAATATGGTTGATGATTTGATACATACTCCCTAACAAAGCATCACCTCCGCATTTGCAGAACTCTGCTGCTAAGCCTTCAGACCATGCGTCCTTGTTGTTTTTAAGCAATTTCGTATATAACTAAGTCCGCCACTTCTATGCTGGGCGGTGGAACATGGAATTGGTTCTTGATTGAATAGAAGTGAGTTGTCTTCTGGTGATATTAACTGCTCTACATTAAGCCAATTTAGCAGTTGCTAAAAACCATCCAGTATTGCATGTGGTTCGGTGAATAGGTAAGTTAGCTTTGATGTATCGAAGAACCTGCGTTTCGGTCTTAAAACAAGCAACCGTTTGCTTGGCTTCTTTATAAAATTTCCGGGTGTTGTTTCGATCGGGAGACTCTTCGATCTCCTTCTGCTGGGATGCTGCGTAAGCTCTCTTCTTTTAACGCAGTATCTTTTCCTTGCTCTATACTCTGTCTGGCGTGGATGGTAGCCTATGGTGGTTGCGATTACATCTTTAATGATATATCGATACTGGATACTGTGACCACTAATTCCTTGCGTCTGTGCTAAGTGAATGTCCAGTTGATAGATTCTTCCTTAGGTATTCTCTATAGAATCTCGCAACTTCAAGTGTGCTAAAAGGTCCAACGTCGAATTACTTCGTCTGAGCAGTTCACAATTTTTTTTTTTTTTTTGGAAAGTCGAGCTCTGTAATTTGCCGCAACTAGGATATGGTCAGAGTCGGCTTTTACCTTTCGAATTATATGCACGTCTAAGATGTCAAATAAGTGCCTTGTGTTGATTAAAATATAGTCGATTATGTTGGTGGTTTGACCGTCTTGAGAGCCCTACTTTGTTTGTGTATTCTAAGCTTTAAAAACCTAGTGCTACTAACTTCAATGTATTTCGAGCTGCTGCAAAATCTATTAGCCGTAACCTGCGAAAGTCGTCTTTCCTTACGATTTTGGCATTGTATTTGCGTTTGTATTTGCATTATACTGTGCTAGGATATTCCAAAGCTTTTATGTAGAACCTAGGGTCTAAATTATTTTAATAATATAAAATAATAATAAAGTTCATGCTCGATATCAGGTCGTAAACCTTTGACGCTCTGCACCTTCCTGGAATTTTAGGGTTATCATTGTCCGAGACTCCTCGGGTCTCTCTCATAACTGAAATTTTTTTATGGTGAAGATAAGTTAATCCGACGACACAAACCGCAGACCCAGGAGACATAGTCCTTGATTTATCATAGAACAGCAGGCCGGAAAATTTAATGCGAGTAATCTCTATATGATATGAGACCCAACTTCAGCTAGTCCATCCGCTGCCATCTCTTTTTCAGAAACCTGACTAGTACTGAAAATCCTTCCTGACATCAGCTCTAAATGTGTCAGCCTATAGGCTAGATTAGGTAAGGTTGCCGTGGCCATCAGCAGGAGAGCTGACACACTTATACCATGAGTTGATCCATTGTGATACCACAATCATTTGCCAGATCGATAAGATCATTGTAGTAGAAATCTCACAAATGTGCAGAGAAGATGAGACATCGATGCCTTCGCTCCTCATTTAAGCAGCTTCTGCAGAAATCGTTAAAATAAACTCTAAATCCCGTTGAGTGCTTGCCTATTAAACAGTGAGTGTTCTGTTATAAAACCTATTAAAGAGCATTTGTGCTTAGAGATATTAAACCTTTGGAGCGTTTCAGAAAGAGCATTGGCCAAATGTTTTCTGTCGCCAAGAAGGTAGTGATATTGTTTCACCTAAGGTTTGTTCGTATGATAGGTTTACACGTAGCGCTGGGATTACCTGGCAATAAATTTGTCATTGTTCCACTTTTGGCGAGACTTCATCAGCCTTACGATTTCCTGAAATGTCCCTGTGACCCGGCAGCCAGCAGAGGTGAATGTTAAACTACTAGACCATCTCCAACAGAGACGGTCGGCAGTTAAGTGCTGTTATTGACCTGGTTGAGACAGAATCAACAGATTTAATGGCTGAGAAGATGCGCATACCTTTGATTGATATCACGTTTCTTTTAAGCCGCAGGTGGAGTATATAGAGTCGGTAGTAGTTTAAGGCATGTCCGGGGCTCATTTTTTATGGTACCGTCCACTAATTTTTATTAGTGGGCCGCTATTGCTACTATTGACAATAATTCTATTACACTCAGGTTCCTATCGACCTCCTCGTGGTACCTGTGGATAGGTTACGAAAGTAACTGAACTAACAGTCTGGACGGTATATTTTAAGTAGGAATCCGCTAAGGAGTGTGTAACAACTCACCAGAGGTGTGCACACTCTTAGTTGTTGGTTTCTACTTCGACTAATAGCTGGGTGTGTGTATCTGGGGTTGACAGGCCCTGAGTTTTGCAGGAACTCATCTGTAAGTGACCTCACGGTTGCGAAGCTAGAAAGGAAGCTATGTATATTCTGGCACCACGGGAGATAGTGCCCAGGATTTAGAGATGGGTCGCGTAGTGCAAGCTCTTTTTCTCAGACTATCTATGAGGTAGGCCCCCTAGTGGGAGTATCGTGGTGGCGTGGTTTATTCCGAATGCGGAGACACATGGTTTTCAAGCTTGCTTGAATTCAAAAGGTGTTAGATAGACCTCACCTTTAAGCAAGAGGTGTGCACATGCTGCTACATGTCACAGCTTTGCTACATGTCACAGCTTTGCTACTGAATCGGCCTCGGCTGATTCGGGGTTAATGGTCAGGACCCAATCTGACTCCGATGAAGGTAGGCCTTCCGAGGAATTAAGTCTTAACAGACAGGTGTTCACGTAAAACACAGTTTCCACTTCGACAAGTCGACCATGAGAGTCCTTTCAGCAGAAACGAATTCCGATATCACATAACTCTAGACTTTACAATAGTAGTTACCTACGGAAAGCCCCTCCCCTAAGGTGAAGCTTATCCCCCAGAGGATCTGCAGTTTTTTTCTATAAAATAAAATGTAGACAATTTCATTACGCCTTGGCATGAAGATCGTTTCCTGACCGGTACCACGGAAAAAAAATTCCAAGAGTTATCTTGTCATGAAAAGATCTTCTAATCTTAGCAGTTCGATACCAGCAGAATATTGTAAGTACCCTCTATTTTGTGTCGTTAACCACGCAAACAGAAATCGTTCAAAGGCACTATAGGTTCAGGTTCTTTATTACGAGCTGCTGCTATTTTTATTTTAATAAAATTTATAAAAGTTCAAAATTTTTTTTTAAAATATTTTTTACAAACTCTTTCGCTTAATCATGAAATGCCGTTTAGTCCATGGTATATTTAATATAAAAGCGATATCTTTGAAGGATTTTCCACTTCCTCGCAAGAGGCACAGTACACGCTTGAAAAACTTTCTTGCAGCGGCTTAGAATCGAACCCAAGACCCTCTGCTTGACAGTGCAGCGTCCTAACCATTATGCCAAGGAGTACTACTTTATTTTACATATCACTAGACTTAATTAGAACTTATTTGTTATGATGAGTCCGTGGGTTATTTATTGCTTATATATTTCTTCCCCTCCGCCCTCCTATATTAATCTATTCTTTTATTGCTAATAGTTATAGTTTTAAGTTATAATATTAATGGGATCAAAATTCAATTCCTAAGACAACCCTTTCAGTATTTTATTTTGATGACCTCTTTGACTTAATTTTTCAAAAAAAAAAAAAAAAAAACAAGAAACTTAATTTCGGTGATTGAATTAATCGATTTAATCATATCGATCACACTTATGCAGCTACATATATCCAGATCACTTTCTTTTTTCCCCAATTCATATAAAAACGTACATAAATTACTTGAAATCAATTTGACCCAATTCTGATTCGAAAAATCATTAACTTTCAGTTTAATTATACCAAATTCTTTATGTGTAGTGCCTGTACTTGGCTTGGTCTCGAGTTTGCATCGTCGGAAGCGATCACAGCTCATTGATATCAAAGAGCTCTATTACTAGCAGACACACAATACCCAGACTCAAATGGTATGTGGTTGTTGGAGCTGAATTTTGTGAAGACACTTTATGCTGCACTTCAACAAAGACCTTTATTCTAAGAACACATAATGACAGAATTGCATGTTGCAACGAACTTGCCACAGACTCAATCGAAGAAAACTGATAAAAAGGAAACTTTAAGGCCATTGATTGTGTTGCTGCAACTGGTTAGGTCTTTGGCTGGGTGAAGTGCGTCATTAGACCAATAGTGCCATTGGCAACGTTCATAAAGATACTTATCTATACTTAAGGCTGTATCTTCGGTTCAATAGTCAGCCAATATATACACATACCTATACAAAAATTATAGAACACATGCTATGCAACCCGAAATGAAAAAGTCATCATCACATGGGCTCAGCAGAATCAGACATCGTTGTTAGTTCAGTTCAGTTCATCTAAGTCATGTTATCTAAATGGGGCGCGTACAACGTAATTATCGGCACATATAGAAGCAAAAAGTGGTCCAGTTTGCCAGACGGCCAACGGGATAAGAAGATGCCACTTTTGCATGCACATATGGTATAGGTTTTTCTTGTTTTGTTTTAGGATATTGTACGAGAATTTGCGGGATGATTAAGGAAAAAATTGATTTTCGAAAAAAAAAAATTCGAGAGACACCCACCCTAAACGATTTGGTCAGAAAAATACAAGCTTAACAATTTTCCTCAAAGCAATTTCTTTCTATGTTAAAAAGTTTTTTTTTTCTGATGATAACATCAACTGATAATACCTTAGATCTTTGAACGTTTGTCCAATTTTTCATCCCAATTCTGCCCGTCTCCCAAATAGTCCACAAATCCAATTACTTGAGACCCGCATTTATAAGTAAGACTGCTATGAAATTTTCTAAACTGGCCCCATTCTTTTCATGAATTTTTAATTATTCGTCTTTGAAGTTAAAAAAAAAAAACTTTGCAAAGACACGTAAGAATAAAATTAAGTCTGTACATATGTACATCAATTTTAACATTTAAATTAATAATATTAAATTACATTCACGAACTTATCCTAAATTAGATTTCTACTTAAATTAAAATCAATGGCAAAATGAAAGGAAATCTAGCTATAGTACCTACTGTGATAAGGAACATTTCAAAAGTTGCCACTTCTCGGACTCAAAATACGAGAAAGGTCATAAATAATTTACAATAATACGAGTAACACAAACGAACTGTCAATGTAAGAAATCGCTTTTGAAATGGAATGATCTACGAGTATATATGACAAGAAATATACATTTTGGATTCGAAAATAACTCAAAGATCTCTCTGGCTATCAAGTCTTTATAAAATATCGTTTTCGAATTTGTAATCAAAACACCTGGGATTTTGTCTTCTGGAAAATGTCAATACGCTACATTTTTTGTAGTATTTAAGTACAGCTCATTAAGCTTGCACCAATCGATAAATTTGTCAAAATCAACAATGAACCTTATTCGCATGATAAATCGAATTAATGCTGCTAAAAACTTTAAAATCATCAGAAAATAAAAGGCATTTAGAATAAGATAAATCAAGTGAAAATACTAAAAAGCAGTGTCCCAAAGATGACTTCCTTGAGGAACACCTAAAAATCTAAATACATTACCAAATTTGACAATTTGTTTTCTACTAAATAATTTTATATCCACCTAAAAGAGGCGAAGAATGGAAGCCAAACACCTCAAGTTTCTTCTAATTTCGAATGAGTTTCCATATGTGTAAGACCAGTAGGTAGAAAATTATCGTATATTGCTATATTTCTAGTTGTAGATCTTCTTCTTTTAAAAAAATCATGGTGGTGCTCAGAAACGTGATTATGAATAATGCTGTATAATTTATTTTTCACAACAGCTTTGAAAACTTTATGGATTAATTCCAATTTTGCAATGGGTCTATAGTTTTCAGCAGATCCTCTTTGCCTAGATTTATGAAGGGGAGTGATTATTGAATCTTTCCAGGTCCCTTAACAATACAAGTTGAATATAAAACAAAGTGGAGCTACCAGATTTTTATAACAAGTTTCTAAAAGAATCGGCGGAATATAATCTGAAGAAAGTTATTTTCAAGAGATGACAGTGTATACTTCCAAAATAATTTTATAAAAAAAATATTTCTCAAAACTGTTCCACAGATTAAAAAAAAATTCTTGACACTTTCTTTTATGCTAGAACTCCTAAAAATTGGATTAGTATTGTGGTTTTAGATTTTCAAAAATATTTTTTTTTATTTTTTAAAAATTCAAATTTGTTTGCTTTGGAAACTTCCTCGAAAACAGAACCTAAAATTTTTTATGAAATATTTACTGTTTAGCTTAATTTTTACGATCTATATTTTAATAAAATAAAATGCACGACTGGGTCGTACGAACTTGCTCCTATGTAATAGACTAGGAATTTAAAAATGAATGTTACAAGAGAAAACTGTTCATAAGGATAAATTTTATTTTTTAAACTCTTTTAGTAGTATGAGATAGAAACAGAATGCTATGCAAATATGAATTTATGCAAGAACAAACATTATAGTGGTTCCTTAAAAAAATAAGATTTTATATAAAAAATTTTTAAAACATTTATAAGAACAAATTTTTGTACGTCAATTTAAAGTTTTTATTATTGTTCGAATAAAAATTACAAAAAAAAAAAATATCGAGCCATTTTAGAGATATTGAATTTCCAAAAAAAAATAGATTTTTTTTTTCAAAATTCAAACAAAATATTTTTCTTAAAATTTTGAAATGCAATGTTTTTCAAATTTTTTGGGAGCATCTCTATAAACAATTTCATTAAGATCCGTTATGTCATTAATGAGAAACTCAAAATTCGAAAAATTGTTCTATGGTAGTAACAA
The DNA here is from genome assembly GCA_911387755.1 of Chrysotoxum bicinctum. Lineage (NCBI taxonomy): Eukaryota > Metazoa > Arthropoda > Insecta > Diptera > Syrphidae > Chrysotoxum > Chrysotoxum bicinctum. The sequence goes on along the minus strand of OU426989.1, from coordinate 112,360,379 downwards.
GCTGTAATATCTTAATTTCAAATTTTTACTTGCGACTTATAGGTAGATACTATAAGGCAAGTTATGCATTCGTAAAAAAAATCGAACTCGAGATTTTGATCAAAGTTGACATTACGATGATAGCGAAGACCAAAAAAGTGGGTCTCGCAGTTCTGTCTGTCTGTCTGTCGGTTCCACTACAGCCTAAACGGCTCGGCCGATTTTCTTCAAATTTGTAAGATATGGGTTTTAATTTTTTTCCCCCGGACATTTTTTTCTGTTTTTTTTTTAAGACCAAAAATAACGGTACCTGCCATACGATTTTTTTTCGAAATTTTATAAATACTCGTATTTTTTTTCTCAAAAACTGTCCCACAGAATTTTTTTAAAAAAATTCGAAAAATTTCATTTGGTTTTTTAAGAGCTTGAGAACTTTTTTTAAAAAAAAAACGCATAAAATTTGCAAAATCTCATCGATTCTTTATTTGAAACGTTAGATTGGTCCATGACATTTACTTTTTGAAGATAATTTCATTTAAATGTTGACCGCGGCTGCGTCTTAGGTGGTCCATTCGGAAAGTCCAATTTTGGGTAACTTTTTCGAGCATTTCGGCCGGAATAGCCCGAATTTCTTCGGAAATGTTGTCTTCCAAAGCTGAAATAGTTGCTGGCTTATTTGTGTAGACTTTAGACTTGACGTAGCCCCACAAAAAATAGTCTAAAGGCGTCAAATCGCATGATCTTGGTGGCCAACTTACCGGTCCATTCCTTGAGATGAATTGTTCTCCGAAGTTTTCCCTCAAAATGGCCATAGAATCGCGAGCTGTGTGGCATGTAGCGCCATCTTGTTGAAACCACATGTCAACCAAGTTCAGTTCTTCCATTTTTGGCAACAAAAAGTTTGTTAGCATTGAACGATAGCGATCGCCATTCACCGTAACGTTGCGTCCAACAGCATCTTTGAAAAAATACGGTCCAATGATTCCACCAGCGTACAAACCACACCATACAGTGCATTTTTCGGGATGCATGGGCAGTTCTTGAACGGCTTCTGGTTGCTCTTCACTCCAAATGCGGCAATTTTGCTTATTTACGTAGCCATTCAACCAGAAATGAGCCTCATCGCTGAACAAAATTTGTCGATAAAAAGCGGATTTTCTGCCAACTTTTCTAGGGCCCATTCACTGAAAATTCGACGTTGTGGCAGATCTTTCGGCTTCAGTTCTTGCACGAGCTGTATTTTATACGGTTTTACACCAAGATCTTTGCGTAAAATCTTCCATGTGGTCGAATAACACAAACCCAATTGCTGCGAACGGCGACGAATCGACATTTCACGGTCTTCAGCAACACTCTCAGAAACAGACGCAATATTCTCTTCTGTACGCACTGTACGCATTCGTGTGGTTGGTTTAATGTCCAATAAAGTAAACTAAGTGCGAAACTTGGTCACAATCGCATTAATTGTTTGCTCACTTGGTCGATTATGTAGACCATAAATCGGACGTAAAGCGCGAAACACATTTCGAACCGAACACTGATTTTGGTAATAAAATTCAATGATTTGCAAGCGTTGCTCGTTAGTAAGTCTATTCATGATGAAATGTCAAAGCATACTGAGCATCTTTCTCTTTGACACCATGTCTGAAATCCCGCGTGATCTGTCAAATACTAATGCATGAAAATCCTAACCTCAAAAAAATCACCCTTTAGCTAATGGTTGAAAAAAATTTTACAAAAAATTGTTCTTTTTGATAGCCCCCCTGGGTTCATTTTTTTTGTTTTTGATTTTCTCGAAAACGGTACAGCCGATTTAAATCATTTTTTTATGCCAAAGCTCCTCCACAGTTTGAATATTATTACATATTCAAATTTTTATTTTTTTATTTTTTGGATTTAAAAAAAAAAATTCTAAATTTTTTTTTTGAAACTCAATATTTCGAAAACCCCATGCTCGATTTTTTTCAAACTTGATAAATAAAAGTTTCTTAATATAATCTACAAGATTTGAGAAAGAAATGTTTTATCTAAAACTAACGGTACCTTCCATACAAATTTAAAAAAATGGTTTTCGAAAATCGTATTTTTCTCGAAAACGGTTCCGAGAATTTTGCAAAAAATTTTTTTCTTTTGATCAATATTTACGATCTATAATTTAATAAAAAAATTTGAAATCTAGATATTACGGACTGTACCTACCATAGAACGATTTTTTCGAATTTTGAATTACTCATTATCGGCATAACTGATTTGAACGAAATTTTTTATAAAGAAGCTCGTAAAAAGTTTAAAAAACATTGCATTTAAAAACTTAAGAAAACAAAATTTTTCAATTTTTAGAAAAACAAGTAATTTTTTTTTGAAAAATTTGGTACCTCAAAAACGGCTTAGTAGTTTTTTTTGGAAATTTGACTTTTATTCGTACAATAATAAAAACTTAAGGTTGGCGTACCAAAATTTTTTCTTAAAAATGTTTTAAAAATTTTGTACATAAAAGCTTATTTTTTTAAGGAACCACTACAACGACTTATAATTTTTGTTCCTGCATAAATTCATATTTGCATAGCATTCTGTTTTTATCTCTTACTACTAAAAGAATTTAAAAAATTCATTTTATCCTTATGAACAGTTTTCTTTAATAAAATCCGTTTTTAAAGTTCCTAGTCTATTACATAGGAGCAAGTTCGTGCGACCCAGTTGTGCATTTTATTTTTTATTAAATTAAAGATTATAAAAATTAATTGAAATAAAAAAAAAATTATTAAAATTCTAGGCGCCGTTTTCGAGAAAAACACGGTTTTTGAAAACCATTTTTGAAATTTTGTTTACATTTGTATGGCGGGTACCTTTATTTTTAAGTACACAAAACATTTTTTTTTTCTCTTGTAGATTATATGTATTGAGAAACTTTTATTTTTTAAGTTTAAAAAAAATCTAGCATTGGGCTTTCGAAATATTGAGTTTTGAAAAAAAAATTTTGAAGTTTTTTTTTTAAATCCAACAAAAAATTTGTAGAAAATTTGAATAGAAAATTCTATTAAAGTTTTTGGGGAGCGGTAAATAAAAATGATATCTACCAAGTTTGAAGAAAATCGACCGAGCCCTTTATGCTGTAGTCGAAAAGACAGACAGACAGAATTGCGAGACCCAATTTTTTAGTCTTCACTATCATCGTAATGTCAACTTTGATCAAAATCTCGAGTTCGATTTTTTTTACGAATGCATAACTTGCCTTTAGTACCTATAAGTCGCAATTAAAAATTTGAAAATTAAGACATAGGGGCAAAATTTTAAACAACCTATTATTAAAGGCTTAGCAATTTACCAGTTAGCAAATTGTTAAACTTTTAGTAATTTACTAACTCTTCGAAAATTTTAAACCTTTTCTTTCGTTTTACTAACTACTAAATTTTTAACTGCCTTTTATTAAAAATGGTGCATCGGAATACGTCCAAACAATGACAGTTCATGAAAAAATACAAAGCAAATAAATCTAAATCTGAGGAACGGACCTAATAATTTGATTTGTCAGAAGTCAAAGTGACAACCACAATTTATTTCTCCCAGAATTGTAATGTAACTAGTACCAATGGCGCAAAATTTTAAACAGCCTATTATGGTATTAGTATGATACTACTCAACAATTAACTGTTATCTTGTCAGACCTATAACTAGAGTAAGATTTACCATCGTCCAGCTCTTTAAAAGGATTTGCTCGGGACTTGTTGCTGGGCAAAATTACCACATTCTCGACATGATTCTTACTTCTCACCATGATATATTTGCCATTAAGGTAAACTCTCCATTCGGCACTTTGGACCATTGTTTAAAATCAACCAATTTCTCATGTCCTATATACCTATTCAGCTTAAGAAGAAAATCCCACTAGGACCATTTGGCAATACGAGAAAGTCAACTGGGACTTATAGCCTTTTCTCATATCTTTAACTGGTCACTATGTTTTCTATGGATAGTGACGTTGATGCTGGTGCCGATATGACCACAGGTGATTTTTCTTGGGATACGTACTTTTATTCCTTACATAATAAACAGTATAAATCCTAAAGAAAAGTCTTGTTTCTTGGATAGAAGGTGTAAGGAAGCTATCTAAGGACAATCGGTAAAAGCATACAAGTCAGAAATCAATGCAAAGCTGTTTTAAAAAGAGTCAAATTCTTATATGACCTGAAATTAGGGGAAAGTGCTACAATTTCGCAAAGATAGTAGAAAATGTATGATCATTTTTCAAAAACGTAAAAAATATTCAAGTTCATCTTTGGTTCCAAAGTTTATCTACAACGAAAGCCTGAAAATTATCTGTTTAGATAAGGCAAATGTAATTGCAGCTTATTTTGCTGCTAGCTCTACGCTGCCTGACAGCAGCATTGCTCCTTATGTACGACCCCAATATATTTCCGCACTCATAGAATTGCAAAGCCCTTCGGGTTTCAATATAAACAAAGCCTATAGTCCGCATTCTTCTGAAGAAGTGTTCTTCATCGCTGGCGAAACCATTGCGTAAGTCTTTCGTTCGTTCCTACAGTTCTGGAATTTTCCCTGGAAGATAGAAAACAGTATTTGTCCAGCCTGTTCCTAAAAAGTGACCCTTTCTTCCCTTCCTTCTTTCAACCAATTGTACTTACGTTCCTTCTATCCAAGGTCATTGAAACGTTGATAAATCATCAGCACAAGAAATATCTCGAAGACCGAAAGCTTCTGAACGACCGGCTATACGGTTTTCACAGTAATCGTTATACTGCTGATCTGCCATATCTCGCCGGAGAGTGGAACAGATTTTTACATTATTTGGGAAAAAGTAAGATAATTGCGCTCGATATTTCTAAAGCATTTGATAGAGTTCTGCTGCATCGAAAATGCGTGCGTTTGATACCATTAAAACCCTTTTTCCTTGGATAATAAATAACCTTCTGAATCGTTCAATATATATTGTATTACACGGTTGCAAGTCTGATCTTCACAAAATAAATGCTGGTATTCCGCAAGGCTCTGTTTTATCTCCTACGCTTTTTTCACTTTTATAATTTAGTGATCTGTCGTCTTCATTGTTTTGCCTTGGTCACCAAGTTTATACGATTTGATCTCGCTAGAATGTTTCTTCTTGGATTTCCTGAAGTCGCAGGTCTATGTGAATAAATCGACAATCGACCGATGACCTTAAGGTGAACATAACATAGTTCCTCAAAGCTCAATGCGGAAAAGTACTATGTCATAAGTCATATTCCGTTCATAACGGCATACATGAGCCTTTTAATTAAAAATAGAATTTGGTAATACCTCACACATCTACCCGCCTTTATATAAAATGCTGTCGTTAAATAGTCTGAAATAATTATTATATCCCAACAGAGGTCTACTCATGTAATTAGTCCAGTTCAGTTCATATGCTTACCTACCTGAAAACCGTGACAAGCGCATCCCTCGATCATAAATTTAACAAACCCCATTACCTTTCGGTTCCTTGCTCATAATTCTGGCTTGTGATGTAATCAAATCAAAACCGACCCAATACGAAATCAGAGAACACGCTACTTCTGCTAGCTACAGCTAGACAATCACATTCAATTCACCTCAGGGAAAACGTACCGTTGATGATTGACAGTTTAAGTGTATGAACGTAACAAATCATCTTGTTGTTCGTCGACTAGAAATACAGAAACAGATACTTTAAGAGATCAGTCTGCCCAACCGCGCGCCGCCGCCAATGCAACCTTAAATTAAGTAACCAGCCAAAAAGAGCATAACAGGGAACTTTTGGGAACGCAATATATAAAAATATATCTTAGATAGATATAGGTTTGATATACATACGTGTACAATATCTAAAAGTAAGCTTGAACCGTTTGTCTGGTAAGGTTGCCAAAATTGTTCATAAACAATTTAAATGCAAGCGACACATTCCGAATGTCTCAAATCTCCTCTACCCCCAAGCCGCAATCCGAAATTCCCGAAGATAGGGTGGTGGTCAAACCAAATTTTATGCTGCTAGCGGAACGGACCAACGATCCATGATACCTATCACGGTATCACGGCCTGGGACAATGATGGAGAACGACGAGAGAGCCTATGAGGACAGAACGCGGTATTGTCAATGAAATTGAACGCACCATGCGACACAAATCAAAGTACTTAGGTAGGTACGTATAGTTGAATAGAATTTTGGTGCATTAGATATTTTATAACCAAAGACCGATTCGGTTCCAATTTTTTTTTGATTTAGTGTAGTTAAACATTTCACAAATGTAATAGAGAATTCAACATTTTTTTGAAAAAATGTCGTGAATAACTAATTTGGTGTAGTAAAAAGATGTTCTCAAAAATTGTCATTAATATACCAGCACAGTATCTTATACCTTATATATTTTTATAATGCTCTGCCCACTTTTTACAGTCTTAAACCAATTGAGAAAGATAATGCAATTAATTGTTAGATTTTATTTATTTTTAATTATAAAAAAAACTCTTACGCACTTTCAGTTTGTACAAGGTCTAAGTTTAACTTTGGTTCTTGGTTTTCGGTTGGCCTTTGACCATAACTGATACAAGGGACAATTTGAAAAAGGCTTGGTGCTTTATCTTTACTTTGAATTGTGTGTCGCAATCGCAATGGTTGATTGGAACAATAAAAAAATTTGGTGGAGGTGGGACATATTGAATCGTGTTCAGATTTTGAGAACTTGATTAGAAGCGAAATACGACACAAGACATGTTTCTTGGATTCACTTATGAAATAGCACACAATGCACAAGTGCTTGTGACATACATATATTTTTATTTTTATTGTCCTATGAGATATCGACATTTATTTGTTGGCTTTATATCTTTACACGAAAAAAAAGAACAAAAACAAAAAACTTGCGCCAAAAATTATTTTGTTCTGGTTTATTTATTGATAAAATAAATCTTTTGCGGTGATTTAAATACACATGAATTAGAAGGCGTATAGTCAAACATAAGATATTTTTTGCAGTTGCATGTTCAATAGAAACCATCAAACTTCTATAATGATCAATATCAAATAAATTAGAAGAAATAAGGGCTCGTAGAGAGCCTAAACCTATAGTGAATCATAACTCTAAACTATTCCCGAGTGTGTGATGTTAGCAAGAATAGAGGGGATCTAAAAGTTTCAGCCAATTCAGAACGGCTAAGATGGGCAGCACTTTTCATGGCATGAAATACACTTGGAGCATTCGTCACTTCCACGCGTTAATCGAAGCAGGCTTGTCGCTATAGATATGAGCCTTAACATAGCCTCACAAAAAATAGTCTAAAGGCGTTAAATCGCACGATCTATAGGCGGCCAACTGCCCGGCCCCAAACGTGAAGTAAACTGTTTACCGAACTCGCCTCTCAATTGGGTCATTGTTACGCGTGCTGTGTGGCATGTGGCACTGTCTTTTCGAAACCACATTCCATCCAAGTCAAGCTCTTTCATTCTGCGCAAAAAAAAGTTTGTTATCATCGCACGGTAGCGCTCACCATTCACAGTAACGTTGCGATTCGCATCATCTTTGAAGAAATACGGCCCAATGATTCCGCCAGCCCTTTTTGGATACATTGGTAGCTCCTTCGTCGATGAACACAATTTTTCGACAAAAAAGTGGATCTTCGTCAACTTTTCATGAGCCCATTGACCAAAAATTCGGCGTTATGGTAGGTCGTTCGGCTTCACTTCTTGCACCAGCTGTATTTTGAAAGGCTTCACACCTAAATCCTTCCGCAAAATTTTCCACATAGTGGAGTAACGGAGGCCCAATTGCTGCGAACGGCGCCGAATCCATAATTCACGGTCATCACTAACACTGGCCGATACAGCTGTGATATTTTCCTCAGTTCGCACTCTACGTAAGCGTGTTGGTGGTTTAACGTCCAACAATGTAAATTTTGTGAGAAATTTAATCACAATAAACTGACTATAAAATGGAAGAAGCGCGCGATGAACTTTCTGAACAGAGCACGCATTTTGATAATAAAATTCAATAATTTGCAAGCGTTGTTCGTTTGTAAGATGAACACATGATTCATGGTTAAATTATAGACCAAACTGAAGATGTTTGACAGTGACACAAAACACGAAACGTGCGTGAGCTATCAAAACCAGTGTTCCCAAAAAGAAAATAGCACAAAAATCACCCATTATATTGTTCAAATCTTGGCTTTGTTCCATCATTCCAACCAATCAACAGAGGTAGTTTTTGATTCTTATAATCATAGTCTTGAATACACAAAATGGTAAATAAGTAAAAAGAACTACTACTAAAACAAATTGAATCGAAAACAAAAAAATTAAAAAAAACACCAACGTCTAACTCAATAGAAGCTTTTCACAATAGTGTTTTACTATAGTTGCTGACAATTGATCAAAAAGTAAAATAACTTTGATTCATGGATTGATAAAGGGTTTTCCAATAAGGACTTGACAACTTTTTTTTTAAATAAAACGCAAACCATTTGAGAAATTTCAAAAATTTTACTATCGGCTTGAAGTATAATCAAAATATTTATGAATATATTTCGACTTCGTTCATATGGCCACCGCGGGCACTTTTGCAGCGGTCGATTCGTTGGACCCAATTTTCGATGACTCGACCACACATTTCGGCCGAAACGGCCGCTATTTCGCTTTCAATGTTGACTCTGAACTCTTCCAACGTCGTCGGCTTGTTGGCATAAACCAATGACTTAACGTATCACAAACTGGCCCATTTCTTAAGATAACACGCTCATCAAACTGACTCTTCAATAAGTTGAATGTAAGGTGTTTTTTTTTTATAATTAGCGCGCAGTCAAGGGGTTATTACTACCCTTTAAAACTTAAAAACAAGTTTAAAAGGAGATACCGATGCACATTAGTTTTAAATTTTTGAGCATTACAATGGGAAGGAATGTGCTGTGTGGCTTGTGGCACCATCCTGTTAAAACCACATTTCTTCCAAGTGCATACCTTCAAATTCGGGCCAAAAATAATCGGTAATCATGTTGCAATAATGCTAGCCTAGCCATTCACAGTAACGTAACGTTATCGTCGACAAAAAAAAAATAAGGCCCAATAACGCCACCGCCATGCAAACCGCACCAGACAGTTATTTTTTGTGGTGATTCATGAAGCAAATGTGGATTTTCACCCGACCAATAACGCATATTTTGCTTATTGGGCAAGGTTAGGTTAGGTTAGGTTAAAGTGGCTGTCATTAAAGCGTCTGACACACTTAGACCATTGGAGGTCCATTGTGATACCACGATCTAATAGGGAACAAGAAAGGTTTCCTATTAGTTAAAACCATTTGGAGCTTCTGATGAAGCGAAGGAGACTTTTAATGTCTTTGTCTATGAGATCGCTTGGTTCATTATAGAAATGTTCTCCTAGATGAAGTTTGCGTCTGTAAGAGAGAGCAGGGCATGTACAAAGAAGGTGTGGGATTGTCTCCTCTTCCTCTTCGTCCAAGCAACTCCTGCAGAAATCGTTTGATAGCTTATTGGGCAACCCATTGAGCCAAAAATGAGCTTCGTCACTGAATGAATGATTTTGCGATGAAATTCATCATCTTGACGCATCTTCTCCAGAGCCCAATCGGATAACGTATGTGTCGCTTCAAATGGTCCATCGGCTTTAATTCTTGAGGCAGCTTGATCTTGTATGGCTGTAAACCAAGATCCTTACGCAAAATACGTCATAATGTGGTCTGAGCGATGCGCAATTCTTGAGAACGCCGTGAAATTGACTGATTTCGATCGTTTGCTACGGACGCCTGAACGGCATTTATATTTTTGACACTTCGACCAACCCGTTGTCTCTCTGACACGGCAACATCACACAACGAATATGTAGACTCAAGTTTTTGCACTAAACTTGTTATTGGCTGTCTACTAGGGCGATAATTACGACCGAAAATTGGAGTTAACGCTCTTAAAGTTGCGGTTACCGACTCCGGATTTCGGTAGAAAATTTTTATAATTTGCAGACGTTGCTCTTTCGTGTACTATGATGAGAGATTGCTTGCCGTCTTAAGAGCGAGAAGTACACACTACAGAACTACGTCGTGTTAAAGTAAGATATCAAGTCTTTGAACTTTAGTTCAGATAGTTCGTTAAGTTCATCGGGGAAGAACTATCCGAATATTTGAGGTCGCATTCCGCCCAGAGCAGGACGTTAACAGAGAAAATTAATGACTGTTTCGTTTTCCTGCCGATTCCCACAACTACGATAATGAGAGTTGTGAGAAATGCTCAGCTTCGCTGCATGTTCTCTCCTCTTAGTTTTTTTTCTTTCATAACTCAAAAAACAAATTAAGATCACTCTTCGCAATCGAGAGTTTTTAAAATAGTTTTGAAAATTTAAACATCCGCATAAATAAGACAGTTTGAATATTTCAACTCAGACGGTAATTCATTAATAAATATAATAAAAAGATACAGACCATAAATAACTATCCTGTGGTATTCCAAAATTCAATGTCATATTATTGGATTTACAACCGAGAATGTATGATCTATCAAATAAATAAGATTGAAACCACATTCAAAAATGTGAATCCGAGCTTCCTTAATTTAAAAAGCAACACCTTCGATGTGAGATTTTGTCAACTTGCCTTTTATTTTTATATGAGTCCCTACAATCTTAAACCGATTCAATTGATTTCCTGATTTAACATAAAAACGTAGAGACCCAAACACCAAACATGTATATTAGGGTGTCCCAAGAAATAAGGTAGGATTTTTTTTTCTCGAAAATAAAATCGCATACCCTCTATTTTTTTTTCTAAATGGCCTTATTAGCTTAAATAATAAAAATTATTGCGATTGGATCATGATAACCCGTGCCGACTTGATACCAAACATAGAATATACATTTATGTTCGGGGTTAGTATAGAAAATTTCTAGAAATTCGAGTTTGTTTAGTAAATAAAACACTAATATACCCAAAACAAATTACTATTTAATATTTTACGTAAAAAAACATTATTCTACAAAAATTTTCTCTTTAAGTTTGTTTTTTACAGTCTGGATAAATCTTGCGGTGTTCTTGTACACAGCGTAATAAAAATTGATTTGTTCCTCTTCAACTGTAATTAAACCATGAAATTCTTGCATCATCTTGACCGCTCTTTCAGCTGTATCGTTTACTGCCCTCAGTAGAGAAACCTTCTTCTTAGCATCTTTAAACGAAGTCGTAGATGGTTTTGTCTAAAATAAAAAATTAATGAATGATAACGTAGGATGTCACGATGAACAAGCAATCATCAAACAGTGCCGCCTTATCCTTGTTCAGGCAATAATTTTCTATCATAGTGAACGGTCACAACCTCTGGCATCTCGTTTTGAAAATCGATTTTTATGGATTCCGTGCGCTCTTTGCGTTTTTCGGTGCGAATTATTTGAATTGAGGACTTGCTTATCGGAAATTCATCAGTATTGTATCCAAGTGCTTCAATAGTAGCTTAAAGAATAAACACGGAATCTCTCATACTTAGCTGACACCTGTCTAGCGCTGCTACTAATTTTGGAGTGATGAAGTCTTTCCGCTTAGATATTTTCGTTTTTTCGGGTTGCGCGCTTTCGATCTGAGTTGGCAAATCTTCTTGCAAAGATATTACTTCTTGGTCCGAATCAGGTGCGTTATTTTGTATAGGATCACATGATGATGTCGATGGAGTTGACTCTGCGAAATATTTAGATCGCCGTTTCTCTTCCTTTCCTCTTTATCGGTCCCTTTTTTGTCTACTCCACCTAAATGGCCTGGTCGACCTGGCTCCCGTTGTCGTTGTAAAAAAGACATACCTTCATTTGTTTTCATTAAATGAAGCGCATCGGCGTGGGCAATATCAAACATCCAAGTTCCTGACAAGCTCTTGTTGACGCTGTTTAAACACGTCTTGGGTTTTTTGTGCATTTTTGTGCAAATCCCTCCAAACTTGATATAAATTCACAAGTTTCTTTACACAATTAGGAAAAGATTTTGTAGGTATACGTGCCTTTTCCCAATATATAACACACTCGCAAAGACTGAGATTTGCACTTTCATTTACAGTTAAATTCACTTGACGAATGTTGTAAAATAACACTTCTAAGACTTGTCTGTCTATTAGAACGAAGTTTTGATCCCGTTATTTGATGTTTTGAGTCACCTATTAAAAATATAACATTCTTAGAACTTCGTAATTTCACTGACATGTTGACCGAACAAAAACAATAGGTCTGTTTCTTTACTTCCCAAAACTGCCATTTTTGACCAATTCTAGTCCCGTATTATTTTGTTTTATATGGACTTTGACGGAACTTTGGGTTAAAATGGGTAGAAAGTGGTAGATTTGGGAAGTTAAGAAACAGATTTTATGTGTTTACTGAAAGACAAAGACAAATAATTGTAACAAGCACATCGATCGTTCGAGCTCGTCGGCCGTATTAGCAAGTAGTCACAAGTTCCGATGCAAGTCGGCACGGGATATCGTGATCCTACCTACACCAAATTTGGTTTACAGTTGTTTCAACATCATTCAAACAAATGAAGAAGGTATGTGTTAAAAAAAAAATAACTTTTATTTTTTTGGGACACCCTAATGTATATGGGTGATTCTACAAACAATGGAATAAAATGATACAAATTTCGGCACGACATTTTTGGAAGCCAAAAGTCGTAAGAATTGTTCTAGTTGATCCTTAGAACGTCTCTTTGCGTTGTTGAAAGCGGCCAGTAAAAAAAATTAAAAATGACGATTTTAAGGACATTTTTTGAAAAAGGATGTTCAGGGGACTAAGTTTTTTTTAAGGGGACTGAATAAATCTTTAGTTTTTTTGTATTTTCTCTTGGGTACGCACTGAAATATAGAAATTAAATTTCATTAGCCTTCATAAACATACAAATTCATGGTGAATACATAATAACTTAGCATTTTATTAAAAAAAAATAATATATTATAATAAATTTTTTTTTCTACTTAGAATCAATTTAAAATAAATTATATTCTTTTTAAAAATTTTAAAAATATTTTGTAATGAAGTTCGAATTTCAACATAACTTAAAAATTCTCAGGTTTCTGAATAAAATATCATTTATTTATTTATTAGCCAGGGGACTGAGACCAGGGGACTGAGGTTTTTCATGGTTTTTGCGCAAAAACGATATTAAGGTTTTAGTTAAAAAATCAAAAAAATATATATAATATTACGGTTTTATGAAACCTATACTATACTGCTAAAAAAGATGCCTACTTGCATACAAATTTGTTTCGTAAAAACTCACCAGAGGACTGATAAACTAAAAGGACAATCCACGACTTCATGCACAAATGTCTTTTTGATAATACTAACATAAGAAACAGAATCGATTTGCACCACGATTTTATTGTAAGGAGACTTGGTTCTTCAAATTGTCAGTGCTGGAAATCTGATCGACATCCTAGTTATTAATATTTTCGACTGTTTCAATATGCCAGGGGACTGATACAAAAAGCGGGGGACAAAGTTTAATTAAGTTTTTTTGTAATAAAATAAATTATTAAAAAATATTTATCCATTTCGTTGCAAAGATGTATTATTTGGCGTAACTTCGGTGAGATTCATTTTAGTATGAGACCTGAAATAAGAGAACGGTAATAATTTTTCTTTGCGAAAACGCACTGGGGACACGTCAGGGGACTGAGAATCGGACACTTTGAAGAATTTTTTGAGCAATATAAAATAAGGTCACCCTAATAATATTGTTAGGCCAGGTAGATATCAGTCAGATTTAATTTTATAAAAAAAAATCAGATTAAATAATTGAACGGATTTCAAAATATTTCTGGGGCCGCCGAAAATTCCATCGTTTGTAGAATCACCCATATAGCTTGAAAAAGTTAAAGTTAAGTTCTATACATATTTAAACATTTGTTTGCTCTTTCTAAATCAATTTACATGTGTGTTATTTATAATTCCAAGAGTTTCAAAAAAGCTCATATATTTTCGTTTTGTAAAATATATTTGATCTCAGATACATATATATTTTTCCGACTTTGCAGTAAAGGTAGAAACCAGAATGGCTAGCCATAAAAAGCAGACAAAATTATGATTAACAAATTGAAGTTAAAAAAAAATCAAACCTTTACCAAAGGCATGGATATGTGGAACAAAAATATATAACAAACATAATTCTCCGAAAACTATATAATGAACAGATTAAATGGAACTTTGTCCAGACAAACGTTACTAAGTTCAACTCTGACTGTATATGCATGTAACCAGGTCAGGATTTACCTATCAGCCATCTAAATACAGCTGCCTAGGCGATCATGTAGGAATCAAACATTTAAAATATTAACTTTTTGTTTTTAAAGGCATTTAATATATCCACTTTCATAAAACTGCACTAAAAGCATATTTATCAAAAATCTTTTTGCATTTTATTAGACTTTTAAGTATTTCTAGTATCACCAATGCAAAAAAGGGACATTTAAGTTAAACTTGAGTTTGCTTCAAATCCCTCTTGATCCAAAAATAGATTGTATCCCTTTCACACTTCATTTCACTTCACTTGGCAAGTTCTTATATCAATCGCAAATTCATTTAACCAAATAACAAATCAATTTAACCTTATAGTAAAAACATTTAACACAAACAGAAAAGCAAATCGATTTAAACTTCAAACTATAAGCAGTTCAAATGAAACTCTAACCCCCCAGTTTCACAGTGAAAGCTTAAACTTAAGATCTGCTGAACCTGAATTGGAGTTTAAATTTGAAGTTCAACTCGTCCGGTTGTTTTCTCTTTCTATCTGAATTAAAGAAAAAACAATCAAGGACAGTTTGCTTTGTTTCAAATGTTTGTTTTAAAAATGAATTCTATTTTCAAATGTTTGAAGGGGTTGTTGAACTGGGTTTAAACGGCAGAATAGTGTCGTTTAACTTAAACTACAGAATGAACTCTGTTCAAGGTTTAAATGAAACTGTGAAACAAAATTAGTTGTTGAACTGAAGTGTAAACCAAAAGTGGAGTTCAAACTCCCACTCTGAAACTAGGTAAGGAACTTAAATCGATTTGCATTTGGGTTGAATTTGTTTGTGTCGTTCAAGTGGCTGCCTCGGCTGGCTTCGCAGTAACGCATTCCGTCACTCCAATTTTCCAAGACCTTGCTGATGGTTTCGGGCTGTAGCTCACGGATTACTTTGATAATATTGACCTCAAGTGCTTGAGTAGTTTGACTAGGATTGTTGACATAATGTCGGTCCTTGTTTCCCCACAAAAAAAAAATCGCAGCTCCGAGGCGGCCAATTGACATCGCCATGGCGGCTGATAATACTATTTGGGAATTTGATGCGCAAATATCGATTGTGACATGGGCTGTCTGGCATGGCGTGCCATCATGACTGAACCAGAGGTCGTCCAAATCCATGTCTTCAATTTCAGTAAAAAAAAAGCGGTTAACATGGCACTGTCTAATATCCCTTGGTATGATGATTAGTGCCTTGGACTGTCATGCGGAAGGTCTCGAGTTCGATTCTTAGCCGCTGCAAAAAAAAAGAAGTTTTTGAGGGGTGTACTGTCTTTTGCGAGGAATTGACAATTCCTCTAAAAGTATATCTATTGTCATGGAAAGTGCTGTTCATCAGCATTTTGGAATTGGCACAAAATTGTAGGTCCCCTGCTGAGCTAATTGGACCTTGTAAGCGAATAATCCGAGAGAGAACTTGTGCAGAATGCTCCTCAGGCTAGTGCGTGAAATGTTGAGCTGCTGAGATCTATGAACTTGCCATGTTCGTGAATTGAGTCTCACACTCTCGGCTTCACCTCACAATGCGACGACGGGGACCGTGAGTGTTGTCCAGTCTTAGGAACTTTTTCCACAAACTTTCGTACAGCAGGCGCAGTGGGTGCTTCATTTTGGCCGAAACTTCTTTTCAAAAAAACGCAAGCACTCACTTTAGAAAGAAGTTTTCAATATTTTCCAACGTTAATCGAGTGTAAAGCGACTCATGTCGTTCTGCGGAGGTATTATACTGATTATCTGTCAAGATTTCGAGCGGGAAACAGCTGTCAGTAGCAAAATGACCTATGATTTAAGAATAAACCACCAGATGCCCCACCATTATGTACGAGTATCTACCAATACCAAAAAATATAATAAAATTAAAGAAATGACTGAGTCGCACGTAATCGCTCTTATGTGCAAATGGCTTAAAAATATAAAATTTGTACAGATCCGCCAAAAAAATTCTTTCTTATAGGAGTATTTTTTGGTTGTGAAAATAAATGTTAATACAACACAATTATGATTTAGATTTCTATGAAACTATTATTTCAATACACTGTTTGAATCCGGCCATTATGCTTGGAATATTACATCAAGTCCTCGATTCTGATAAGAAGATCGTCACATATCAAACACTTATTCAGTCAGACGAATTCTTTTTCATGCGCAAAAAAGATCACTTGCATATACCAAATCCGACATATTGCCAGATATTTGAAAGCCCCCTCATAACACCAAAACGTGAAATCATGTTTCAAAAATCATGAATCAAATCATCATTTATGCCATGAATCCAAAACGGATGGTGTTGTGTGAGATTTGGAACCGTTGCAACCACAACCATAGTATCTCAGATTTCAAGTCGACAAAAATCGGTTAGCATTTGGTTATAGCGCAGATAATTGACAATGAACATATCGGTTACACCTTTCTCACTTTTGCAGAAGTAGTTATGGATCATTACATTGATTTTTTGTGGATGCAATAATTTTCCGGCAGTTAGAAGTGAATTTTTGAGATATCAAATTTAAAAAAAAAATGATTTTGCTTTTTTTCAAAAATTCAAAAAATATTGTTTTTTTTTTAAGTTTTGAAGTACAATGTTCTTCAATCTTTTTAGAAGGTAGGTAGGTAGGTAGAAATGGCGATCACTGGCAGTCTAGCCATGTGGCCCAAGTTGCACTGAATTGCGCCATTTTGATACCGTAACTCGTATGAACCTGTGGATGGAATTGATATGGGAAATTGTGGACATTATCACGGAGTCATCCAGTTTGGATTGAGTTAAAAAATTTGAAAGGATTTTCTAAGTTTTGATGTCTCTCAATTTGTGTTTGCTTTTGCACAATCATCCAGAACTTGGATCACTCACTCAACCGCCCCCGGTCTACAACACTCATCCCACACCATCTACACTGTGTCAAGCTAGACAGCTTCCGCTACAGAAAGCTACGAGTACGATCTGAGTCTGCATATCAGATCAAGTCTTCGGGATTTATTATAGGTGGGCCAAATCCTTCTAGAAATAATGCAGTTATTAAAAAATTGCTAGAATATTGCTCTTCATAACTTCGAGCAGAATGTTGACTACTTCCGCATGTGATTTATAAAGGGTTGGTCCTTGCCTTACCAGTTCTTGAGAAAATAAAATATTTGATAAATGTCTGTCTTTTCAAAAAAATGGCTCGGTTGATTTTCTTTAAACTTGGTTGATATCAGTTCTAAAAATACCAAAATATATTGGTACCTGCCATACGATTTTTTTCGAAATCTTATAAATATTTTTTTTTTCTCAAAAACTGTCCCACAGAATTGAAAAAAAATTTGCAAAATTTCATTTAGTTACAGCAAGGTAATGGTTGAAAAAAAAAATTAAAATAAAATGCACGACTCGGTCGCACGAATCTAATAGACTAGGAATTTTAAAAACGAATGTTATTAAAGAAAACTCTTCATAAGGATAAAATGAATTTTTTAAATTCTTTTAGTAGTAAGAGATAAAAACAGAATGCTATGCAAATATGAATTTATGCAGGAACAAAAATTATAAGTCGTTGTAGTGGTTCCTTAAAAAAATAA
The DNA here is from genome assembly GCA_911387755.1 of Chrysotoxum bicinctum. Taxonomy (NCBI): domain Eukaryota; kingdom Metazoa; phylum Arthropoda; class Insecta; order Diptera; family Syrphidae; genus Chrysotoxum; species Chrysotoxum bicinctum. Next base: position 112,342,575 of record OU426989.1, on the reverse strand, counting down.
GATTTTATGTACAAAATTTTTAAAACATTTTTAAGAAAAAATTTTGGTACGCCAACCTTAAGTTTTTATTATTGTACGAATAAAAGTCTAATTTCCAAAAAAAATATTAAGCCGTTCTTGAGATATCGAATTTTTCAAATAAAAAATTACTTTTTTTTTCTAAAAATTGAAAAAATATTTTTTCTTAAGTTTTTAAATGCAATGTTTTTTAAACTTTTTAGGAGCTTCTTTATAAAAAAAATTCGTTAAAATCCGTTATGCCGATAATGAGTAATTCAAAATTCGAAAAAATCGTTCTATGGTAGGTACAGTCAGTAATATCTAGATTTCAAATTTTTTTTTATTAAATTATAGATCGTAAAGATTGATCAAAAGGGAAAAAATGTTAGCAAAATTATCGGAAAAATTTTCGAGAAAAATACGATTTTCGAAAACCATTTTTTAAAATTTGTATGGAAGGTACCGTTAGTTTTACATAAAACAAAATTTTTTTTCAAATCTTGTAGATTATATTAAAAAACTTTTATTTGTCAAGTTTAAAAAAAATCGATCATGGGGTTTTCGAAATATTGAGTTTCCAAAAAAAAATTTTGATTTTTTTTTTAAATCCAAAAAATAAAAAATTGAAAATTTGAATATGTATTAATATTCAAACTTTGGAGGAGCTTTGGCATAAAAAAAATGACTTAAATCGGCTGTACCGTTTTCGATAAAATTAAAAACAAAAAAAATAAACCCAGGGGGGGTATCAAAAATAACAATTTTTTGTAAAATTTTTTTCAACCATTAGCTAGTTTTAACCAAATAAAATTTTTCAATTTTTTTTAAGAAATTCTGTGGGACAGTTTTTGAGAAAAAACAATATTTATAAAATTTCGAAAAAAAATCGTATGGTAGGTATACCGTTATTTTTGGTCTCAAAAAAAAAAAAAACAGAAAAAAACGTCCAGGGGGAAAAATTAAAACCCATATCTACCAAGTTTGAAGAAAATCGGCCGAGCCGTTTAGGAATAGTCGAACCGACACAGACAGACAGACAGACAGACAGAATTGCGAGACCCACTTTTTTGGTCTTCGCTATCATCGTAATGTCAACTTTGATCAAAATCTCGAGTTCGATTTTTTTTACGAATGCATAACTTCCGTTATAGTACCTATAAGTCGCAAGTAAAAATGGTTATTTTTGGTAGCCCCCTGGAACCATTTTTTTGTTTTTTATTTTCTCGAAAACGGTACAACCCATCTTAATCGTTTTTTTTATAATACATGTCCTCTTAAGTTTGAATATTATTGCGTACTTATTCAAAATTTCAAATTTTTGCTTGTATTTTTAAAAAAAAATCCCAATTTTTTTTTTGGAAACGCAATATTTCGAAAACCCCATGCTCGATTTTTTTTTTTCAAAGTTAATAAATAAAAGTTTTTTAATATAATCTACAAGATTTGAGACGAAAAATTTAGTTTTGCCTAAAAATAACGGTAATCACCATACAAATGTTAAAAAATGGTTTTCGAAAATCGTACTTTTCTCGAAAACGGTTCCGAGAATTTTGAAATTATTATGTTACTGACTGTACCTACCATAGAACCATTTTTCAAATTTTGAATTTCTCATTAGGGACATAACGGATTTAAGTGACATTTTTTTATAAAGAAGCTTCTAAAAAGTTTAAAAACATAGCATTTCAAGACTTAAAAAAATAATTTTTGAATTAAAAAAAAAGAATCTATTTTTTTTGGAAAATTCAATATCTCAAAAACGGCTTAGAATTTTTTCTGGAAATTGTTTTTTTTATTCGTATACCTAATAAAAACTGAGTTGGCGTACCAGAATTTTTTCTTAAAAAACTTTTAGAATTTTGTATATAAAAGCTTATTTTTTAATAAACCACTACAAGGACTTATAACTTTTGTTTTTGCATAAATCAACATTTGCTTGAAACACGTGGTATGCTGTGTTTAGCTCCAACTATACTAAAGAAGTTGTTTGAGTCATTTAAAAAATGAATTTTATGCTTATGAACAGTTTTTCTCTAACAACATTCATTTTTGAAATTCTTAGTCGATTACATAGGAGCAAGTTCGTGCCACCCAGTCGAGCATTTTATTTTTTTTTCGAATCCATAACTTGCCATATGTTCATACGTACCGAAGTCGTTTTTTCGTCTACTTCAAATTCCTTTTGGACTTGCAAAATGTATCTGATAGCATTGAACTGCAATGAGGTGAAAATGAGCTCTAAACTTTATTTTAATCGTTTGACTTCACCACGGCATGTCATTTTGAGATTTAAAGGGTTATTTAATATTTAAAAGTGTCTTAGACATCGCCTTATAATTATATTGAATGCTCGTATTCTAATGCCAGTTTACAAGGCCGACTTTCGGTTGTCCGCCCAAAATTTTCAGCGCCTAATTTTCTGGTTCACGGGCGTCATCAGCAGTTGTTTAAACCCAATAATTTAAATAACTATCATTGCTACTTGTTTCCATTGCTATACCTAAATGCGATGGGCCCGAAATTTTTAGAAGTGCTGCCCTGAAATAAAAACCCACAGGCACTGTACGTTTAAGCCGCTCATTTCTGCTCTACTTTCTGAGTATGAAATGGTATACCTATACTTATTGTACAAAACGTTAAAAATCCCTACATCCAACCCCAATAAATAATTCAAATGATAAACAAAACGGCCACTTAGCGATTCACATTCGGCCCACAGCGACCAAAAAAAAAACCTAAAATTCTTTAGAATTAAAAAAAAAAAACATAAAACAAAAAATAAAAAATAAAACTAAACCAAAACCTTGTTGCAAAATAAATCGTTTACTTTTGTTTTTAAACTTTTTTCTTATTTCACTTTTATTCGCTCAAAATAATGTGATTGTGACCTGCGACTGAGAGTTTCAAAACAAAATTGAAAGGGTAAACTCAAGCTCCAGAATCCAGCATAAGTTGTACGTACATATGTATGAATGTAGATATCTTGCTTGGTAGTATTTACATTCATATAACTATATTTGTACGAAAATTTTGTTTTTCGATTTTCCGTCCGTGGGTCTTCGGTCGGCTTCCTTCCAGCTATACACATTTTAGACACAAAAGTGTGTTGTTGAGAACCGACTCGTGACGTAGACCCTTTTTTGTTGCCCTCGGGAACTATGAGTTCATGATATGGCAACACACCCTTGCTGTATATATTTGTCCTTTTCCAGAGAAACAAAAAAAATATTAAATCGAAACCTAGAGTTAGTACACAGTACGACTGAATGGGCTCCGTGAAGTGTGCAATGTGTGCAGTCAAAGAACTTTTCACGGTTGAATGAATTTGAACCAAAATAGATTTCAAAATAAACTTACATTTATATCTCGAATCCAATGTCAACAGCGCGTTTGGCAATTTGTTGTCGATTTGTTGTGGGAACAGGAATTGAAATCAAATCAAAACAAAACGATTTGAACTTTAACTGAATAGCGATTTATGTTTGATGTAGTTTGGTCACAGAGGAATAGACTTTCTATGCGGCCATGTTATTTTAGTGACATCTATCAAATCCACTGTTTATTATTCAGTTTTTGATGCCATGGCAAGTTACAAGGTTGAACAGCACGTCCAAATGAAAAATCAAAATGAGTGTCTGTTAGTGAAAACGTTGCGTACGTTGCGCCCATTTCACAGTAGACGTAGTGGCCCTTTACAGTCGAATCTTCAACGTTTGGTAATCAAAAATAAGAAGAGACGACTTTAATCAATCAGCAAATATTGGTTCGTCAAAGGAATGCAAGATCGGCCAAGCACATCGCTGCGGTCCGTGAATGTGTACAGCAGCAGAACCCGAGGCAGTTGGTTCCTCGCCGTGCACAAGAACTCGGCCTTTTTCAAACTTCGTCGGGACTTGGCCTTATACCCGTTCAAGACCCAACTATCCCAGGAGCTCAAAGTCCATGACGATAGACCACGCCGTTTGTTTGCTGACTGGGCTTCTGAGCGTTTGGGAGAAAACCGTTATTATGGCCGAAAAATCATCCTTAGCGACAAGGCGCATTTTTGGATGAACGGATGTGCTAACAAGCAATATTGATATATATGAGACGACACCAATCCACCAGGTAAAAATGCATCCCCAAAACGTTCTGTGTATTGTGGATTTAGGGTCGGTGGCGTCATTGGTCAGTACTTTTTCAAAAACGACTTTGGTGAGGCGGTCACCGTCAATGGTAAGCACCAGAGAACAATGATAACTAATTTCTTGTGGCCCGTTTTGAACCATACGGACTTACACGATATGTGGTTCCAGCAGGACGGCGGCGGCTCTACGTGCCACACAGCGGACGCCACGATTGACACTCTGCATGAACGATTTGGGGGTAAGGTGAACTCTCGCAGAGGTGATGTGAATTTTCCACAAAGGTCCTGCGATTAGGCTTTCCTTGTGGGGTTTCCTGAAGATGCAGGTCTATGCGAATAAACCACAACCGACCTATGCCCTTAAGGTGAACATAACACATGCCATACCTCTAATTCAGCCGGATCTACATACATATGTGGAAGGGTCATTGAAAATTAGACCAATCTGATCCGTGCCACTGTAAAAAACTGAGGCGGGCTTTTGAAAGATGTCATACTCCATACAAAATAACGGGTGATTTTTTTGAGGTTAGGATTTTCATGCATTAGTATTTGACAGATCACGCGGGATTTCAGACATGGTGTCAAAGAGAAAGATGCTCAGTATGCTTTGACATTTCATCATGAATAGACTTACTAACGAGCAACGCTTGCAAATCATTGAATTTTATTACCAAAATCAGTGTTCGGTTCGAAATGTGTTTCGCGCTTTACGTCCGATTTATGGTCTACATCATCGACCAAGTGAGCAAACAATTAATGCGATTGTGACCAAGTTTCGCACTCAGTTTACTTTATTGGACATTAAACCAACCACACGAATGCGTACAGTGCGTACAGAAGAGAATATTGCGTCTGTTTCTGAGAGTGTTGCTGAAGACCGTGAAATGTCGATTCGTCGCCGTTCGCAGCAATTGGGTTTGTGTTATTCGACCACATGGAAGATTTTAGGCAAAGATCTTGGTGTAAAACCGTATAAAATACAGCTCGTGCAAGAACTGAAGCCGAACGATCTGCCACAACGTCGAATTTTCAGTGAATGGGCCCTAGAAAAGTTGGCAGAAAATCCGCTTTTTTATCGACAAATTTTGAATGGCTACGTAAATAAGCAAAATTGCCACATTTGGAGTGAAGAGCAACCAGAAGCCGTTCAAGAACTGCCCATGCATCCCGAAAAATGCACTGTTTGGTGTGGTTTGTACGCTGGTGGAATCATTGGACCGTATTTTTTCAAAGATGCTGTTGGACGCAACGTTACGGTGAATGGCGATCGCTATCGTTCAATGCTAACAAACTTTTTGTTGCCAAAAATGGAAGAACTGAACTTGGTTGACATGTGGTTTCAACAAGATGGCGCTACATGCCACACAGCTCGCGATTCTATGGCCATTTTGAGGGAAAACTTCGGAGAACAATTCATCTCAAGGAATGGACCGGTAAGTTGGCCACCAAGATCATGCGATTTGACGCCTTTAGACTATTTTTTGTGGGGCTACGTCAAGTCTAAAGTCTACACAAATAAGCCAGCAACTATTCCAGCTTTGGAAGACAACATTTCCGAAGAAATTCGGGCTATTCCGGCCGAAATGCTCGAAAAAGTTACCCAAAATTGGACTTTCCGAATGGACCACCTAAGACGCAGCCGCGGTCAACATTTAAATGAAATTATCTTCATGGACCAATCTAACGTTTCAAATAAAGAATCGATGAGATTTTGCAAATTTTATGCGTTTTTTTTTTAAAAAAAGTTCTCAAGCTCTTAAAAAATCACCCGTTACATACATGAACCTTTCAAATAAAAATTGAAATTTACCTCACACACAGTTTGTTTTATTTTATTTTAACATCAACCCACCTTTAATCCTCTCGAAATACTAAGCCCTGACCAAAGAGAACCTGGAAAAGGCGATTGAAGTTAAGAACTACGGGAAAACCTTAATGGCAACTCTTGAACAAGTTTGGTGTAAACAAATTTATAAATCTCTGCCCCGAGCATGTAACTATCAACGATATTCAAAATAAAAATAGGAAACCTCTGTTGAAATTTCGGTTAGGCTGCAATCTGGAAACAATTTTCAATCGCGTTGTAAATAAGCAGCCTCTATTTACATTATTAGCTAATTATAGGTTAATTTTTATTGAATTTCACATCTGTTCATGGACACAAAATAAAAAAAAAATGGCACTTATAGGCACTTAATACATTTGAACACAACCTTACTTACTTACTTACTTACTTACTTACTTAGGACCTCAGACCTTTTATGTCCGTGGGGGACCCCTAGTTGGGCATAGGACATCCACAACACCAGCTCACCATCGTGTTCGGTTCCTGGATATGAGTCGCAACTCCCTCCAATTCTTGCTTAGTTAGGCTGACTCCTCCTCGACTGTCCTTCTCCATGAGCTTCTCGGTCGTCCAGCTCTTCTTCCTTCTTGAGTGAGCTGATTCCATTGCATTGCATGCGCCGCAAAACAGTTGTCGCCTTTTCGAAGATTGTTTCCGATCCACTGCCACTTTCGCCGTCATATAATAGAGTCAATAGGTTCCTGACCCGTTTTCCTGAGGAGCTCTTCGTTTGATACTCGTATACGATTGGGCCAGAAAATCCTAAGGATGTTTCGTAGACGTCTATTAATGAACGTTTGCAGCTTCTTAGTGACACCTACTGTTACTTTCCAAGTGCTGCAAACGTAAATTAAAACAGATTCGACGTTGGATCGAAACAGCCGTAGCTTGGTTCTTAAGCTAAGAGAGTTATTCCTCCATATATTTCGAAGCATAGCGAAAGCAGCCTTTACCTTCCCGATTCGACTGCTGATGTCCTGTTCGGTGCCTCGGTAGAAATGATACTTCCAAGGTATTAGAAGCTCTGTACTTTCTCTACCGGTTGGTGAGAAATATTTATGAGAAGATGATGGGTTCCTAGGCTGATAATCTTTGTTTTGACGGAGTTTATTTTCAGCCCCACAATTTCTGCCTCTCCACCCCTGTTGTCATTTGGTGGAGATCCATGATTCTATGAGAGAGCAAGCATACGTCGTCCGCATAGTCAAGATGTTTCAGATGAGACGTCAGAGTCCATCGAATTCCTCCGTTTCCCGTCAATATTTCTGACAATGCAGCCCTGTATGACTCCACTTTGGACTTCAAACTCCTCTGACAGCCTCCCTTCGTGCAAAACGTGACATTTGGATCCATCATAAGTTGCCTTAATAATAACTATTAATTTATTCGGGATACTCCTCATGCGTAAAGCAAGCCAAATAAATTCTCTATTGACGCTATCGAAAGCCTTCTCAAAACACAACCTGATGAAAATGAACTGGGTGGAACGCTCTAGTGGTAAGGGCAAGTTAGTCGAAATAGAGTCTTGAAGAGGTTCTCTAAGGATAGACTTCTCAGTAATTTCCAGCATAAACATACATAAATCTTGTGCAAGAACCAGAGGAACATGGTCCAAAGAGAGCCATTACAGGAGATAGAAAAAAGAAAAACTTGTACAAAATTCGAATAACCTTCTATCGAGGAGTATTTGCGTGAAGAAATGAAATTAAAATGGAGCGTTGTCGAACTCTCAAAATCAATTCTAATAAAAAAAATAGTTTCAATACCAAAGCAACCAAATCAAAAGGTTTATTGATGTTTGGAATGTTCTCAATCATCAATAATCAAAGGGGTCAATTCGCAGCTCTGAGGCGGCCAATTGGCATCGCCAAGACGACTGATAACGCAATTTGGGAATTTGGTACGCAAAAGATCAATTGTGGCATGAGCTGTGGGGCCGTCCTGCATGAACCAGAGGTTGTCCAAATCCATGTCAGTTAACATGGCTCTGTAACGCCCACCGTGCGTTGACCGAAACGTTGTTGTTAGTCTCATTTTCGAATAAAAAGAGTCCACCACTTCACAATCCGCACCAAACTGTCTGAAAAGATGATTTTTCGCCCAAAATCGTTGTCTAATTCACACTGCTCTAAGGCCCAAACTGCGAAGCGATAACGAAGTAGATTATCATGCGCCTTCATTTGTTGAGTCAATTGAAACTTGTAAGCGAATAATCCGAGATCTTTGTACAGAATTCTCCTCAGGGTAAAAAACGCACTGTTTAGGCTACAAAGCTTCACTTTGGAAGTAAGTTTTTAATATTTCCCCACGTTGTTCGAGCGTATAAAGCGACTCATTTCGTTCCGCGGAGTTATGATACAGATTTTCTGTCAAGATTTCGAGCGAGAAACTGCTGTCATTGTCAAAATATGATTTAAAAATAAATAACTAGATGGCTAACCCTTTATATATGTATCGATAAACACCAAATTACTTAAATTCCAAGACTTCTCCAAGCTTAGAATTATTTTTAATAATTATATGACTTAGGAACACTAGGGTCTAAGCTTCTCTGAGAAGTTTAGCAACTAAAAGACACTTTTGACTCATTGAAGTGAATATGAAGTTTATTAAATCTTTAATTCTTCCAGTTCTGAGCTTTCGTATAAAAATATTTTTTGACTTGGACCTATGAATCACTGCATAGGTCAAATTGAGCATTTCGAAAATACTATCATGTACTAAGCTATGTTAGGCAAATTCTTGAATGCAACCTTCCTTGTTTTTTCGCTTAACAATTTTGGTTTTGATTGTCAAAATTATTAAAACTTAAACGCCCATGTACATTTTTGAAATATTAAACTTATCGCAGTCTATGCGAAATAACTATAAACTTCTTAATATTGGAGTATCTCATGGTTCTGTCTTGAGACCAATACTATTTTAGATCTCATATAATTTCTTGTTTGAATTGAAATTTTGGAGCCCACTACCTGTATTTTCGGATGATGTAGCTATTAATGGGTTAGATAGTCCTCTGAGTCCTTTTTCAGACATTCATTTTGATTTAATTTTTTTTTTTTATCAGGTTTGTAACATAAATTTATCATAAGCTCAAAACTAAAATGATGTTTTTCAATTCGAAATTTCAATGTACTTTTTGGATTTTTTTTGGTAATGTCTCACTGATTGTGAGTGGTGTAATTTATCTTACAGCACTTACAATCTAGTACTTTTCTTGGTTTTCTATGCAATTATATATCATTGGAAAACTTTTGTCGCACAGATGTTCAGAATCCATACATATATGTATTTATGAGATTATTTAACAATAGATAGATTAAGACCATCAAAGATTTTTCCTTAAATGAGAAGGTAAGCTGAATTGAAGCAAAATTGAAGTATGATTCAATCTCTATGAAAAAATGTTTTGTTTATTGTAAGGAGTGCTCTGCCTGCCTCTTTGGCAAATTCTCTATGTCAATTCTCTATTGTCATGAAAAGTTCTCCTCATCTACTCCGTTCGAACTCGGCAGAAATTTGTGTTGATAAGGGGACCATACCTGATAGGCGTATTCAAAAGGGGGGCGATTGAAGGCAATGTTTAAGGATCAGGTCTCTCAGGAATTCTTTCAACCATCATCGGTTAACAAAGCCTTGTGCAGAGTTTGCTTTAAGATTAATCTTGTCAGTATGTGTGAGAACTTTGAGCTCTCTATCACATAAAACACCAGAATCGCGACTTGACTCAGCGGTTGAGGTGGAGAGGGGGAGGAGATTGGATGCATGCGATTTTGTGAAAAAGTGATTAAATGACATTTGGTAATATTTAGCTCTAAGCTCAGGCACCAGACAGAGAAACTGTCAAGATCAATTTGATGAAGTGTAGATACATGTGTCCAAGACATGGTCTGGAAATATCTAATGACCATTTAAATATCGTTAATATTAAAAATAAAAAAGAGAAGTCCTAAGTGGCTGCCGTGAGGGACCCCGGAAATAGTTGAAAAATCATAGGAGAATGAAGTTCTGAATCGAACTTAATAGTCACCGTTTTTCAAGTAAGAAGGAATCCATCTTAAGAATATTGGTTCAAGCCCAATGGTGGACAGCTTGAACAGAATAAGCTTATGTTAAAGTTTGTCAAAGGCTTTCGGAAATCGGTTGAGATAACGTCGACTTCCTTTCTGTTTCTAAGGCTGTGAGGCAAAAGGAAACGAATTCAACAAGGTTAGTGGTTGTGGAGGACCTTTGATAAGGCTGTGTTGTCTAAGAAAAATGACCGACTTAAAACGAAAATTTAAAATTTCGTACAAAATGCTTTCAAAGATTCTGGGAATATGTGAAATTTTATCAATTAAACCATAGCTTATAACTTCACACGTTGGGCCCTTTTTATATATTGGAGTTATGAAAGAAGTCTTCAAAAACTGAGAGAATTCTCCTTGAGAGAGGGAAATTTTTTACAACTCAGTTTATATTGGGCCTATGACTTTTCTGTTCCAGGCCCCAGATTTATTTCGCTAAGAATAGATAAGTTTCTTATTCTCCAGTAAAATTATCTTCGTTGTATGCACAAAACTTTCTCCCACGCAAAATATTTATTTCGCTCCCATTAACAGTTAAATTCTTCCTTCCTCACTACTCAATCATTTGTCAATTTCATAATTCAATTTGGCGAAAAATATTTTGTACACAATTTTCATTTCCTCTTTAAAATCAATCAAATCGATTCCAATCGAACGTCATTGTTGGAAAAGATGCCGCCGCCGCCGTGTGATGGCCAACCAATCACATTCCAACTGGGAAAACATTAATAACCTCTACGTTTAGTGAGTAGGTAATTCCAAAAAAACATAACGGTATTTTTTTTGCATGTGCAAATTAATTATTTATAAGCACTCACTTATTAGCCACAATCAGTTGTGGCTGTGTGGCGTAAATTCCACGGGGCTTATATGTGACAGATGCAGGTGTGCGATGTTCGACATTTTTGTTTCGGTCTTTTTTTTTTAATTCAAACCAGAAAAGGACGAGCCTCTATACATTAAAAAAAAAAAAAGATGTATGTAGATATAATTTACCGAGCGCGGAACCCTTCCATGAGAATTCTTCATCTTTTGACAGGCAGGTATCCCCCTGCCGCAATCTACATTTAGATGAAGCATTAAAAAAAATGGATAAATAATAAAATAAAATAACTCAACGGCGGCGTCGCAAGAAATCGCTCATGCTCCTTCTCGGTGAAACACAAATAGTCTTTTTTTTAAGAAAATATACGAGAGTATACGTAGATTTTTAAATATACGAATTATGTCAAAAAAAAGGTAATTCTTTTCTTTTTATGAATCTTTAAAGGTAGTCGAAAGGAGTCTTAACTAAGTTTTTTGACACCACAGCTCTTGAGCAGGAACATTGTTAAATATTGTATCAACGTACACTAAAACATTCTTTGTTTTGTTATATACATTTCTCAAGTTACACTAATATAAAGCATACATAAGACTACTTTTGTATGCATATTGTAAAGTATATAGATCTATGTATGCAAACCTTAACTAACCTTTCTAACTTTGTTCTCATTAATTTTCATTCTCGAATAAACCGCCTTTCTGTGCTCATCTTGGAATGAACCGTGTAGTTTTTTTTTATTTACTTTAACAGGTTATGGGCCCAGTGGTCCGATAGTGTATGTATATTATTTGAGAATCGAGAATAAAAAGAAATTTACAGCGCGATTTGAAAAGTTTATTTAAAAACGAAAAAAAAATAAAATGCACGACTGGATCGCACGAACTTGCTCTTATGTAAAAGTACTTTGGAATTTAAGATACATTTTATAAATATAAAACATGGATTTATTGAGATAATAATGTTCAAATGCATAAAATTTCCATCTGGTTTCCGGAAAAGTATGAATTTATGCAAATAAACCTTAAAAAATCGTTTTATTATTAAATAAATTTTTTATATAAGAAATTTCTCTAAAATTTTTCAAGAAAAAAATGTGGAATGCGAATTTTAAGTATTTAATAATATTGGTTTTAGGAAATAATTTCAAAAAATAATCGTTCATAGGTTTTGAAGATATTGATTTAAAAATTTTTTTTTTTTTTTAAAAACCCAATAAATATTTTTTCGAATATTTTTATATACAATATTATTTTAAACTTAAGGGGACTCCTGCTAAAAATTTTGGGTTAAAATCCTTAGAGCCGTTAATGAGAAAGTCGAAAATCAAAAAAACGGGTCTATGGCAGGTACCCCTAATAACATTTTGCCCCAAAATTTTTTTTGACCAAAATGTAGTCCATGTCCATAATATCACACTTAATTTTTTTTATCGAAATCGTTAGAGCCGTTTTCGAGATAAATAAGATTTTGCATTACGGGTGTATGGGGGGTACCCTTAGTTTTGGAGCTAAAAAAAAAATTTCAATTTTTCCTCTAGGGAATCACCGAAGACTCTTAACTACCGAGATTGAAAGAAATAGGTCCAGTGGTTTAGGCTGTAGTGAGAGGTACAGACATACAGACACACTGAAACATGTTTTTTGTGTACTAAATTTTCCTTAAAATTTTTATAAAAAAAATTGATATGCAAATTGTTAGTATTTAATAAAATAGATTTTAAAACGTAATTTAAAAATTTAATCGTGTATCGGTTTTCAAGATATTGAATTTTCAAAAAAAATTTTGTATTATTTTTTTAAAAATCCAAAAACTATTTTTTCGAACAAAATTTTAGTTCATATTTTTTCAAATGCAAAGCAGCTCCTGTATAAAAATTTTGGTCAAAATCGTTAGAGCCGTTGGTGAGAAATTCGAAAATCAAAAAAACCGTTATATGACAGGTACCCCTAATAACATTTCCCCCCAAAATTTTTTTTGACCAAAATATAGTCCATGTCCATAATATCACACCTAATTTTTTTTATCGAAATCGTTAGAGCCGTTTTCGAGATAAATAAGATTTCGCATTACGGGTGTATGGGGGGTACCCTTAGTTTTGGAGCTAAAAAAAAAATTTCAATTTTTCCTCTAGGGAATCACCGAAGACTCTTAACTACCTAGATTGAAAGAAATAGGTCCAGTGGTTTAGGCTGTAGTGAGAGGTACAGACATACAGACACACTGAAACATGTTTTTTGTGTACTAAATTTTCCTTAAAATTTTTATAAAAAAAATTGATATGCAAATTGTTAGTATTTAACAAAATACATTTTAAAACGTAAGTTAAAAATTTAATCGTGTATCGGTTTTCAAGATATTGAATTTTCAAAAAAAAAATTGTATTATTTTTTTAAAAATCCAAAAACTATTTTTTCGAAAAAAATTTTAGTTCATATTTTTTCAAATGCAAAGCAGCTCCTGTATAAAAATTTTGGTTAAAATCGATAGAGCCGTTGGTGAGAAATTCGAAAATCAAAAAAACCGTTATATGACAGGTACCCCTAATAACATTTCCCCCCAAAATTTTTTTTGACCAAAATATAGTCCATGTCCATTATATCACACCTAATTTTTTTTATCGAAATCGTTAGAGCCGTTTTCGAGATAAATAAGATTATGCATTACGGGTGTAGGGGGGGTACCCTTAGTTTTGGAGCTAAAAAAAAAATTTCAATTTCTCCTCTAGGGAATCACCGAAGACCCTTAACTACCAATTTTGAAGAAAATACCTCCGATAGTTTAGGCTGTAGTTCGAGGTACAGACATACAGACATACAGACATACAGACATACAGACAGACAGACGGAATTGTCGGACCCACTTTTTTCGTCTTCGCTATCATCGTAATGTCAACTTTGATCAAAATCTCGAGTTCGATTTTTTTTCCAAATGCAGAACTTGCCCTATAGTACCTATATCGCAAGTAAAAAACAATGCACGCCGTATCTAATTCTAATATAGAAAAACTTGGAGAAGACAATTACGAGTCTTGGAAGCTTCAAATGAGAAGCATTTTAATTTGCAGTGATCTTTGGGACTATGCCAATGGATCAAATGTTTTTGTTAACACGGCAACAGAGGCAGAAAAGGCGCAGTGGAAGAACAGAGATGGTAAGGCACAAGCAATGATATTCCTGGGAGTTAAGGAAAGTCAGATGAGTTATATTCGGAAGTCAACAACATCCCACGGGGCATGGAAAGCTCTCGAAAAAGTACATACATCGAAAGGACCCACCAAGAAGATTATGTTGTACAGGCAATTATTTCAAATGAAAAAACAACATAACAGCAGCATGCAACAGCACCTGCAAGATTTTCAAAATCGTGCAGATCAACTGGAGGAAGTGGGAATCACCATTCCAAAAGAATTGCTTTCTATTATGCTCCTCAACACTTTGCCACCAGAATATGAAAATTTCTGTGTTGCGATAGAGGCGAGAGATGATTTGCCCGAAGTAAGCACACTCAAGGTAAAGCTGTTGGAAGAAGATGCAAGAAAAACTCATAGTTTAAATAGCTACGACGAAACGGACACACAAGCGTTATGGTCTCAAGAAAAAAATCATGCAAAAAGAATGACACGGTCAACGGTACAGAAACATCCACCGTTTTTGCATAAAAAACAAAAGTTTCAAGTGAAGTGTTACTCTTGCGGTAAAACAGGCCACATAGCCAGAGAGTGTCGAACTAAAAGAAACGGAAAAACAAATAACAGATATGAAAATGCTATGAATGTAGGTGTAAGTCACATAGACATTAGTAAATACGAAAATGCTATGACGTCAGAAGTGGCGAGTACCGATATAAATGACATCTTATATAAAGTTTGTTGGTGTGTCGATAGCGGTGCGAGCGCACATATGTGCAACGACAAATCAAAATTTATAAAATGGGACAGCTGGGAACGAAAGCAAATAAGAACCGCTGGACATGATATAATCGAAGCACATGGAATAGGAACTGTATCAATCTCTGTGAAGTGCATGAGTGGAAAAATAATAAGCATATATTTGCGCGAAGTGTTTTTTGTACCGAATTTACGTCATAACCTTCTGTCCATTTCGCAAGCTACAAAGAACGGTTTTACATTTACCTTTGATGAGAATCAAGTCACGATTAAAAAACACAAATCATTTTATCTCAGAGCACCCAAAATGGGAAAAATCTTCGTGATTGCGGAAGAGGGCGTAAATGATTTCACTGATAACGCACTTTATTGTGAAAAAAATGAATCTTCAAATTTGATATTGTGGCATCAGAGGCTTGGCCATTTGAATTTTAAACAATTACGAATGATGCAAGATGTAAATTGTGTACAAGGAATAAATTGCAAATGGACGAATGAGGACGTAAATTGTGCAATATGTCAAAAAGGAAAAATTTGTCAAAGGGCCTTTAAGTCTTCGCAAAATATAGCTGAAGAAATCCTTGACATAGTGCACACTGATGTTTGTGGTCCCATAAACGTCAAATCCCTCGGAGGTGCGCAATATTTTGTAACCTTTATTGACGATAAATCAAGATTCGTTGAAGTAGAAACCATGAATTGCAGAAGTCAAGTATTAAATGCATTTAGAAATTACAAATTACGAGTAGAACGTGTTACTGGGAGAAAAATTAAGTTCCTAAGAAGTGACAACGGAGCAGAATATTTGTCAAAAGAATTCAATCAACTTCTAAGAGATGATGGCACTCAGAGACAGCTTTCGGTTCCACATACTCCACAACAAAATGGAGTAGCGGAAAGATTCAACAGAACGCTTTTAGACATGGTAAGATGTACGTTAATAGAAGCCGGTCTCCCAAAATATTTGTGGGCTGAAGCAGTAAGCACAGCTGCCTTCATTCGGAACAGATGCCCAACAAGCACTCTTGGTAATAGGACACCTTTTGAAGCATGGAGCGGCAAGAAACCTGATGTAAGCTTTCTGAGAGCGTTTGGAAGTAAGGTAATCGCGCTAGACAAGACACCTGGAAGAAAGAAGCTAGATCCCAAGGGAAAAGAATTTCGCTTAGTTGGGTATTCCCAAGAGTCAAAAGCATATAGACTATGGGATTTCAACACAAAGAAGATAATACGGAGCAGAGACGTTAAATTCTTTGAAGAGATAAATCCCAAAAATTACACACTGCAACATACAGGGTTACTCAACACAAAACACGAAAATGATCTGACGCCACCACCATCAATTAAAGAACTTGATCAAAAAGAACAGGAAGAAGTAAAGCAGGACGATATTAACATGCAAAAATTCGATGAACAGGAAGATGTAAAGATTTCATCGAAATCTAACAAACATGAAGAATTACAACTCAATTCTGACATTGACGAAAATTATTCTTCAGCGAACAGTGACGTAGGAGAATACGAGTCATCACATTTCATGACTTTGCGATGTGGAAAGAAAAAAAACAAACACGAGGTAAATTTAGCTTTTGATGACTTACTAACTGAATCCTTATCTTTTCACGAAGCTATGTCAAGAAACGATCGGCAACTATGGGTAGAGGCGATGAGTTTAGAGCTACAGTCTTTAAATAAAAACAATACATGGATTCTGGTCGATCGCCCTAAAGAGAAAACAGTGCTTAGCAATAGATGGGTATTTCGTATCAAGCGAAAAGAAGATGGATCAATCGACCGATACAAAGCTAGGCTTGTGGCTAGGGGTTGTGAGCAGAAGGCAGGAGTGGACTATAACGAGGTGTTTGCTCCCGTGGCAAGGTATGAAACAATTCGTACACTCTTCGCTTTGTGTGCGAATATGAAATTACACTTACACCAAATGGATGTCATCACGGCATATGTCCAAGGGGAGCTGAATGAGGAAGTGTATATGGAACAACCTATGTACCCAAACAATGAATTTAACAACTATAGTCGAGAAAAAGTATGTAAACTTCTTCGCCCACTTTATGGCCTTAAACAAGCAGGGCGGCAATGGCATTTGAAGTTGGATGCATTTTTGAAGCAGATAGGCTTGAACCGAGCTTCATCCGCTCAATGTGTATATTACAGCAAACGTCAAAACGCAACCATCATCATCGTCATTTACGTAGATGATTTACTAATTGCATCGGATGACTTGAAAATACTGAACGAAACAAAAGAAGCATTGTCGAAGGAATTCGAAATCAAGGATTTGGGCAGAGTCAAGAGCATCCTTGGATTAAATGTCAACAGAGAAGGAGATACTGGGAAAATTGGAATCAGTCAAAAAACATACATCGAGAAACTACTCGAAAGATT